>BLKR01001931.1:0-236286 GCA_011170035.1 Teleogryllus occipitalis
ACAGTAATTCGTTCCAGACGGAGATGAGGATAAAATTAGTCATGTGTGCGGCAGAATGTGTGGATCGTCTTGAATGACGAGAATGATCTCTGGACAGATGATGTTGTGAATGGAATTGTTGCGATGAGCACAGCTAACGTGTATATATCATTAAATTCACTCAACAATTCCTGTCCAAGAGATAATTCACAATTTGAGCCGGTGTGTTGTCAAATCCTATATAGAAAACAGTTTATTTTGTAGTTTAGTCAAATTAAACATACCTCCATTTTCTTGCAGTTTCTTCAACAGATTATGCGTAGAGTTGCCAGATTTTTATCAGAAAATAGTAAATTAATATTCCCTAATATATCTGGCTAATATAACTGTCACAGTCCTTTGAATTTGAAACCGATATTTTAGTTTTGGGATGGGTACTTCATATGATTCCCCTGGGACATTTTCAAAATTTAAAAAAAATTGCGCCATCGATTTTCATTAAATTTTGTTTTTGTATAATATGAAAAACTTTTAAGTGAATGGTGCAGGTATCATGTTCGTTGAATACCCTGATTTTTTGAAAATTGCAAAAGTTCAAAATGTTTTCGGAGTCTTCCTAGGAATACAATATTAACGATAAAGGTTTTGCCCTTAGTAAAATCTGTTCCTTAAAGAAAGATTTTGAAATATGATCATGCACAATTTTTCGAAAATTGGAGTCCTCTCACGTAATTCTGCGTGAAAATACGGGCAAGAGCATGTACAACTACTTTTAACACCAGTAAGCAAAACCGGGAGCGGTAGCTCAGTGCATCAACTGATGCCACTGCAGCGCCTCTGACCGGGAGGTCCTAGGTTCGAGTCCTGACGGCGGCAGGGTTTTCGACACTAGCTTTTCAGCTAGGTCGAATTCAGTTGCTGTCTGGAGGAGAATTCGGCCGGCTGCTCTGATCAGTAGTTTTCCGTGGTTTCTCCGATCAACCCCAGGCGAATGCCGGAGCAGTACCCTAACAAACGGTCCACGGACCGCGCACGATCTTTCCTTCCTCTTCCTTGTCCTATCCTCTGCCCTTACACACACTTACACTAACATGCACTACACAATTACATGTTCCGGGAGACCGGTCGGGAGCTTAGAGCTTGACCCGGCTGGGGCGGTGCCCCGCTGGTGGGAGAGTCCTGGTTAGGGGGAAGCTCCACTAGCCGACGGTAGGTCGGCGCCGGATCTCGCCATCTATCGGGGGAAGTTCACCGCCATCTCTCGAGAAATAACATGCACTACACTCACGGGACTAATGACCAAAGCAGTTGACGCGCCCGGAAACACGAAAATCAATAAAATAATCTATATAAGTAAAGGTGTCTTAATTAATAATAAAAAGAAACCGCGTTCGGAAGGCTTTGCATACTCGTGCGCCACTACGGTCTCGTCTGATGTCGTAGCTAACATCAAAATCCACCTCCACCGGGAATCGAACCCTAGGTTCTCCCGGTTAGAGTCGCTGCATCAACACTGGCTCAGATTCTCAGCCGATAAAAATAAATTGAGAAAGTATCCAAAAATCTAAATATTGTTCAAAATATTTTTCAGGATGCTACAATATGTCTTTTGGGCTTCTTCTTACTGGGAGCCGTTGGAGTTATCCTGTTATTACCTTCGATGTCCGAATCAATTTGCAACCCAGATTGCAAAAGTGGCAAATCCCAGTTAGGGATTAAAGCTCCTGAAGATGTTTTGTACAAAAAACCCAATAACTTAACGGATAATTACGATGACTATGACAATGATTATTACATCTTCAGAAAGAAGCGAGCATTTGCAAAACCTTCATTTAATGATCAAGAAAATTATTCCAAAAAGCATTCTGAACTATCAAAGAACAATGAAATATTTCCCACAGTGATGCTTGGCTCAACAGGGAGGAAACTGTTTTTGGAAGAAGAAAGCACAAACGTCATTGAGGACCACCAAAGAACATTAATGACTGTGAAAAATAATGGAGAAATTATCGCCACAAAGAACAATGTATCTTCCCTTCATCTCGAACAAAATAATCATGAAATATATGACAAAAATATCAACTTCAACTTCAATTTTATCAAGCGCCAATTTCAAAAGTGGATAAGAAATAATACTCAAAATAATAAAGTATATGATTGTTTTCCAGGAAAGAAAGTAATTCGATCAAAAACCAATTCTAAACGAACATTAAAACATGAAGCAAAACAAAAATTACCATCCTTGAGTAATGACAACAAATATGAAGATAGAGTAGGAGAACAAAATAAAATTCAAATACAAAAAAGCTGTGATTCTGAGTATACGCGTACGAAAAGGAATTCAAGAGATTTTACTCCAATATCTGGGGGAAATCCTGAAATAAAACCAGCGAACTTACGTGGACAAAAACTTACAGGCAATTCAAATAGCGATACTATGACAATAGGAATTTTATGCATAGCAGCTGCTATTTTAATGAAAATGGATATCATCAGGATGTTTCTCTGTGGCTTGTATTACTGAGAAAGAATATTTCATTCAGTTCTGTAATTATTTTTTTATTTATAGCACGTAATAAATTTATTTATCCACTATCGGAAATGGAAAGTGTGTTTCTTCTAGGTTACAAAATATGGATTGAAATAACACACGTATGTTACATTTTGAATCGAGAGATCATTCCAATTTGCGGTGTAAAAATACAGCTGATAAATAGTCATGAAACAACGAGAAGCTCTGTTACAATATGGAAATATAAATTTTGCACGAGTTGTATGAACTCGTGGAAAAGTAACAATAGGGATGGAGCGTTGGTTACCCTGCACGCGTGGTTGTTGTGAGAGACTGGTTTGATTTCGCGGGAGAATGAACGCCGGTTAAACATTAATGTGAAATTCTGATTCAAAACCCAATTACAGCAACTTCAGGATATTGGAAGTCAGGCGAAATCTTGGAAAGGTAATTTAGATAGTTGGTCGATGGTTCTAAATTAAGAATCAAGATATCCTCGGATGCGGAGAAGGTAACATACGTCGAATGATTCTGGTGGTGTGGTTGCACGAACAATATATTTGGTTTTACCATCATAGCATGATAAAACTATATTTTCAAAGAGGGAAGGCAGTTATTTAAATTATGGGAGTACAAGGTAAATAAATAATAAGAATCATTGGAAATAGTTGGCGAAATTCTTAAGGACAGTCAACTGAAAGGAATTTTGTCAGAGTATCACATAGTGTTATAATCCAAGTCATCTCCCAATATTTTTAATTTAATCTCCCCCAACGTTGGACATGACGTTTGTAACATACTAAATATCTTTCTGTATATTAAATTTAATCCATTCTTAAATCTGTAAATATTTAATATGGTCGGCTAGCATGTACACATGGCTAATATCAATACCAATATTTATACCTATATTCTTTCTACAGCTTCTGTTTGCCCTGCTCTGCTCAAGTACCTGTTTAACAATCGATCACTTTTCCTTTATTAGTCAGCATTATAATATTGCTGACTAATATGAATGTTTACCGTCCAAATACTTCGACATGTCGACATCAACATACGACAGATCGTTACTTACTTGGTCGCATGCAGACCATACGGATCAGCAAGCTCTGGAAATTTTGTTTAGCTAAAGAATTCTATGATTGATTGCAAGCTTCTACGATTAATCAGCATTCTTTTAAATAAACAAAGTATTTATTTGACAATCAAAACAGTCACACATTACTTAATGAGCTCATTCGGATCAATATTGACCCAGACCACAGTAATTCTTTTTATACCAATTGAAATAGAATGTTTCAATTGGTATGTATATTATACAATGTATGCATATATTATACCAATTGAAATAGAATTGCGTACGTTGGATCTTCGTGCGCATTCGGGATCTTCTCGACTGAATCCAGGACGAAATCAATGTTTCACAATGTCTTCTCTCTTCAGACGTCACGTAGATCTCTTCTATTTCACCCTATTCTCAATGCGTTACTATTCGGGGTCAGTCATTAAAATAGTGTTAAACTGCAACTTTATCGAATTGTCAGCTAGTTTGCCGGATAATTATCATTAATTTATTCGTGCAAGCGATACTTCCCTAGTGTTCACTTCTGTCGGGTCCCTCATCGCGTCTCTTCCTAGCTTCCAAAAATAAATTGTTCTTAGAATGATATAGCTACGTTCTTGTCCCTAATATACGTTATGTTTCTTATAACGCCTGCCCGTTTACTATTTAATCATTAGAATTGTATGAAGCTAACATATTAATTTTTATTTATTAATTCTCACAATATTAATGAGCAATTCTGTTCCCCTTCTAAGTTTAACATTATGTCCTTGCTATTCACGAAGACACTATCGGACTCTTGGATGAAGACACAATTGGACTGTATAATTCTAAACAATATGTAACAAGTATTGTATCGCAGCTTCTGGGTCAATGACCCCCATCTTGATCAGGTTTTTCGTCCAATTTCCCTGATCCATTGAGCAAATGTTGAGGTGGCCCCTTGTTTTGCTTCTGGACATAAATGTAACTTTATTATCTGTGCACGTCTTCTAGAATTCAGTGGGAAATATAGTTATTCAAATTATCGTTTCCATGTTGTCGCGGCAGGAAGTATTATTCCTTGACGAACGACATCATGGATAAGAGCCCAAAACTTATTGCTTATTTACCCTTGAAATATATTTTATTACATGGGAGCGTTTTTTTAAAATTCAAAATTCAAGTAGTATATGACTGTGCAGGGATCACAGAATTTTGAAAATGTGCACAGAATTCACTTTTCCCCATAGCACGTCATACGCAGTTTTAACTGTTTTTGACGTAAAATAAATATCTACCGAGTCCCCATCTAATACAAATCTGGAACGTACCATACACGAAGCGTTCAGCACAGCGGCGGACGACAGAAAGGATCGATTCTCTTCTCCTCGTCACCACTACGCTTCCTCAATATATCGTTTCTCTTTTCTTCGGGGGACCTCGCTTTTCTATTTAAGCAAACTATGGTATACAAATTGTAGTGTTCATTCTCTGCGACTTTATTTTTCCACCATAGCAACTCGTCCATGTCGCTACCATTCCCTCTAAACGCACAAATAAAGCTTAATAACATAGTATTAAATGTTTATCTTAATATTAGATTTTTCTAGCTTATTACAATAGGAAATAAAAAATAATCTTAAGATTTAGGGAAATATTTAATGGTATATAATTACTACAAATTATGTTTATTACAATATAAAATATTACTAATAGTAGTATAAATTTAACAAGACGGAGCAAAAATATACTGTCTTCAAACGAGAGTGTTTGGCAATTGTTTTTGGAATCTCAAAATTAAAATATTTAAATGGGAAAGGACGTTAAAATTATAACGGATCATAATCCTTTGGTCAATATAAAAATGGAAATGAGTATTAACTCTAGGATAACAAGATGGATTCTAAGATTACAGGGTTAGGTACAATGTTGAAGTAATTCATAGAAATGAAAAAAAAACATAAAAGTTGATACACCAAGTAGAACTGTACCAGATTAAAAATATACTGTTTATTACTACTATACGAACTATATGACTGAATTATTTATTGTAAACGTTGTCAATAGTTTATTGAATGTGAGTTTACGTATTGGTTTGTTTTATAGTATTGATTGTATCTCCAACAAACTTCTTAAAGGGTAGGGGAGTCTGCAATGTAGCAGGTTATTTTGTCATTTGCCTTCACCTAGCAGCGGGGTATTATGTTAGAAGACAGCGGATAAACCAGGATAATGCTTTAGTGGAGACTAGATTGAGGGGTTCCCGGTTCTTCGAATAGTGGGTTTTATTTGATTCAAGACATTTTAGAAGTTCGTGTCTTGTGAACCTGTAAGACGGTCATGACGGCGTCTTGGCATTAAAGTGTTATTCTTGTTGTTGAGAAAGACTTTCATTTCTCATAAGAAGAAGCGGTCGACGGAAAGTCAATGACATGCCTGTTACTCTGACAGTTGAGACATACCAGGACAACAGCAGCAAACGGGAGGTAAGTTAGTAAGTCTGGATCACCCACGCAATTCGGCCAATGACTAGCGACCGGTGTGCAGGGTAAGCTACAGTATATAAATTGATGTTTTACCACCGATTCAATTATGTACTTTCATTTTAATAAAACAAAAATCCATCCCCATGCAATGTTTTTGTTATAATAAAAAATAAAAACATTACTAATATTAACCCAAAGTTAAAGGAATAAAACATCGATTAATCCATGTTGATGGTACCATTTTTAAAACTATATTAAAATATTTTCTTTCTGGAACACTAACATAAGTTATCACTACCTACTCTCGAGCAGGCTATTTATTTATTTTTTTTATTTTACATAAAAAAACAGTTAAAAACTGCGTATGACGTGCTATGGGGAAAAGTGAATTGTGTGCACATTTTCAAAATTCTGTGATCCCTACACTAAGTCATATACTACTTAAATTTTGAATTTTTGAAAGGGAGAAAAAAACAAAAAAAACTCCCATGTAATAAAATCTATTTTCAAGGATAAACAAGCAATAAATTTTGAATTTTGAAAGGGAGAAAAAAAAACAAAAAAACTCCTATGTAAAAAAATCTATTTTCAAGGGTAAATACAGTTGTCAGTAAGGCTACATACAGTTGTCTGTGTGCCTAGCGCTCCTTGTCAAGATTAATTACCTCTACCTTTAAAGTTTGTCATTGCGATTTATTTATTGTCATTCTAAAATAAACTTTTAATGGGAAATCCAGACTAGTCAATTAAAAAAGGTAGTCAGTAGGAGTAATGGGAGTTCTTTGTAATAAAACAGATTGCTGTTTTCACATCCAGTCAGTATTTCACATTTAACAATAATGTTTTTTGTTCCTTCATTTTAAGTTTCGTAGCGTTACATAAAGAATTTTCAATACAATAACAGGGACTTTCACTACTTTTAACTGCTACTTACGAAATGGTACCCCAGGTGTTTTTAGGAAATTCAAAAATTCAATAGGATACGATGAGATGACTTGACCACTATTGTAACGATTTTAAAATATCAATATTTAATAGAATCTGAACCAAGCTGGGCATAGCCGTTTGGAACAGACTCCAAAATCTCTGGAAATTATCACAATAGGCCGACTTAACGCAAACCAATCTGAAATCGGTTTGCAACTCTAAACTTGGTGATTTATTGATGACCCACTACTGTTCTTCACACTTATATTACTTACGTGGACCGATGTTCCATCGAGTACGGAGTGGCTAATGCTGAAAATCTATTATTTTTAAGAACACAATATGGCTTCCCTGTGGAGTCTGTCTATTGATAAAAATCAGCCTTCACGTTTTGATAACACAATTACATTATTGTTACTATTGCCAGTATAATCTCTTAAGGGCTGGTTCACCTAGAGAGAGCAGAACCACTCCTGTGCTCTAATAGAAGGTTCCTGCTCTTTTAGAAATTCAATGGGCTTATATCATCATCATCATCATTACCTATTAGTTTAGAACATTGTACTTTATCATTTATTTGGCATGCCACCAAATTTAACCTGTGTTTGGCTAATTAAAGGCCTTTACTGAAAATGATCGTCTGTTACCTTCTTTGCAAATTATCTTTTTTTTTTAAATCTTGTAAGATGTCCTCCTCGTAGGGCGCGTTGTCGAAGCTAAGGATCTTCCACGAAGATTCACGTCTTCCACCAGTAATCTCCTGTCTTGATGTTAAAGTTCCGTTCAAGTTAATGTCTTAAAATCTGAACTTACAATGTTCACATAAACAATTATTTGCGAATGCCTCAGGTGGACATCCCCATTTAAGACTTTTTTCATTTACAAAAGCTAAACGTTCTAGCTAGCCTTGCATGTGCTCGCGACATTGACCATCAATCTTATGGTCCTCGCACCAGCGCCCCCCAAAATCAGGGCTCTGATGCAACATGACAACTTCGTTTTCGATCGTTTTCCAAATTTTTGTTATTCCCTGTAACTCGTTTCACGATGATCAATTACCTTGTCTCGACGCTCATGTCTTTACTAAAATCCCTCACCATTGGCTGTCAATATTCCTCGTTTTTCGTTAGATGACTCGTTAGATTACTCATTTACATATTTATTTATTTATTTATTTACTCACTTATTTGTTTCTTATTTACGTATTTATTCAAGGTTTCAATGGAAATACACGTTTTGGGGCCCACTGATACTAAAAAAAAAATTACTTTCCTCCCCTTACGAATATAGGAACTGGGAGTATTGCAATCGTGCGACGGAAAGGGCCGGAAAACGCGACGAAAAACTGTATTCAGGCTCTGGTCACGAAAAAGGGGATAAATCATGTTGCTGTATATACTAAATTACTTCCTCTAATTCGTGGTTTAGCCAGAATCCGTTTTATGCGTCCTTGACACAGAAAAACCTAATGACGGCAAAATGCATCTAAGCGTCTGCCTGTCTGCACATCCTGTCTGCCCGCCTGTCCGTCTGTGATCAACACTAATGTCTAAACCATTCAGCTGATTTTCTCCAAAATTGACATTCCCCGATCGATCTGAAATAACTCGAGGCTTTGGGAGTTTCAAACGGATATTTTTATTTTTGAGGGTACTTCACATGAAGCCTTCGATGAAAAGGTAATGAAAAATAAATAAAATTTAATTATAATTTACTATTGAAAATTTCAGTATTAATTTAATTTTTACTCTACGCTACAATTTGTATTCTGAATGAATTGATGTATCTTCTTTCAAACAGACCGCTAATCTTACTTAAAATTGGCCCAATTAGGTTTTCTCTCTTAAAAATATGATTTAAATGTAATATGAAAGGAAAACTAAAAAAAATGAATACCACAATTTTGTACGAACACTTATTACGATAATATGATTTTTCCACCGTACGCGGCGTTGCCGTACAATGCAGCGAAAGATATCTCGATCAGGTTTTTCGTCCAGTTTCCCTGATCCATTGAGCAAATGCTGAGATGGCCCCTTGTTTTGCTTCTGGACATAAATGTAACTTCATTTTCTGTGCACGTCTTCTAGAATTCAGGGGGAAATACAATTATTCAAATTATCGTGTCCATGTTGTCGCGGCAGGAAGTAATAAGAGCCAAAATTTATTGCTTATTTATCTTTGAAATTAGATTTTATTACATGGGAGTTTTTTTTGTTGTTTTTTTCTCCCTTTCAAAATTCAAAATTTATTGTTTATTTACCCTTGAAAATATATTTTTTTACATGGGAGGTTTTTTTTTCTCCCTTTCAAAAATTCAAAATTTAAGTAGTATATGACTTAGTGTAGGGATCACAGAATTTTGAAAATGTGCACACAATTCACTTTTCCCCATAGCACGTCATACGCAGTTTTTAACTGTTTTTTTTGACGTAAAATAAATAAAAATAAATATTTGCGAAGTTATTCCGAGAATTTCATTGTTTAAGGCGACGTGAGTGGGCGATAGGTAAGATAAGTTGTCTTTATTTACTTCACATTAATATTACAATATCTCTACGTTCATTAAAATGGTATATTCGGGAAGAATACTCGTATACATGCATTCATAATGCGGAATTGGATGACCTTTAGTTCTTGATGTTCAATTTATATGTGAAATTATTCTTACATGTCTGAATAATGTGCTGCAAATAATGCCACCAAGTATGCGCTGTTTAGCATTACTAGTTTCTAGTTTCAACAATCTTAAAATCACCGTTGAAACGTGCTCAATTCCTTCTAATAGTCATTTCCAATTGCTCTTCTACCTCAACTATACTTTATCTTGCAAAACCGATTCTCATTAATTTAAATAATCATTCATTCACTACAAAAGGTAAGCTTAAAAAGGAATGATTAAAAATCTCATTTCTGAGATCTGGGATTTAAAATCTCATTTCTGAGATCTGAGATTTAAAATCTCATTTCTGACATGAGATTAAAAATCTCATTTCTGACATCTGAGATTTAAAATCTCATTTCTGAGATCTGGGATTTAAAATCTCATTTCTGAGTTCTGAGATTTAAAATCTCATTTCTGAGATCTGAGATTTAAAATCTCATTTCTGAGATCTGAGATTTAAAATCTCATTTCTGAGTTCTGAGATTTAAAATCTCATTTCTGAGATCTGAGATTTAAAATCTTATTTCTGAGATCTTTCTTTTAGCAGACATTTTATTTTTTTGGAGCCCAAGTCACATTATACTAAATCTGGGGAGTAGGGCGGATGTGGGCAGACAGGAACACTTTTCCGGCCAAAACCGCGAATCACAACCGATAAGTGGCACGGTGCATTGTCGCGATCAAGAAAGAAGCCATTGGCTAATTTTGCTGGTCATTTGGTTTGCATATTATCGGTTAAAATGCTGTGAACGGATTCGTACGAGATGTTAAGTTCATCGATAAGCTCTCGAGTTGTCATTCGTCTGTTTGAGCGAACAAAGTTTTGCTACCTATTGCACGTTTTCATCTGGTTTTAAAGTCGAAGGTTGTACCGATCGTTGCTTGTCTTCAACCGAGTCATTTACGCTTTTAAATTGCTCATATCACTTGTAAACAACCTCCATAATTACTACATTATCGCCATACGTTGACTAAAATATTTCATAAGCTTCTTTGACACTTTTTTGCAACTTGAAACAAAATAATTTTAATGCGTTGACCAAAATCCATGATGGGTGACAGGGTAAACACGACCCCTTTCTAAGGGCTCTGTAAAATGACTGATAAACCATAACATATTCACACTTGACACTGCCCATCTTAAGAAATCAGGGTATCTGACAGATCAGATCACATTGAAGTGCCAGCAGTTGCTTCTATAAAAATTATTCATCATATTTTTATCACACCTTGTATATATCAACTTAAAGAACTATATTTTAAACTACCGTATATAATATAATATATAAATATAGATATAATTATTTGTAGAAATAAAATACTGTTCTTGATAAGGGACTTATATTTTAAAATTAAATTTCTCGTACCAAATAAAGTATTTTACATTTACAGGTAAAACACTTGTAGAAAAATGTTTTTAAACTTTAGTATCCTGCGATTCTGAGCTCTTCAATCTTGGTGTACCTCCTCGGCACTCCAAGATGCTACGCTCTCGGTCGTCGCTGTCAACTGTTCGTTCCTAAGCACACCGATTTCCAAACGGCATAAAGCAGCCTCCCACAGCACTGAGTGCATTACTACACTTTCAAAAGCGTTGCCGAGCGTTCTCGCGCATACTGATTGTCGCTGGTCATTTCACCCCATTGTCGTGAAGGGCGTCGCTTGTAATAATCTTTAATTAAACATGTGCATATAAAGGTCGCTACTCCCTTGCTGCTGACTGCCTACCAGCAAATCATGAATTAGTCTCAAATTTTTTTTGTTTGGATAGTTTCCGGGTCCGTTCATGGATACGAAAGAACTTGCGTTTCCGGTATTACGTCATGCGATCGTCAGAGGAAACTTTACACAGTAACGCGTCAAATCATATTGGATGTGCACAGTTGTTCGAAGAGCGACGTGAACACCATCTGTAGCGTGAACTCCATCTACTCATAAGCTAATGGAGTTTTTCTTTCACTTTCTCATCTAATGCTGGTATGTACTTGTTCTGGATTCAATGCGATACATCTTTAAAGAAAGGAATTTCAGTATAGAACCTAACTCTACTTTCATTACGTTAAAACACTTTATTCACGACACAAATCATGTTCATATATTCCACCATAGTGTTTACTTCTTTCCCCTTTATATTATTTTAAAAGAATTGATTGTTTCGTCGACGCCCATAATTTTTCCTTTCTCAACCTTACTTCGTAAGAAGAGAAAGTCTTGTAATTCTGTGCCGAAAGACGGAGAATTTTCGGCAGAAAAACACTTATTGCCTTATTGCTCAATAACCGCTCCAATTTTGTCTTTAAACTTTTGGTAGGAATAATGCTAAATGTGCTGCATAAGACGGCATAAATGCGATATTGCTTTATTCTTTTATTTTTATCAAAAATTCTCAAAAAATAAAGATCTTGATGTAAGGTCATGTTCATTTTGTCGAAAATATGAGTAGTTTTCCTGGAATTGTGCTCGAAATATATGCGCTGTAAAACAATTTTTCTCAAGAACATCTCCAATTTTTGCCTTTAAATTATCTTTTCATATGTAAAAAAGGAACAGAAAAAAATTGATGCTAGTCCCTTTTCGGCTATCTCTTCGGTTTTTGAAAATTGCAAAAAATTAATATTTTAAAACTACATAATTTTTTTATTTATTTTTATTTTATTTTACGTCAAAAAACAGATAAAACTGCGTATGACGTGCTATTGAAGATAGAAATCAGTCTCAAATACTCAGACAACGTCTTTTGTAAAAAGAATCAGTTCTTGAAAAAAGGTCTTGTAATATTTTTTCAAAAATTAATGGTTTTCGCGTAATGTTCGTTTGAAATTTATGCAATTTCTCAAAAATTGTTCCCATTTTTTCTTTAAATATTTGCCACGGACAGAAGGGACGCGTAGAATAATTACGCGGGTCTCATTTTCTTTTAATTCTCTGAATTTTCGAAAATTTCAAATTCTTAACATTTGGAATCTACAAAATGGAAGATATAGATTTTTATCTTAAACAAAATCTGCTCTAAAAAGCCAGCTCATTAAAATTCTCATGTATATTTGTTTGAAAAAACTAGTAGTTTTCGCGAAATTTCTGTTTGAAATTAATGAAATATGTAACAGTGTTCCACCAACTATCGGCCATGAGAAAAATCCTCGGAAAACAGAATGAAGCGAAATTATGAAAAACAATTGTTTCATTTTAATTACATTTTTTCCTTGGGCGTTTTCCGACAGCCGGTTGCCGTTTACGTCCCGTTGGAACGCATATTCGACCATACACTAGACACTAACACCCTTACGGGCTCCACGGATCTGGGATCAGCAGAACGCGAGGCATTCCACGACTACACTTATAAAAGACAAGGGACAAACAACCATGCTCAAGGCGGGTCTCGAACCCATGACCCTTCGGACCGAAGCACTGAATTGGTACACGCTCTTAGCCATTGCGGCCATTCAGGTCGAGTTATTAAAATTTACTATTGAAAATACCAATATTAACTCCACTTTCACACTCTTCTACAATTTGTATTTTCAATGTATTGATGCATTTTCTTTCGAGCAATCCGTAAACCTTTATTGACATTAGCACAAATAGGTTTGCGCCCTTAAAATACTATTTGAATGTAATATGAAAGAAAAATTGAGCAAATTAATTCCATGATTTTGTACAAAGTTTAATTACGATAATTTTGTATTATCACCGTACGCTGCATTGGGAAACTGGCTGCAGGGATGGAAATTTGAGAAGTTCTTTATTTAACGGCGAAATGAAGGGAAAGATAAGGCGGTTTCGTTTACTTAACGTTAGTGTTAGGGACGTACACGCAAAAACTGCGAATATCCCGTGAGATGCAAGACCTGCACGGGAGAGGGTCACCCAGCACACAAGCCCCGCCCGAAGGACTGTCACATACGCGGTACTTCGGCCCACCCGAAATGCTGCAATTGTGGCGGGCAGCACAGCCCATCTGGCTGTGTCAACACAAGATGCAGAAGACGCCGTTGTCGCGCTTATGCAGCGCTCCACGGCAACCTGCCGAGAAGCCCACAAGCCTCCACGTCCCTTCGAGAGAGGTTTCTCGGAGCGGTTTCTCTCGTTATTAGCTTACGACCGTTCACCACGAGTGCAACCCTTTCTCTGCTTTACAATTTTTCTTCTTTTACCAAAGGTTCACAAAAGTGTTCCTTGTTAATACCTCCTACGCACAATATTCCTTTGTTCTTTCCTACTTTCATTCCTATTGGCACTTCCTTCCTGACATCCAATGCATGGTTTTTAAAATCACTAATTTTGTTTTGCTCGTATATTCTTTCTCCAACACAGAAATCAAATCCTTCTGCTATGTCTTATTTATTTTAAATCACTTTTCATTGCCTACCTATAACTAATGCTAACTTATAACCTTTTAAGGTAAATATTCCCTTAAATAATTTATTGACAGACAATTGGCATAAACAATTCTTTATTTCATGTGTCTCGTCATGAAAGGAAGAATTGTTTGTCAATTGATCTTTTTTTCCCATAATAACAAGGTTCTTGCTTGTTTCTTGGCAATCGTTTTTATGATTCACGCACCTTTCATACTTGTTTTATTACATACATAACCATTATATACATAACCAGTACAACCATTACAGAAAGACATACAGAAAATTTGTATTTGGATTGGTTTGGCGATTCCTTTTTACGAAAACGCCGTGCACTAATTTTGACGAGCAAAATAATTTAAACAAGAGCACAAGTCCTTGTTTCTGCTTCTGTTATCTTAATCCCTTTTAACTTTCAATTTTTATCTCCATTTCAGAGTGAAGTTACAGTTTTACAAATTTCTTAATGTTATTTCGGAACGTTGCAAAGATGCAGTCATGGTACTGGTATACATGTGTCCTCGTCTTTGCTTTATCCATCGGGGCAGCGCAATCGATGTTACCGCCGCTGCCATGCAGATGCATCAACACCACCTTGGACTGCTCGTCCTCGTACATGTTCTCTTTCTCAATGTACAGAGACAATAAGTGCGAGCATGCGATCACCAAAGTTGACCTATCACACAACAATATCCAGCAGATAAGAGGTGCATTGAGTTCCTCCGTCACTGACCTCAACCTCACGGACAACGACGTGGGAAACCGCCCACTCTCGCCGCAGCTGAACCCTCAACTCGTCGTTCTCGACGCGTCTGAGTGTCAGATGCGACAGCTTCTGAATCTGACGGCGCTAACACAGTTGCAAGTGAGAAAACACTCATTCAAGCTGAAATACTCATGTCGGCTCAACTGAGGAGCTTTCTTGGTGAATCATTGGCGCTTTTTCGTGCCAATGGCCTTGCACGTACTTTTCTTGCGGGACCTTGAAAACAAAAAAACAAACCAAAAAATTGAACTTAATTGAATTCCATGGGAGCTTCTCAATTGTTAAGCAATCATAAACACTATGATTTGCGTAGAACTTATTTGACACTATTTAAAAAGAAAACGTATTTATTAATATCAACAAGTATTTATTAATATCAACATATCAAAAGATATGTTGAAAATCAGAACATAAATTTTAAATAGGATCACAATTATTTATAAAATAACACATTAGTTTAATAGATAAATAATATTGTTTTTGTGTAAAATTGTTTCATTATCTCGCAACTCATCAAGGGGTAGCCCGCACCACACTGCACACCAATTGGCAACAGGGAAAGAGAATATTTTGCAACTTGTCACTTAAGAGATGACGGGCGCTTTGAGCTGCTTCTAAAGGCAACGCCCACTTCAGTAAGCAAACCTAATGAGATCCAACAGCGCCTCGTGCGTGTTCTATGCCTTTACTCGCGTCACATTTATTTCATGAGGTGGACAAACGATCATTTTTGTTACATTTTTAGGAAAAACTAATCTTCCAGTACTATTTTATTAATAGAGTGCATTTTTCACATAGCTGGTTAGCTACATAATTCGTATCTTTCAATATGTAGGAAATGTGAATGATCTAGGGAGCGGATTTCTATGATTTAAAAATTAGGAAAATGCGTAACACTGTGACCGACACATTAATATAATATTACTAATGAAACTCAAAGTCTGACCTAATTGACGTAATGGTTGGAATTCTTGACCCTTGACAGAAAATCAATAAGGATGCGGAAACAATTTTTAATGTTTCACGGCACTTGCAATACTATTGATCTCCAGCACTCCACATTAATAATAATTTTAATAAGACACTGTAATAGTTAAAAATAGTCCACAATGATGTCAAGAAAAAGTAGATTTTAAAATGTCTTGATTTTTTCCCTTAGCTGGTCTTAAATGGTCTTTGCAGTTTCGTACCATAAATTTACTTGTTAATGAATTGTTAATTGTGACTTGTTAATGTACACATTTATGCCAAAACTATTACTTTTTATTGCTATTTTCCGTTAATACGATAAAATAACATTATTGTTTCAAACTTTACGTTTATATGCCCAAAAAGACTAATTCAAATGAACTGCTATTCAGGCTTCCATAAAGATGATTATAGACACCTATTTATCGTTCAAATAAAGAACTATGCAAAATGGTTTCTTTCGCATAAATTCAGACTCCCTTAAAACAATATAAATCCTGTTAATAAATGTATAAATAAGTAAATAAATAAATAGCTTGTATCATCGAGTAAAGATCGCTGTTAACTAAAGCTCAACTAAGCTCAAGATAAGTATTCACGATGTTATTTACTCGGTTCAACTTGCTTAAAAGAATGGAATGCTGAATAGAGAAATAAATAAATTAAAACAAAAGTAAAGACGCATTTATCAGTAGAGGGCGGAGCATGAAGCAGAACACAAAGCATCTCTTAAAGGGACAGATACTGGCGTCATTATTTAGTGTCTCCTTCACACCTTTTGCTCTAACTCTCGTACATTTTGTAATCGGATTTGGTCGCCTGTGCTGACTGAGTTGCGAAATAAATGGAACGAAACGTATGAAATACGTATGGCGTTGCACGTATTGGAGCCTGAATAAGCATTTTACATTAAAATTAAAGAAAATGTAACAGAAGTAGCTATTTTCTTACAGATTGACTCAGAGAAATTTGATATCTTAGCATTTTACATACAAGCGTGGAAGTTCAGATATCAGGTCTATAATACACTTTTACGTGTGATTAGAATCCAGTAATCTACCACCAAGGGAGATTTCGAAATACCGGTCCAACGGTATTTCAAAATTAAAATAAATTACTTCTGTTGCAGTATTTGGACATCTCCCGCAACCATTTGGGTGGACTACCAGTATTTCCAGCGCCATGTAGAATACGTTTCCTTAACGCATCCAATAACAATTTACTCTACACGGACACCTTAGCTGATTGCCCCACAATTCAGACATTGGACCTTTCTGAAAACTGGATACAATGGATTAATGATTTCGCTTTAGAAAAATTTACGAATTTGACGTACTTGAACCTAGCGGGTACACATATGAAGGAGTTGGCACAGGGCCTCTTCAACCACCTGAAATCCCTAAAAACTCTTGTTATGTCACGTACGAAATTTACATCTTTACCTGCATCTGAATTCCAGATGCTTAAAAGCCTTCAGACTCTGTATGTCGACAGGGTTCCGTTTCTTAAGATGCCTACCTCTGCGCTTGTGGTGCTCCCATCTCTCAAGAATCTCGATCTCTCCGAGTGCAATCTACAAGAACCTCCGTGGGAAACTCTTTCGCTGCTACGCCCACTAACGTCTCTCAGATTAGCTAGATACAGATTCACGGGTCTCCCGGACCGAGCGTTTGACCACCATAAAAACCTCACCAGTCTTGACTTGAGTGGAAACGAGATTTTAGCTTTACCCTCAGGGGTCTTCTTGAACCTACACCAGCTAGTCAATCTCTCTCTTAGTGATTGCTCGTTAGAGACTCTGTCTGCAACTGATCTTGCAAACCTCACTCGATTGAGAAAGCTAGACTTATCGTCCAATAAATTGAAGACTATCGATTCAAATTCATTTAGATACCTTAACAGACTAAGAGAACTTTATCTTACAAACAATACTATCTCCAGTCTTCCTGGAGATGCGTTCAAAGGATTGACTGAGTTAGAGGACCTTGACTTAGGCGTGAATAATTTATCTTCTATTCCGAGCAATTTGTTCTCCTCTTTATCGAATCTCACTTCTCTCCGTTTGTATGCTAATCCTTTGCATACTTTGAAAGGCGATCAACCGGGGTCGTTTGTTATTAGAGGGCTTTCAAAATTAGTGACGCTTAATCTGCAAGGTACACATTTAAAGGATGTACACTCAGATATGTTCCGCGGAATGACACATCTGGAAAACTTGCTTCTTGGGTACAACAATATAACGTCAGTACCAGAAAATACTTTTACTGGATTGACTTCCCTGAAAAGAATATTTTTATGCAACAATTCATTGGAAGAGTTACCCGATAATCTTCTTAAGGGGCTGAATAATTTGACAGAGCTAGTTGTTCATCATAACCGAATCAAATCTCTTAGCAATGCCTTATTAAGGGAGGCACCATCCCTACAAGTTCTCCATTCATCTGAAAATGAAATAAACAAAATTCCAGAAGACTTGTTTTCAGGTAAGAATTATTTGTTTTCCTTAAATCTCTCTCACTGATGAATAATTGCTGTCATTATTGCAGCAAACACTATAAGATACTAAAATAAGAACATAATCAAGATTGGGATCCATTCTATACACCCTCAATTTAAAATTTAAAAAAATAAAGATGCAAACTATTGATAGAATATAATTAATCCGTGTCACCGAGCACTTGAAATATTACACAGAAATAAAAAGGTTGCTCTACCTGAAGAGTACCATTGTGGTACACGGATGGTGCCACAATGATCGCAAGGCCTAGAAAATGACAACCAATATTGCAAATTGGGACACGCCGTTTTAGGAGCAAAAATAGTGCCAATTTTACACCTTGCGATTTACCGCAGAAAATCGAGAAAGGAAAGTTCACGAATGGACAATATCAATTGTCTAGTAAGAATATGCCACTTGAAAACAATTGTGCAGTGAGCTATGACAAGCGTACTTGGTTTCGTGGCACGCGACAATGAAACTATCGTTTTTCTTATGACGAAGGTTGTATCACGTACCAGATACGACAGTACTGAACGGGTGATAAACCTGAAACAGTGACACAGCAGAGTGTTGCAAAGCGGAAGTTCGAAGGTTGTGGTCGTTAAAAACCAAATCGAAGTGTATCACAAACATTTTAATTGTTGACGTAAGTACATTACTTGTCGCAAATACAGTTGTTAGACAACATGCTCACAATATCAACTGCGCTCATTGCAACAAGGCAAACACCGCATCCTCCGCCATACATCCTTTTTTTTGGCGATGAGGATGGCTACATTATGCGCGAATTTGTTTCTTGGCGGGATCGCACTCATTCTATTCTCCGATTTAAATAGAGTGACTTCTGACAGATCATCAGCTGGACACGGTTATCCAATCGGAAGCTTCGTCACAACTTACATTTTTTGTATTGAAACTCCGGATTGGATAATTGGATCACAGCTGATGATGTCAGAAGTTACTATATTTAAATCAGTGTTACCTTGGCATAGCCTCAGAACAACAAATGCTGAGGCGATAGACAGTTGGGCGATAGTTGCGTGCAGGCGACGGGGCCGCCGCGGCTAATCCAACGAACAGAGACGTGTGCGTCGGTGTGAACATGCATATCATGACGCCCATGCGCCGTCGTGTTGTGTCCACATCCCGCGTAAAGGGAACATCCTTTAGGAGATCTGGGAGAGCATGCGACAGGAAAATTAGGCACGTATCCACATCGGGGCGAACCGGAAGTACATTCGGTCCAACGATTTGATCGCCTAGAATGCCTGTCAAACGAATCTGGTTCCGGTGCTGTCGTGTGACGTGCGGATTTGCGAGTACCCACCGACGACATTGCTGCGCATTTAAGAATCAGTTACCGGGAGAGGTGGCTCAGGGCATCAGCTGATGTCACTACAGTACCTCTGATCGGGATGTCATAGGTTCGAGTCCCGACGGTGGCAGGATTTTCGGCACTAGCTAGATAGCTAGATTGAGCCCAGCCCTTGTCTGGAGGAGAATTCTAGCGGTCAGCTGCTCTGGTCGGCATTTTTCCGTGGTTTCTCCGATCAATGTCAGACGGATGCCGGAGCAGTACCCTAACTAACGGGCCGCGCGCGATCTTTTCTTCCTCTTCCTTGTCCCATCCTCACCCCTTACGTACATACACACTTTCTCTTCCATGCATTACACAACCACATATACCGGGCCCTGTCGGTTGTCCCTGCTAGGGCGATGCCCCGCTGGTGGGAAATACCTTGTTGGCGAAAACTCGGCTAGTCGACCGTAGGTCGTCGCCGGATCTCACCATCTAGCGGGTGAAGATCATCGCCACCTCCCGAGGAAAACATGCACTACACATACGGGACATTAGCCGATGACGCTCCCGGAAATACTAATCAATCAATTAAAAAATCCGTTCCGTATACCGCCCCAGTCCAAAACGCGTGAAATGAAGTGGCCTTCGTCTGCGTTGCGGAGCACCAACTACTCACAAACGTCATCCTACGAGAAAGGTCGCCATCCCGTAGCCCTTGCACAGGCGTGTAATGAAATGGGTACCAATGTGCATGGTACCAGAGCCTTCGAGCAAGGCCAATCAACCTGCACTGTGCTGCTTGAATTACAGCAGGAGTGAACACGGTTTGGCCGCTCAGCCACACATTTTCTACTCTTACCCCAGCGGGCACGGCGCATGAACTCTCAGCTGCAGCGGACAAGCAACGTTGCGAGCGAAAATGTCGCTGGCAGGTCGATAGGTGAAGGACAGGGAACAGAAAAAGGATGCATATTCCAAGCTGGTTTAATTAATGCATCGTGTAGATTATACATAAATATTTTAAAAACATACCATTTTAAATGAGCTCATTGAATATAGATGAATTCGGAAGGAATATACATAATAAATAGAAATAGTGAATAGAAATTTTATTTATAACTCATTTTCTTTACAGCCCATTCATACTTCAAAGCACAATTTGAGTAAGAGAGAAATTTAAAATTGTGGTCATAAGCTTGATTTTGCTCTCTTCGAAAACGAAAACAATTGTTCGCAAATTTAAGTGAACCCCACGTAGATATAATATTTACAGAAGATTTAAACGTATGTGAAAAATTTGCCCGAGGGAACTTTTTTATAACAACTTAATTTATTGCACAAAATAATCAATTAGCTATTTCACCAGTATACAATCGATTCTAATTGTAAATCTGTAAGTTCTGTATCATTATAACCTGAACACGGTGTGAAGAAATTCTGTCTCCAACATTGCCTAATCTTGAAACTCCTGATTTTCATAACATCTACTTCGGAAAGTGACAAGCAGTCATACAAATAAATTCATTTAGTATTTGATGTAACTTCGGCAACTTCCATTAGCTATCACGTCGCCTCGTGTCATTTGCCGCCGATGTCCGCATGTCTACAGGCTCCCACAGACAGGCGCGGCAGATCCGCAGCGGGTGCGGCGCGGAAAGTTTCGAGCTAGACGCAGCCGCTGAATTCGCGGGACCGTTCACATTGGAGCGTCAATTATGAGTCAGCGTTTGGTGACGGTTGGCAAGGTCGCTCGACCCAGAGGAGAGCGATGACTCCCGAACATGGGCGGACTTCCACGAAACTCGAGCTCCAGCGGAAGAAACGCGACTGACTGCGTTATAAATTTCGCCGCCGATTTAACGCTGACAAGCGCAGGTCTGAACGTGCTCGTAAGGCAACACGTGACGCGAAACTCCCGCTGCAGCCAATCCGTGTAGGCTGCGGACCTTCCGCGTCGGTCTGTGGGAGCCTTACCTGCCGTTTGCGTTCGCACCCACCCCTGCATTACAACTTCTTCGATCACATCAGAACAGAGCTCCTGTAACCCTGAAACAAGGGTACGATAATTTTTGCACTAACTATACGTCTCCGTTCCGCGGATTTTTCTGGTTGCTCGATTGGCACTGATGAGACTACCCGCGGAACATTGACAGTGACCGATAGTGGCGCCCGCGCTGTCCCAGTGCAGCCAGAATAAAGTTTCTATAAGCTTCTCCAGGTACATTATCACCGGGAGCGGTAGCTCAGTGCATCAACTGTCACTGCAGCGCCTCTGACCGGGAGGTCCTAGGTTCGAGTCCTGACGGTGGCAGGATTTTCGATCAGCTAGGTCGAATTCAGTCGCTGTCTGGAGGAAAATTCGAGCGGCCGGCTGCTCTGATCGCTAGTTTTCCGTGGTTTCTCCGATCAACACGAGGCGAATGCCGGAGCAGTACCCTACCAAACGGGCCACGGACCGCGCGCGATCTGTCCTTCCTCTTCCTTGTCCTATCCTCTCCCCTTACACACACACTTTCATTAATATGCACTACACTAGCACATATTCCGGGAGACCGGTCGGGAGCTTAGAGCTTGTCCCTGCTGGGGCGATGCCCCGCTGGTGGGAGAGTCCTGGTTAGGGGGAAATCCCACTAGCCGACGGTAGGTCGGTGCCGGATCTCGCCATCCAGCGGGGGAAGATCACTGCCATCTCCCGAGAAAAAACATGCACTACACTAACGGGACTAATGACCAAAGCAGTTTACGCGCCCGGAAACACGAAAAAATCAATCAATCAATCCAGGTACATCAAACGCGTTTTCGGCTTTATTATAAAGCTGCCGCCACCTAAATAATAAACGTCGCTCCTCCTACTTATGATGCTTACAATGCTACCTTCCGTGTGCAGGAATGATACACCTTATACGTTTTGGTATAGTATGTTTTGCGATGAAAATATTTTTTGGATATGAATGTTACGCACATAAATAAAATATAAAGTCTCACTGAAGCATTTTATTTTTTTTTAAATTGAATTTGAGAAAAAGTCAATAATCTATTAGATGAACTATTTCATAATACCTACACAAGATTGTGAACACAGTTTTTTAATAAAAAAATTAATCATAAATGTACTTTAAATAAACTAATATTCTTGAATTAATCTTTGAATGCTATCATTGAATCTAAGATATTAATTACAAATAATAAGTTAGTTTACCTCTAATTCAATGAAAACATCTTCTATACACTTTATATTTACACTTATAAATCTCGACAAATAAAATTATAGAATTAATTCGGTGAAGTGTAATCCATTCTCTGTTTATACTTGTAAAATTGTCGATGCTCCGGGAGATGAGTTGAAGTGTGCTCGAACTCTTACAATGTATATTCTTAATTCATATAAATGAAATGTAATGAGAGGGGGAGTTTGAAGAGATCACGACTTTTGTGGAACTTTTTTTATTTTCAAATTATAATAAGTATTAATAAAATTAGTCTCCGAAAAACACAACGCATTTACTCCAACTACCATTAATAGACAGTGGAGTGAAATATTTTCTTCGTATAATTTAAAATGCGATTAATTGATAACTCACTCTCAGGAAAAATGCAAATAAATGTAATATTTTCTGCAGGTCTCCAAGAAGTGGAAATGATTTTTCTGGACGGAAATGGAATTTCAGAATTACCATCTACAACGTTTGCTAATCTTCCTCTTCTCGAGTTCGTTTCTCTGCAAGGAAACAACTTGACGAAATGGGAATGGGTGTACGAGACCAATCAATGGCCGAAACTGGAGGAAGTGAGACTGAAGGACAACAGAATCAACGACGTGAGCGAGAACGTGCTTCGGTCGTGGCTGAAACCTTCCAGGGTGAGGCGCTGGCTCTGGATGCCTGACAGTCGACTGAGCCCAGCGACGCTCCGGTGGGCAGTGGAGGACGACACCGTAGGTAAAAGCACGCTACGAGACTGCCGCTGCGGGTCACTGTTCGTCGAAAACGCCCGAATCACCATGTGTGTGGACATGCCGTGCCCTGGTGATGCTGACGCCACCTCGGATAATCCAACCGACTGGAAGGAGGCGGCGAAAAAAGGGTGGAGTCGCCCATCATAGTCGTAAGACGGTGTACGTTTGTATGAGGAAATAAAAACTAAGAAACGAACGTTGACTTTTTTATTTCTTACGTAGCCTTTGCATTTTCGAAGGTTAAAGGAATAGGCTTTTCTTTCCAATATTTTTTATGGAAGAGTAGAAACGTTTTTAATTCAATTACCACAAATAATGAGGCTAAATCAGCACATGCTTTCTTGCATTATTTATTACTCTTGCAATTTTTGAAAGAGATTTCCAGAGACTCCAACAAAAATAGAGACCTTTACTCTTTTTAGAAGTGTACTCCGAATTATCCGAGAAAAAATTAAAGAATTGGGAGAAAATCTTTTTTAAAAAATGACCTTTATTTCACACAAAATAACTACTGATATTTCGAAAAAAAATGTGCATGATCTCATTTAAAGATTTAATCTTCATGAACAGATTTCATTCAGAAAAGTTCTCAATCTTCAATATTGTAGATTTAGGAAGACACCGAAAAAAAGAATAAACTTTTGCAATTTTTGAAAATTCATTGATTTAAAAAAAATTGCGCCCATGTCATTTTTATAAGTGAATGTTGCGGAGCACTCTGAGTTACAAAACAAAAATCAAAAAATTTGGAGCGATTTTGGATGATAATATTGGAACATCATGTAAAGTACTCCACAAAATCAAAATATACATTTTTAATTCAAGAGTCCGCAACATCAGCCAGATCAATAAAAAATGTCAATGTGAAAATCCTAACTAGGATACTGCCGCCAGCATAGGGAGGTCAGATCTAAAATATAAAAAAATAGGACACCCTTCATCTATTTAACTTTAACATTTATTGAGCTGAAAGTACTCATATTTACTTATAACACATTGTATGTAAGAAAAAATCTGCCATAATAAGTATGACATTCATTTAATTATAATTATGAGTTAAATAAGACATTGTTTTTCCTCAATTTTCTCAACACATGTATACATTTACATACTTATACTATATTGAAACGCTCTCCGTTTCTGTTAAATTATTTCTGCAACCGGTTTCCGAATTTATTTTGAATTTATTTATTATTATTATTATTATTATTATTATTATTATTATTATTATTATTATTATTATTATTATTATTTTCCGATCATTTTGGGGCGCCAGGAAAGCGATTTTAAATTTCCCGCAAACACATCTAAAGGGAAATAATTATCCTACTAGCTCTGTCGGTTGGGTTCTTACGAAAATAATCGTCGCCGGTACTTACTTTCTTCCCAGCAAACGATCATTCGATCCGCTCTCCATACGGAAGAAGCGAGGAATCTGAAATTTGTTTCTGGAAAGAAATTATTAAACTGTGGATTGCACAAGATGCTAAAGAAATGATAGTCAGCTTTTCCTTTTCAGATTGAGAACGTTATAAGTTTATTTCTCAATTAATTCTTTTAAACATGCAATGTCACCCTGGTCATGACCGATTGTAAAAATTGTCTATAGCGCTATTATTCTTACTATTTATATATCCAAACGCTCTTGGACGATGAGGCCAGGAAGAATCCACCGCTCCGACCAATCTTGTATCTTGTTCTCGGACCGCTGCCGGATCAATGTCCTCCTCAACTTATTGTTTCACTTACTACTCCCGGTGCCAGAATTATTCAAAGTTCCAAATAGAATTACGCACACAAAATATAAGTCCTCACTGCTCAATTATTTCCCGCAAAATTCCACCAAGTCCCACATCTTTCATTTACCTCTCAGTACGATGTGCACGGTACGCGGTCTAAAGCTCCTCTCTCATATTACAAAAAGTTCAACCCTCGATAACTTTCGTATGAAAGTCTTGTCTCTTGTTTTTCAAAACAATCTCCAGTTTCCTTCTACGCCCTACCCCATTACTAGTTTATCACCAATCCTACATGCCCTTATATCACAATCTTCTGGCCGTTACTTGCCACGCTATGTTTGTTTACTTCCGCTTCCCTGGTCGCTAAGGAACATCCTGTCTGCATGCCTATGTCCTCAACATTTACACGTTTTAAGATGAATTTAATAAATTCTTGTCCCCAATTCCCATCAAATATTGTGTGACAGTCTGGTATGTCTCAATATTCTACACATATTCGTTTTATTTATGGTAAAGATGAAAATATATCCACTTGAGGCGTCCGCAACCTTGTATTTTTCTGAAGAACTATATCATGCAAAAGCTTAGAGTTTTTTGCATTTCACGAAATTCATTGTATGATGTCTTGAAAATGATGTTTTACTATTGCAATACTTTTCAAAGTTTCAATCTTAAATATATTATTTTCTTCAATCCAGAGCCAGGCAGAGGGACAACAACAAAAAAATCAAATCTTCGGAACTGTTCGGGATTTCGTTGGCCACATTAACATTAAGTTGGCCACTGATAGTATCTGTAACATGTTTAAATTTCATGTTGATAGATTCAGTAGCTTTTTTCAGATAAATTGGTTAGTACAGACAGACAAACAACAATTGATTTAATATGAGACTCAATTTTGTAATCCAATAAGAAGTTGAACTATTTAAGCTGAAAATTCGAAAATCACAGATAGACATTTTAGATTGGTCTGAATAAATATTGATATTTTATTATAGTTATTTTTAATATTGTTGGTATTATTACTATTGTTACTATTATTTCTATTGTTATTACTAAAGCCCAGAAGTTTGGCAAATTGCCTTCTTTGTTTCAAGTTTATGACTTTCATCATCAAAAATCACTTTATTGTATTTCGGGAGTTGTTTTAATAGATTTTCAGTTTGCCTTTTTTACCTATTTTATCTCGTTTTAACTTCTGATGCTATTTTTGGTATTGTGGCTTAATTTTTGTTATTTTCTTCATTTTCGTCATTATTTTCCTTTTTTCTCCTGGTAACGATCTCGATCAAGCTGGAAACATACCAGAAAGTCTGGACAACATGTTATGGTTTGCCTTTCTGTGGAAGTGGAGGCTCCAGGAGCAGTTACTGATAAAAATCTGAGAAAGGAACCAGTCGCAATTGTTTATTTTTTTATTGATGGCATTATGCTTTGTTCATTCATGAGGAATCTTCCAACGTTTGATTACGACCTCTGACTCCTTTTGAGGAGAGAGTTCTCTGTATATGATGTACACTCCTCAGTGCTGGGGATTACACAAAGGAGAAGAAAGAAAACTAGAATTCCATTTTCACTCATGCCATTTCAAGATTCTTGAAGAATTCATTCAATTCAAGATTCACAATAGCATTTTGTAGCGACAGCATTGCAGGTAAAACAAATTCATATTAATGCTACTAGGTGATCATGTGCCAACAAGTTTACAAAGAAATGATTGTTTCCTTCCACGTAAGTGCTAATGTAAATTTTAGAATGAAAATGTGAATAATTTGAATAATTAATTTTTTTCAATCATTCCTGTAAGTGCAGATTTTTCAATGTTTAAGTGCCTTTTTGGACCCCAACTTTATTCAGAATAAAATGCCTTTTTGCATGCCTTGTGTGAACTCCCCTTCTAGTTGTTACTATTGTTATTGTAAAGGGCAGACCAAGTGTGTGGCAATGTGGGTTGTGTGGGGAGATCAATAAAAAATGTATCTTCAAAATCACTGGGAATATCAAGGTAAAAACAAAACAAAGTTTGTTTCATGGGTGGTATCCATAATGTGTTAAAATTTCATGTTGAT
This sequence comes from Teleogryllus occipitalis, assembly GCA_011170035.1. NCBI lineage: Eukaryota > Metazoa > Arthropoda > Insecta > Orthoptera > Gryllidae > Teleogryllus > Teleogryllus occipitalis. The sequence goes on from BLKR01001931.1 coordinate 27,271, forward strand.
AGATTCAATAGGTTTTGAGTTAAATCAGTGCATTCATATAGGCAGATAATTGATATGATGTGAGATTCTTTTTCGTAAACAAATATGCTAATTGAAAAAATATTTAAAAGCTGAAAATCCGAAAATCACACACATCAGATTTATTTATCTGTATTGATGTATTGATCATTTATAATATTGATGTATTTTGTCACAAGAACTGTACCTGAAGATGGAGACACACAAATCTCCGAAACGTACCAAGAGATATCAAGATTTAATGTTGTAATAAACCAACTTCCATAATTTTATTTTAAATATGATTATCTATAATTCATGGAACTTTTTCTTAATATAAAAATGAAAGACAATCAAAAGAAACTTAATAATTCGATAAATCAACCTGCCACAAATAAAAAAGGTAGTACCATCATTGATTAAATAATAATAGACACAAATAATTGCAGCTATTCAGTTGTTACATACAACACAGGCTTTAATGACCATACAGTGCAAATTCTCAAACTCCAAATGGACACAAAAGTTATTAAGGAAACCCAAGATTTCTCTCAAGAAAACTTAGACAAATTGAACTCTCTAATAAGTTCAGAAAACTGGAATGAGATGAACAAAGCAACAAACACAAAATGTAATTTAACTTGTTCATAAACATATTCAAAGTTATTTCAATACTGTTTTCCTACAGACACTGAAGAAAATAAAAAGCAAAAACCACAAATCATGGATAAGAAAAGGAATCAAAACATCATGTGGAAGGAAAGAAAACATGCATGAAACAACTACAAATGTAGTTCTGATTTCATGGCTTATTACAAAACATACTAAAAGATCTTGAAGAAAGTAATGAAACAGGCCAAACTATTAATGAGTGATCAACATATTGCCGTGGTACAAAACAAAAGCAATGTGGAACATTTAAAAAATACTCTGAAAACAGTAACACTAAGAACATTGAACTTTACTTCAGAAATTATGGTCTGCCCAACTCATCGCAAGTAGCAAATACACTCAATAGACATTTCTCAGAAACCGGAAAAAAATTAATTCAACACAATTCTTTAAATAACATAAATATACAATCAAATATCTGCACAACACTGAATGTAAACTCTATATATATCTCATCATCATAAAATATCTATATATATCTATATACCTCTATATATAAAACTCTATATATATCTCATAAAACATCACCTGCAGAAATAATAAAAATCATTTATCAAATGAAAAATAAATTTTCTACAGGACTATAATATCCCTGATAACCCTCATTAAAGGAAGAAACATAATTAAACTACTCACTGACATTTGTAACCACTCCTTAATGACAGGAAACTTCCCAGAAATTCTCAAAAAAGCAAACGTTCAAAAAAGGCAACACTTATGGTCCCATGAATTACAGACCAATATCGTTACTATATGGATTTTCAAAAATTCTAGAAAACCTTTTTAATGATAAACTCTGAAGTTATCTCAATGCAAATAAGACCTTGACCGAGGTCCAATGTGGATTTAGAAAAGGTAAATCTACAGACACAGCTATCTTCACTTTTCTAATACTATATACTTTTTGCTGTAGATCAGAAATAAATCCCCATCAGCTTATTTCTAGAAGTATCAAACGCATTTGACATTATTGACCATTACATACTGTTACCAAACTTGAAACTTTGGGAATTAGAGGCATTGCACATCAATGGGGTAAATCTTACCTTTCTAATCGTTGTCAAGTAGTCACAATCAAGCATGTTAGAGATAAAAAGATTTTGACCCATTTCTGCAATCTAGAATGATAAATTATGGAGTTCAACAATGATTAATACTAGGGCCTGTACTATTTCTTTGCACATCAATGACTTACCCCTGACACTACAAAGCAGCAAAGTAGACCCTTTTTGCAGATGACACAAAAATTATTATTAAAGCAAATACCCAACAAACTCTTCAAAAAGAAGCACAAACGGTTCTAGAGGCACTAGTAAAATGGACAGGAAAGTAAATTCATCATAAACACCAGTAAAACTGCCTCCCTAAACTTAGGAATCTACTCTCAAAAGAAAAGTCATCAGCACAAATTGATCATAAAAACCATGCCTGTAAAAATAGCCCAAAAAAAGAACTTTCCTTGGATTGACTACTCAAGATGATCTAAAATACAACTCCCACATCACAGATCTAAACAACAAGCTTACCAAGTCATGTTATGCCATCCTTAAGTCAAATGCTAACTCAGATAAGGCACGATCTGTGCACTTTTCAAATGTTCACTTACATCTAAAATATGGAATCATATTTTGGGGAAATTCTTCAGAAAGTATTCACACTTTCATCATCCAAAAACCAATATTGAGAACAATGACAAACACGGACAAATATAGCCCTGAAAAAACTCCTGTTCAAAAAATTACAAATCCTATCACTCCCATGAATGTACATATTTGAAATATAAATCTTCACAAAGAAGTTCCTTATGAGAAACAAGGATTCTGTTACTCTACATATGAAGTTCCAAACTATGATACTAGACAAAAAAGAAATTCACATGTTCCTTACAGTGAAACTCACTCTTTCAAAAAAGTACTCCTGTAGAAGGCATTACTCTACATAACAAACTCCTTAATAAATTTAAAAGAATAACAGATTCAAAAATGAGCGGAAAGCTTTCCTGTTAAACAATACATTCTATAGTACAAAAGAATATATACATCATAAACATGCATCCACATCAATATAAGGTACTACTAGTAACTTTGTAGCCCTATATTCTGTCCAGTGTTTGACATCCCGAAAAATGATTGAGAGACATAAGGGACAGACCCAGCCCAAGCATCAAGCTCATACAAAGAATTTTTTTCTACTTCTTTTCCTTTCATTTCTACTTTTTTTTTCTCCATTGTTATTATTATTTTCCAATATTAATCTTCTTACACTTCCATTTATAACATGAATTAGCATTGTATTGTATTAAGTACTAAAATTGCATTGAATTATAATTCTTGTATTGTATTCAATTTTTAGAAATAACTGTATTGTACATTGTGTGATTATACTATACAGATCCTGACTTGTCATGCATGACTTATCCTATATCTATGTGGCAAATATATTATTCATGGTGGAAATAACATGTGTTATTTCCACCATGAATAAGATTCCGAGGTAATCCGCAATGTCTGGTTTTGTTGTTATAAGAGATTACAAACCTGGATTAAGAACCATGATTAAGATTCCGAAGTAATCCGCAATGTCTGGTTTTGTTGTTATAAGAGATTACAAACCTGGCGATGAACGCACTTGTCAAGAAGTTATACGGGAAGCTACAATGTCGACAGTGAATACAGCATTTTTCTCAGGATTGACTCGAGAGATCACATTCCAAGTTATAATCTTGACTTCTGCTTTAATGTTCATATTCCTGGGTGTTATTTCTACCATGATATTATTATAATAAAATAATCACATTACTTTATTGTATTATATTTTCATCGTAGGTCACGTCCATGATGGGATATCCTAAATTTCCAAAAGTATGTAAAATACTTTGTGCACATACTCCACCGAAACGGTACAATCAAAAATACCGCACAGCTTATTGAAAAACGCATCTAATTGGTCGAGAGAGCCGTACGCCATAGCCTAACGACCTCTAAACACTTAGATGGCGTTGCATATAATAGGCCCCTTCACTGCGGAGACTGACATAATTATATCACCACCCGTTCGAGCGCAGCACTGACGCTAACGCTATTGTTCGATTAAAATTCCGAGTCTTGTGACTTTTCTAGGTGGTTTCGGTTATCCAATCGGGAACCTTTAAATAAAATAAGAGTTGTAACAAAACTCCTGATTAGATAACAGTATCTGGCTAATGCTGTCATAAGCCACTCTATTTAAATTGGACAACATTATTCAATTCAAATATAGCGATTTGGGGCAGATGTCAGCTGTGATATGGTTACCAATCGATAGAAGAATTGGCATTGAGGCTCCCGATGAAATCCCCTCTCTCCTACCAGTACCAGACATTAAAGAGTCACAATGTAAATCGGACAATAGTCGCGAAGTCACGTGAGCGGTATTTTGGTCTACCCTGGGCTGGGGGGGAGAAGCCGGCGAGCCTGAGTGTCAGCTGTCAAGTTCCATAATAATTGTGATCATAAAAAATAGTGAAATTTTCTCTGCTGTAAAGATTCCGAAGTAATCCGCAATGTCTGGTTTTGTTGTTATAAGAGATTACAAACCTGGCGATGAACGCACTTGTCAAGAAGTTATACGGGAAGCTACAATGTCGACAGTGAATACAGCATTTTTCTCAGGATTGACTCGAGAGATCACATTCCAAGTTATAATCTTGACTTCTGCTTTAATGTTCATATTCCTGGGTGTCCCGTTTAACATTTGTTTTGGTTCCATTCCAGTTGTCATTGCGTTGATGTATGTTTGTGTGTGGTTAAGCCATGTTTTCAAAGCTGTTCAATTAAATGTTGACATGGGTTCTATTCCAAGAATGTACATGTCCTCTGAATACACTGGGTTTTGGGTTGCAGAAGTTTATGAGAAATTAATGGACATTAGAAATCCACATTCACTACAGTTTACAATTATTAATGGTGATGAAGGTCAGAAAATGGATTTGTCTACATATAGGAAGAGAATAGTGGGTACAATAGCTGTAACAAGAAGCCACAACAATGAAGATACTGCATGGATAAGGAGAATGGGTGTTTTGAAGAGCTATCAGCGAAAGGGAATAGCGTCAGCATTAGTTGACGAAGTATTACGTTTTTCTAGAGACAAAGGTTATCGGTATGTTGAATTAGTTACTACTGAGTGCCATGATGCAGCAAGGGAACTGTTTCTCAATAAGGGTTTTGAATTAAAGCAAATGTATCACAAGCAAATTGTGGGTAGTATTATTTCAGTACAAATGTTTGAATTAATGTATAAATTGAAAGTTGCAGAATTGCCATAACATTGACAATTTCTACGATTGTGACTTTAATTTGCGATTTCTTTAAGTTCTACATCTTCAGTATGTACTAGGCTCCTCCCCGTTTTTACTAGGTTAATTTTGGAACTGATTAGTTACAAACTTTTTTGCATTACTTTTCCTTTACAAGTGATAGAATCCAAGGTGACATTCCATAAAACCGATAGCAAGGTAATAAATTTTCAGAAGAAAACTGCACCATTATTAATTGACTCATTTGCTTGTGATTGTGTCATTTTAGCATTAATCAATGTGACACGACATGAAAATATTTGGAATTGCTTAATACCAAAATTATGTCTGATTAAGAAGGTAAATGAGTGTTTTTGTTCAATGAATGTAGAAAATACATAAAAACTGCAGGGAATAAGATATGTAAGTGAAAGTGCTGTACTAAATACAAATGTTTGAAGAAAAGTGCTATCTACATAATAATATGGTGGGATTTGCTACAATTAATGCCATGAAGTATTAAATTCAGATGTCTTGATAGTCCTTTGGTATAAAGAATGTGATTTTGGGTTATGGTTGTACAGAGCTGTCAGAAACAAAAGTTGTCAGAAAATACATGTGGATCAATGGCAATGCATACCTTTTGTTGAAACTTAATTTACCTGAGCAGGTCCAAGGTTTGAGGTGATCCATGAGTGACCATAAATGATTCTCATTTTCTATGTAGAGTTGGCAATAGTTTAGAGAGTAAACTGACCTAGTAAAATATATTTAAAATAATTTATTACTTTATTCCTTGTAATAAAAAGACTTATTGTCATAAGAGGGAACAAAAAAATTCACATTTATGTAAATTATACATTTTTCTTATTGTTAAGATCATATTATTTCAACACGAGACAATGTGCCAATATGATTCCTGTCAATTTCAGAGATTATTTTTATTACTTTTTGCACTGCTAATAGATTTTATTAGCCCCTCTGCTTTGAACATTACCAGTTGTAATTAGTCCACTTCTTTTGTTTAAGTTGTGGAGACAGATATCTTATTTTGGATGAATTTATTGGATGGACGAATCACTAGAAATTGGGAAAAATTGACTTATTAGTTAGTGCATGAAGTTCTTGCAACTAAACAGTAATTTTATGTGAAGAGTTAAAATTCTCAGAATGAAGCCTAAGCATAGAAAAGGAGTGGAAAGAAAATGTAATATATAAAAGAAAAAAGGTTTCTTCAGTATATATGCCTATATATTTTTTAATATCTGGTTTTGAAAAGGACTAAAAACCTCACTGTTACTGTTGTATTGATTATTTTCATCAAAGTGATTGTACAGAAGTGCTGTGACTATTAATAATGCTGAATACAAATTAAATCCATCTTGTTAAATGAAGATAGTTGTAGACTTACAAAACTTACGCTGCACAACACTTAAATTAGTTTTATAAAATGTTTTCATATTGAATATTTGTCATTGAATGACAATATTTTGTACATTGTTTGTACTGAAACAGAATGTTTGTAAGTAAATATTCCAGATGTGCTATGTTTACATGCACTTAATGTTACATGACTTTAGGAAGAGCCATATGAAATAAGAACTGACATGCACTTTGTTTTGAATAAAATACTGGGATGTTATTGACATAAATTTGTTGCCAAATATAATAATCAAGAAAAATTGGAAAATTACATTAGATAGTACTTCCTCAGTATGTGATGATGAAAAGGCATTGTTAATAATTGTTTTTCAATAGCAGTATTTCTGCCATAGTTTACAGAACAACAACTTTTTTATTGCTCTTTTTTTTCTCATTGCAGACCTACATCTGTTTGGCAAGGTCAATGATACGACACAATATGTTTATTGTTTTTCAGCATTTACTGCCCACTTCCAAGACCTGCATTTACAGAAGGTTGATTTATAGAATGGAAGTACTGTTTGCCTTACATTTCTGGAAGTGGGGAGAAATGAAACAAATTTATGTCTATTTTAGTCTCCTGTTTTTATCACCAAAAATTATGTTCACTGAACAAAGGTGTGTTAGGTTGTTATTGGTCATGGCTAGAAACTATTGATAATTAATAGATCTGAGATAATGAAGTTTCAGCCTCTCTTATGTAATTGTAGTTTTGAAGGAGAATAAAAATACTCTGTTGGGCTGCTTAATAGAGTCCATAGCTTTTGAGTGTGCCTTCAACTGGACGTGGTGCTTTTAATACTGATGTACTTTATTTTTGAAGGAGATGAAATTTTTTTGTGAAATAAAGCATATTATCGTAGAAAATAATTTTTTATTGATGTGAATGGAGATATTTTAGTAACCTAATTCAAATAACGGAAATATCTAGTTTTTGAAATGTTAATCTCTCGCTTTTTAAAATTTATTATTATTTATTTATTTATTTTTTCATCTTTCAACTATTAATGGTTAAATTGTTGGAAAGGGATTCTGAAACTAAAGAAAGTGTGCACAGATGATTTTCTCCTCCATACATCACATACAGGTTTTTTTTACTGTTTTTGACTAAATAAATAAATATTGTAAATTTGTGTTGGAGCCCCTGACATATCTGGGACCTCCTGCATCATAATCTCTCTTCCCAGCTTTGTCCAACCTACATTGTGAGTGGGCCAACGCCTTCGAGGACACTATACTTGGTCTTGTCTTCACAATGGAAAATGTCACGGGCATTTTGCATCTTTCACGACCGTGCCGCCAATGTCACACGATCGCGACCGAATCAACCGGTGCTGCATATCTAGCGACACGACAGAAACGCGAAAAGCCGTGCTATATTCCATCGTAAAGAAGAGTTCCTCACGCGCCACTTTACGAAAACCCAAGAACAGTCGTTCCATGTATTGCCTGTAGCGCGCAGAGCAGCACTACAGTCTCCTCCGTAGGGGGCGGGGGCAGGCGGTCGAAGACCTGAGGCTTTTAGTGGAGGAGGTAACGTCCACTCGGACCCGAGGTACTCGGCGTCATTCACGATGTCAGTTTCACGGTGGAGGCAGAGAGTAGGCGGTACTAAGCTCCGTGTCGTGGGGCTTGCCTGCGGACCCACCAGTTGGGCCTCTAGCACGCCGACCTGTTAGCGAAGGACTTCCTCAAATGCATCGGATCCCACGTAAAAATCCATACGGGGAGCATAAACCCCTTTCACGTTGCCTAGGTTTCGGCGGCACGTCGATAGCTTTAAGGTGAGGCAGAGAGGGATGGGTTGGGGGCCCCGAGCCCTCCGGACCTTAGCCCGAGTGGCCCCAGTTGGGCACTTGGCATCATCGTATTGAACGATTTTCCTAACATAACTGAAGGTTCTGTGGTCGTTGTGCCCTCGAGCCCATTACAGTACGGGTAGCATGTAAGCGACTCAGACAGTTCTTTCGCGACGTGCTGTGGTCCGTCATGTGACCTGCTCTGAAGCAATCAGCTTGCGAGGATTTGTTTACTTTCTCGCAGCCAGGGTTCAGTGTTGCCGTTCAACTGACTCACACGAAGTCGCGGAGGCAATAAGGTTCGGCTTTGGCGAAAGTTATGAACATGATGTCAAGACGTCGTAGCCTGTCATTTATTTATTTATTTTTTATTTATTTTACGTCAAAAAACAGTTAAAAACTGCGTATGACGTGCTATGGGGAAAAGTGAATTGTGTGCACATTTTCAAAATTCTGTGATTCCTACATTATGTCATATACTACTTAAATTTTGAATTTTTGAAAGGGAGAAAAAAAACAAAAAAAAAACTCCCATGTAATAAAATCTATTTTCAAGGATAAACAAGCAATAAATTTTGAATTTTGAAAGGGAGAAAAAAAACAAAAAAACTCCCATGTAAAAAATCAATTTTTAAGGGTAAATAAGCAATAAATTTTGAATTTTGAAAGGGAGAAAAAAAAACAAAAAAAAACTCCCATGTAATAAAATCTATTTTCAAAGATAAATAAGCAATAAATTTTGGCTCTTATTACTTCCTGCAGCGACAACGTGGAAACGATAATTTGAATAATTGTATTTCCCACTGAATTCTAGAAGACGTGCACAGAAAATGAAGTTACATTTATGTCCAGAAGCAAAACAAGGGCCATCTCAGCATTTGCTCAATGGATCAGGAAAACTGGACGAAAAACCTGATCGAGATGGGGGTCATTGACCCGGAAGCTGTAGTACAATAGTTGTTACAGGTTGTTTATACTCATTTATACAGTCCAAATAGTAAATAATGCATTATGTATCATTGTTAAAAATAATGTTACTTTTCTTGTGATGCTCAGTATAGTCTCTAATTGTATAGAAACAGTTATGCAGCAGAAACGATTTCACTTAGGATTTAAACTTTTCTATTGAATTTAATCGTTTAATGTCATCTGGCAAAGTGTTGTAAAATAATGTACATGTATTGTATGTGAATTTTTTGTAATAAGCTGTTGATACTGTCACCTGATGAATATGATTTCTACGTCGAATGTTATAGTAATAGACTTCGGCATTTTCTGAAAAAATATTCCCGCCCTTGAGCAAGTCATTTTTTACAAAAACTACTGATTCGTAAATAAAAAGACACGGCAATGGTAGAATTCCTAGATTAATGAAGAGAGGCTTACATGAATCACGTGGGTGGGATTTGGTTATTATTCGTACAATTCGTTTTTGTAATCTAAAAGTCTGGGAGCTATAGGATGTATTTCCCCAGAATATTGCGCCATATCTCAGGCGGGAGTAAATATTCGCGAAATATACACAACGAGCAGTATGAAGGGTGACTGAATTTGCAAGAATTCTGAACGCGTAGTATAATGAACTTAATTTTGTGTTCAATTCATTTAAATGGACATTCCATTTAAGGTTTGACTGAATTGAGAGACCTAAAAATTTTGTTGCCTTAACATCAGTTAATGGTACACTGTTCATTTTCAATGGAGCACAGAATTGTTTATTTGATAAGGAAAAATGCATTAAAACCGTTTTCTTTTCGTTTACTATTAATTTGTTATTTCGGAACCAATTTGAAACATCTGATATTGTACTATTTACGGTTTCTTTATTGCAAAGGATGTTCGTATCATCCGCAAGGAGAACTGTTCTTCCGTTTCGAATCGTCGAGGGCATATCGTTTACGTAAAGTAGGAACATAATAGGGCCTAAAATCGATCCTTGAGGAACTCCACATGCAATGGGCAAAGAGTCGGAAAGGTGCGTACGTAATGTTCCATCATTCCAGTAAGGTATTTCAACTCTCTGAGATCGTTGTTTAAGGTACGAACATAACCAATCTAGAGCAATACCACGAATTTCATATGAAGGTAATTTGGAAAGTAAAATGTCATGATCAATGACGTCAAAAGCTTTTGAGAGATCTAAAATAATCCAATAGGTGCCTCGTTTTGATCCAATGATGAGGCGACATCTTTAAGAAAAGAAAATATAGCTGTTTCCGTTGATTTTGATTTTCTAAATCCATGTTGGCAATCTGAAAGCGCGTCGTGTTTAGTGAGAAAGGTTTCCATTCGTACGTAAAAAAGTGTCTCTAATATTTTTGAAAAAACTGATAGGAGAGAAATGGGCCGATAATTTTGAATTTCATTTTTGTTGCCTTTTTTGAAGAGCGGCTTAATTTTAGCTGTTTTGAAAATATCTGGAAACGTTCCAGTGCATAAAGATGCATTAAATATGTGAGTTAACGGGTGTATAATGGCATACGCGCAAGTCTTTAACAAAGAATCCGGGAATTCATCTAAACCGGACGAATATTTATTTTTAGTTTACCGATTATTTTGAGAATTTCATAGGAAGAAGTTTCGGAAACGAACATTGTGTCTAAAATTTTGGGTGAACTGTCTGGTTTTGAATTTTGTGGCTGAAGACCCTTAGTGAGATCGGCAGCAATTCTCGAAAAGTATTGGTTAAAGAGATTAGCCACTGTTGCCGGATCGTTCACATTTATATCGTTATATTTTAAAACAACATTCTCTACGGGTTTTCTAGTTGATTTGGTAGTATTTTTTATTATATTCCACATTGCTTTTGTTTTATTATTTGAGTTCAAAATATCCTGATCGTTTTTCATGATTTTAGCCTGCCTTATGACTTTTCGTAACAATGTTTTGTATTTTTTAAAGTAGATAAGGAAATCTTGAGTTACGTCATGACGTTTAGAAATAAAGTAGAGAGTACGTTTATTTTTACACGATGTTCTAATTCCTTTTGTGATCCAAGTATTGCTTTTTCGTGAAATGTTTAATTTTCTCTTTTTAATAGGAAAGCATGCGTTAAAGAGAAATGAAAGCTTTGAGAAAAATAAATTATATTTTTCATTTGTGTCAATAGCGTTATAAACTGCCTCCCATGATTCTTTCAGCAAGTATTCCGTAAATAACTTTATGTTAACTGTAGTAAATGCTCTGCACATGCGTGTTTTATTTATTGTGTCAGTATTCATGTTATTAGTAATTGTAAGAATTTGTGCATCGTAGTCACTGTAACCTAGATTATTCGTTATTATTTCATATCTAGTTGTGGTTTTGTTAATTATAATTTGATCTATTGCTGTTTGTGATTTAAGAGTATTCCGTGGTACGTTCACTGTAATATCTAAATTAAAAGAATGAATTAAATTGAGAAACTGCTCTTTTTCGTGGGATTCGCTCAGAAAATCAATATTGAAATCTCCACATACAACAATGGATTTAAAAGAAAGATTACTAATTTTGTTCAGAGTTATCTCTAGATTTTCTACGAAATTGAAATAATCTAAAGCTTGCTTTGTTGGAGGTCTGTAGATGCAAAGTAAAATAATTTTGAGCGTAGTAAGATGTACAACTGTTATTTCAAAAACTTTTTCAACTGCATATAAATTGAATTCTGACAAGAGGGTAGAATCAATATTATTTCTTACATAAATACACGAACCTCCGTAAGCAGGGCCTTTATTTGATTCCCTTGCTCTACAATAAGATCCTGCAAGGTAAAAACTAGGAATTTGGAGTGTGTTTAGATCATTATGAGATAACCAATGTTCTGTAAAGCAAAGAACATCTATTTGACTGAGATCACACTCTAATGCTGCCTCGATAAATTCAATTTTATTTGAAAGAGATTGCACATTATGATGCATTATTTGAATCTTTTTAATGTACCTACACGGATGCTTTTCTGCTGCATCTGACTGTAATTGCTAATTATTTATTTCATTTTTACCTCGAGTGCGTGGTCGAAGGAAGTATCGTGTCCCAGCAGTGTTAGGAGGTGAGGAAGGAGGGGTTACAGATGTAGGGGAATGAATAATGGGAGAGGTAGTACAAGGATTAGGTTCAGGGGATAAGGTAATTGGGTCCAAAGGGGTTCCGGAGGATGGAAGAGAACTAGGAGATGTAGGTGGGAATGAATCTTGGATAGGATACTGCTGAGGTGTAAGGATGTGTTTGGCAAGTTCGCTACCGAGTGCATGTTTTCCGACAAGGTTCAAGTGAAGACCATGCCGGGTGAAGTGTTTTTCTGAGAGAAAGTTAAGCTCAAATAATTTAACATGTGTGCCTCTCAGATGCAGTTTTAATTTGTTGTTTGCGTGTCTAATTTCTTTGCACAGTGTTGGTTTGTTGTACCAGAAGGGCAGAGTCGAGATTACAATGTTCGTGTTTTGGGCGGCACGTTGTAATTTGTCAACATGTTGCTCAGGTGTAAAGTGACCACCCAAATTGATGTCATTCTGCCCTCCTATGATGATGACTGTATCCCGTTTGGTGAGAGTTTTTGTGTGGGTGTCCAATTAATTCACTGATCACGTCGGCAAACCTCCCGTTAGGTTTAAACACACACATGACAGAGAAATTGGATGGGAGTTTCCCACTGAGCAGGGAGGAGATTTGTCGCCCATGGCTATCTGCTAAAATTAGTACCTTTTTCGTGGGCTCAGTAGGAATGTCCTTGTTCACTTGTGGGCCAGGTTGCGCAACTCTACGTGTCTTTGTTTCTTTGCGCTTGCTAGCCTGTTTGCGTCGGTTTGTGGGTGGACGTGTCGATGATGGGAGGGGGTAGTGAGGATTGGGAAGGCAAGGAAAATCATTGTCATAATCTAACACAGCAAATCTGTTTTGAGTCATGATTGGTTGTGATGATTGTGTTTTTGCTTTCGCGGATAGACGGTTGAAAGTTTCTGCGGTGTTGCCTATTGTTGTCCAACCGTCTGAGTTTTGAACGACCTCTTCGAGCCTTCGGATATGTTCATCTAAATTTTTGTTTACGTGTGTGAAGGCTTTGTCGGGTAAGCGTTAATGTTTTGAGATTTAATTTATTTGTGATGTAGGTGGTGCCATGTGCATAGTAATGCGTGGCAACAGCGAATCGAACTGTCAGAGTCGCTTAAACGCTTCCGGTATTGTAGACTCCCTTCCCACATTCGTTCGTTTGCAGTTGGCTAACTTGTAAGTAGCTTCGACGCTTCCTTTTGTGATGTCCCCGTCCGACAAAAATATAGTGCGCCGCGAGAAATTATTGAAATTAGGAAGTGCAGTGTTATGTGCTCTTCTGTAAAAATTCTCTTTTTCTGTAAACATTACATTAAATTTACTTTTTGTGTGATAAATATTATGTTTATTTTAAAACCGAGACTTGAATGCGAGATGCGTACCGGTGCACGTGTTTCCGGCTTAAAATCATTTTTCTTTCTATTTACATTCGTTGCAGTTTTCTTTTACTGATTATGAAAGCATGTTAAGAGATTTTCTACGTACTTAATTAAATTTAAATATTTCCCGGACTCGCGTACGTGCATATACCTCTGCGAAACTCTTAGACTTCTGCATAGGGATGTTTTCACAGGAGCCATTAGCACTTTACGAAGGGCGTGGCTGAACAGCTGTCGTGGCGGAGGGATACTTCTCTGAATTACATGTGATGTACACTTGTTTAGCGAACTGTCACTTTGGCTCATCCTCAGGAAAAAACTTCTATAGCAGTGGCCCGCTACTCTAGGCGTAGTGGAGGGACTTGTCCCGGCGCATTGTTTCGACTCCGGCACTGGCCTGTAAACAGTTGTTCTGAGCCTGCAGGGTGGCCCGACCCAGGCATTGAATTGGGAGATTTCCGAGAGAGAGGGAGAGAGAACTGTATTGCGGCAGGATCCGGATGCCAATAGCCCGAATTGTGCGTGTCGGCCGCGGGGACTGAAAATAAAAGCAAAAAGCCTAGATGTTGACTCTGGGTATATATTCTCCTGGTAGCAAATAAAGTGTGACAAGAGGCCGGTGTCAGACCACAGCAACATCCTGGGAGATAGGTGATTTGATTATTTGTAGACAAAAACAGAATAATCAGTGTCATATGGGGGAGAAGTAAGTAGTTCAGCCGTTTTGAAGCACTGTTTGAAGACATCTAGACAATGTTCGTTACTTTAATGCAATAGGTCCTCGCTTACATCGTCGCCCATTTGTGACACTGCTGCAACCTCACATGGTGAAGCATCGTATGCGAGCATGTCCTTTTTTTCTAGGTGTGCTTCGTACTTATTCGTCTATTTCCACCCGGCTTCTGTCAAACTGTTTCAACCGTCAACGGATTTGTAAGCGGATGTTCGATATTCCAAGAATCTATTTGATGGCTTCAATCAAAACCTAAAGATCCAACCTAATGGAGCCGGTGCTTCAACAACGGTCCCCTCTTAAGGATAGGATTGCTGGGGCATCCACCCGATAACCCACTACATCCACCGGTGCAGCATAAAAAGAGCAGTTCGTTTTTAACACTAGCTCCATTCTCCAGACTGTCAAGCACTTCTCTCAGGAGTTCAACATCTTACATACCTTGCGACTACTATGTCGTCGAGCACCGCCACTTCAGACACGTTTGTCAACAGCCCCATCAGGTACTGGAAGTTGCCAGGGACCATTGGCATATAAGTCGATGGACCGTGAATAGCCCTTGGGCTGTACTGATAGTGAAGAATCGTACAGCTTCCTCGTACTTGCTTCACACCGGCCTCTCCCTCCGACTTTAACATAAGCATATGCAGCTAAGTACGGGTTTAGATGAAGATTCGAACCGACGCAAGTCGTGTGTACACCCTAGCCAAGAGTATACAATGCCTTAGCGATCACGGTTAAATCGACATCTGGTATACAGGAATGAAAAAAAACTTGCTTATATGTTTCGTTGAAGAAATAACATTCACAAAGTATCGAAAAATAATCAAATTTGAGTTGACCAGAAATGTGCGTCCTCAAATGGGGTAATAGAGATTAAGCTCTTCCAAATTTCAGGTGCACTGGTACCCTCCCCAACTGATTACCATTGCCCTGCAATGCTGGGTCAGAGCCGCATTTACCTACAAGAAAATAAGCAATTGCTTCGGGGCCAAGCGCCCTGAAAAAAATGTACAATGTCCGAAAGAAAGTTTTTTCTGTAAAGTACAAAAAGGCATCCTTTATAATTACTGGAATTTCTTTGTAAATTGAGGATATTTTCCAGTGGGGTGTCAAATGATTCCGTATCTGGTGGCCCAAAGAATGTAAATTCGACAAAACTTAGTTTTTCTCTACCTCAGCCCGCAAGCCATGCAGCCCAACAACCGTTCTACCCAGGTCACCGGAACAGTTCTGAGTGAGGAGGCTATGGTTCCTTTACATATGTACCACAATCTGGGGCAAATTGCTTCTGTTACTTCGAAACTGCACTCTCACCTGGGTAACTCCAAAAATCTAAAGACTCTTACTGTTGCGGCGGTGTCCGCCACACCAAAGCGCGCGCCGCGGATTCGGCACGCCGTGACGTCAGCGAGCGGGAACTGGGCAGCCCAGCAAGGAAGGAGCCGGCCAATGAGGACAGAACGGCCGGCGCGCGAAGCCTCTATGAGGAGACGAGTCTTCGACGCGCAGCAAGTTATAACGGGCAGCCGCCGGGGTAGCGGCAGAACAGTATACAGAGTGATTCGAGAGTAACTTGAGTCTGGATTGTGTTGAGTATAGTGATTGCGACCCTGCAGTGTATAAAGTGACTTCTTCTGGATGAATTGTGGTGAACTCGGCTTTGGACTTGGACTTCTACTGAACATCTGGTGACTCGGCTATAGTATAAAGGTTTACTCTCTTTTGGATTTTGGTGCAACTATTGTAAAGACTGAGAGGCTGTAATAAAAATCTTGTTTATTGTTAATTTGCTGATTTCCATACATAATACTTACTGAGGTAGTCAACCCAGTATCCGTATACAGTCTGGCTGCTTCCTGCTACCGATGACGAAGAGCCTCCTGATCAATCACGTTTGCTGCTACTCCCGAATCCACTATCTTGATGAGCAGTTTGATCGTTCATTTTTTGTCCATCATGAGAGGTCCGGGTATTAATTGCGCAAGTTTTCTTGACTGATGACCTTGCTTCCCCCTCTCTGGCCCAATAAACAGTTGACGGCAAAAGCGCGCAGCTATTCCAAACACATCTTCATTGGCGCGAAATATAAACTATTTTCTGTTGAAGGCGAGAACTTCTGTCCGTGAATTTCTCCAAAACAATTTAAAAAAATGACTGAAGCAGGTGCCATCACAGAAGACACCTCGAACTCCTGAGAAAGTTAAAAGGCAAATTATTGAAAAAGGTGCGAAGTTGACTAATTCTCCAGAGATTGGCATTGCTTCATAAAATCTAATGGCCGATTCCCTAAGTAATACTCCCCATACTACCCGCATTTCTTCAATTCATCGGTCTAGAAAAGTGGCGCTAGTAATTCCGGCACCTGCGTATCACGTTCCCTTCTTCTGTGGTGAGTGCGCACAACACAATGTTAATATTAAAGTAAGGCACTGAACAGAGGGAGTAAGGCAAGTTACAAATTCGGTTCATCAAGTAGCGCAGAAAATCACTGATCCAAGCGAACAACTCGCGTGTCTGCCACATGGAACGTATTTTCCTACATGTGTGTGTGTTCTCAAAACTTTGAGAACGCAGCATTAACCTGTAACGTTATTGCGTATAGCAGCGATCTGTCTTTGATTTTATCCAACTGTATCAAGTCACTAGATGAAAGAAAATATGTATTCGTATAAAATATGTATATTGTTTTTTCTTTCACTTTGTTCTTCGGCACTTATAATATTATTAGTTTTTGCATGCATTTTGCCTCGTAGATTGTTAATAATTTGAAGAAAATAATAGAAAAGCTTCCCAGCCGTGGCTTTTTCGCGAGATTTGCCCAATATCAAGTGCTTTCTTTCTGACGTGACGGGGTGTGATGGGGAAGAAGTCACAATATCGTTATTAATTATTATAGTTGTAAAAAGACGAAAAATTTTGAACTTTTGCAATTTTCGAAAAATCAGAGTTTTTAAGCCTTGCACCATTCTCTTTAACGTCCTTCACACTATCCAACAAAAAATGAAAAACGATGAAGTCTTTTTTTTTAATTTGAAAAATGTCCCAGGGGCTTTATGTAAAGTATCCCAACAAAATTAAAATATCGGTTTCAAATTCAAGGGATAGATTGATTACGATATATCAATTTTGGAGAAAATCGGGTGAACGGTTTAGCTTCTAGCGTTGTTCACAAACATATGACAGACAGACGAACAGACGTTTTGCCGTCATTCGATTTTTCGGTATAAAGACCCACAAAACATTGATTCCTAACACCACGTGTTCCCTCCCTAAATTTAGCAACTTGATTTATCCACTTTTTGGTTACTACAGCCCTGTAATAAGTTTTTCTGCCGAAAATTCGCCGTTTTTTCGCGCAGCATTACATAACGGTCTCTCTACTGCGTAAGCGGAAGCGAAAGGTAAAAAAGTACTATCTCATTCTGTTACAACAAAAAAATGCTAAAGATGAAATCAAGTATTAAAGAGCTGAAACACTGCTCAAGAAAAATGTATTTGAAGAAAAAATAAATATTGGGAATAAACACATGCAATAAAATACAAGGTGGCTCTTCCATTAATTTTTGGAAAGATAATTTTGAAGATTTGTTGAGAGACGATACAACACTTTTAGAAAAGAGGTTATGAAAGGCCCAGAAAATGAAAATTGTATTACTGTTGATCTAAACATTTTGGAACTTGTAGTAATATCATTAAAAATAGAAAACTGATATTGACTGAGGAATCACAGTAGATTTGATGAAATGTGGAACACACAAATTAAGAGAAAGCTTCAAGTAGTTTCTTTCATTTCTGTTTATATATTGTAGAAAACATGGAAGATGAATTAACCCGTTTAAATAAATCAATAAAAGAAATAATGAACTTACCTTGCTCATTCAAAATATTGTACTCCCAATATCATCTCAACAGTCGTCACGTCTACCATTGTTGAAACACGCAGGATGCCGAATCTTGTACAGCTTGAGACAATATTGCACAAACAGAATTAAAGGTGACACGTCCATGCTGCTTCGCAATCAAAACTGATCAAAACTGAAACGTCGGACCTCGTCCCGCCAAACATACACAGTTTGCTGATGACGTCATCGGTACGCGTAGAACGCCACGAGGGTATGTTCAGATCTTTCCTTCCGACTTCTTGCCAACGGCAAAAGATGCGGATCGTTCCGTCCAGATTATAACGTCCCAGTGCGCGCACTCTTACAGAAATTAATCAACTTTTCCCGCAACAAAAGAATTTTTTTGTTTTTCAACAAAAGTTCTCGCTCGTCTGTGTCGTATTGACCCTGTGCGCGCATAGGTAGGCGACACTTGGAGTTTTTGATGAGCGTCGGTCGCTCGGCTCGTTTATTAGTTCACGCAGTTAGCTCAATTCACTTATTACCCAGGTTATTCCTGTGTGTATCACAGTTTCCCTGCATTCGACACGAGTTACAGAGAAGAAACAGGATTGGCCATGCTGGGAAATACAAACCTCCGTTACTGTCAGCGATTGATGAATTCAAAAAAGTTTTCTCCGGACATTTCTTGAAGTAAAACAAGTAATTAATTAAAGGACATGAAAATTATATAATTGTATTACATATCCTGATCTAGTATAAAGTATATGAATTATATTCTTGCCTATTAACACGTGAGTCCGGCATTCATTCCACAAAACAGTTCTCGCAGCGTCTCGCGCCCGACCCCAACGTGATGCGCAACTGCTTGGGAGTGGCTATAAACTCTCTGGAAGTGGTGGCGAGCGGTAGCTGGCCTGCTTCGCGCAGTCGACGCGCGGTGGCGCGCCCGTCGCGCAAATTTTGCGCACCCTGTCCTAGAACCATTATCTAAAGTATTTCACCGTAGGCTTCCACGACCGGAGTCAGTAGTTGCTTGGCTGTCTGTGAGACCGTCTCAGGCACAGGTGTCAATGTTTAGGCCGCCATTCTGCGACCTCCTTCAATCAAGATCATAGTGGTTCGCCCTGAGGAAAGTCGCCGAATTGCAGCCGAACCGTCGGCACCACGCAGCGTCTCCCGGACAGCTCTACTGAGTTATATTTCTTCAAATGATGCCTTATTGTATGAGCGGTGTGACCCGCTGCTGGTTGAATCAGCCCAACGGAAAGCGACGGGAAGACTTCCCCCAATTGTAGCGTTTGGAGCAGCACTGGTGTGTTTGGGTTGCGAACTGCGACAGGTGTCGTGGCCCAAAAAGGCCTTAAAGATTATCCTGTAGACTCGTTTCCGTTTAGTCTCCCTTTCGTATACGAGGAGTTCAAAACCAAAACAGACCAAGTTCATTTGGCATGACTTTCGAGAAATTGAGCTTCAAAGTTTTCAACAGTTAATCAATTCCGGTGAAGTAATAAAATAAAAACAAACGATCTGCGACAGTATGACAACTAAGAACTTGATTCACAACGGCAGGGAACAGAACATGGTTTCATTTACTATATCATTTTATTATTACAATTTTCTTCAAAAGGGGACTTGGTCTTTTATGGTTATGAAGCTCACGCGTAACAACGTTCCAATCCACTTTTTGGGCACTGAACGGGGAGTAAAGGCCCATTCACAATGCAATCACAAACATAAGCATAACACATAGACATAGACATTAACACAAGCGAAGAGTTGGCGTATTCACAATGTCGAACATAAACACAGGCAAAATAAGAGTTTTTATTGGCTATGAGACGCAGCACACGAATCGACACGATCGACTTCGATACTCGATTTTGAGTTAACGAACTGTGATTGGCTCATTCCTTATGTCTGACATAAGCATAGCACAGAAGCTTGAAGCTTGCAAGCTCTTAAGTTAACGTCTTACGTGTTATGCTTATGCGAACGCATTGTGAATGAGTCCACTTGTAGACGTAGTCCTAACTTTTATGTTAACGCCATGCTTATGCTTATGTTTGCATTGTGAATGGGCCTTAATCCTCCTTGAAGTCACGTGACGTGTAGTGACGTATGAGTCACTCATACGTCAAGTCACTGACTTCACTGAGCATCTCGCACGGTTTCGTGAGAAAGTAAAGGAGGTACTGTGCGTTGGAGCATCTGTTTATTATCCAAAGGAGGTGCGCCGAGCGCGGGCGCGGGTGCGGGCGCTGGCGAAGGGAGGTCAGTTGGCGCCGCCGGCGATGGCGCGGTGCAGCGACGGATGGCGGCGCAGGCCGCCCAGCAGACGGCGCACGCGCGCGCGCGACGCCTGCTCCACGCCCGCCGCCGCCACGCTGCGCCCTGCGCGCACACCCACCGTCAGCTTTCTCATTGAATCATTCCGAGTGCATCAAATGATTTTGATTTTGATTGATTTGTTTCGTGTTTCCGGGCACGTCAACTGCTTTGGTCATTAGTCCCGTTAGTGTACTGCATGTTTTTTTCTAGGGAAATGGCAGTGATCTTCCCCCGCTGGATGGCGAGATCCGGCGCCGACCTACTGTCGGCTAGTGGATTTTCCCCTAACCAGGACTCTCCCACCAGCAGGGTACCGCCCCAGCCGGGACAAGCTCTAAGCTCCCGACCGGTCTCCCGGAATATGTGGTAGTGTAGTGCATGTTAGTGTAAGTGTGTGTGTGTGTGTGTGTGTGTGTGTGTGTGTGTGTGTGTGTGTGTGTGTGTGTGTGTGTGTGTGTGTGTAAGGGGAGAGGATAGGACAAGGAAGAGTTCCCCGTTCTTCAGTGAACAAATTTAACAACAGTTTTACTTTCTGATTTTTGGTTTAGGGTCAAGCAAACTAAAAGGCTTAAGTAGACGGCCAAATCCTGTAATAACATCATCGAATTTTGAAGTGCTTGAGTAGTTTTCAATGAACTTATAGAAAGTTTGATTACTTCCTGAAGCCGTGATGATTAATTCTCTATAAAACTCTGCTTGTCTGGCGTATTTTTTCTGTCTTATGATTAACTGACAAAAATTCCTAATTTGAGTATTTATCGAACTTATTGAACTGTCAGTAATAGTTTCTTCATATAATTCGTGTACTGTAAAAATGAGATGTACTGTAATGTAACCGACAGAGCCGTGCGTTGACAACATAAGATAGTTTATGTTTAAACTTCTTCTACTGCCGCGTCAAGCGATTCAGAAGAAAATCAATAGTCATTTTATGTACTATAGGTCCCTTTAAAATAAAAAAACAAACAAACTTCCCAGCTAACCCTTCTCAATACATTGGACAATGGACTTTTCTAGTTAGATGGCCAAAATTATGCATTGTGGGACGCGTCAAAGTCGGTCCCGGATCTCACCATGCAGAAGGGGAAGAACACCACCATCTCTTTCAATTAAGGCATGAACTATACTTACGGGATTGAAAACCATAGCAGTTGACAAGCCCGGAAGCACGAAAATTAATCTATCTAGCACTACTTCTAACAATGAAAAGAAGCTCAAATGTTCACTGTTTAGTCGAAACAGTGTGAGGGCAACTAAGAAAACAAATTGCAGAAAGCAAATCGTTTGGCCTCATCAGCTACTACTTACCTTACCGTAACATAGTACACAATGAATTAATTTGTATGCTTTAATTAAAATAACATGAAAGCCTACAAGGCTGCGTTAAAAAAGTCTAAAAAATAGCGTATGACACACGTGGTAAAAGTGATTTTATTTTTTCTTGTAATATTGTGCCACTCAGCCTATCGTCCTCGAGTCACACAATCTTTCCGACTTGTTCAATCTTTCCCACTCGGTCTATCAGACTCGTGCCACAATCTTTCGTACTTGCACAATCTTTCCCACTCGGTCTATCGGCCTCGTGTCGCAATCTTTCCTACTTGCCCAATCTTTCCCACTCGGTCTATCGGCCTCGTGCCACAATACTTCCTACTTGCCCAATCTTTCCCACTCGGTCTATCGGCCTCGTGCCACAATCTTTCCTACTTGCACAATCTTTCCCACTCGGTCTATAGGCCTCGTGCCACAATCTTTCCTACTTGCCCAATCTTTCCCACTCGGTCTATCGGCCTCGTGCCACAATACTTCCTACTTGCCCAATCTTTCCCACTCGGTCTATCGGCCTCGTGCCACAATCTTTCCTACTTGCCCAATCTTTCCCACTCGGTCTATCGGCCTCGTGTCACAATCTTCCTTACTCGTAAAAATAAATGCCACTTTCACCACTTGTATTATAAATAACTCTTTTGGGAAAAGTGGGAAAAAAGGGTGACCTGGGGCAGGGCGGTCGCCGGCGGCGGGGTGGATATCCTCGTCCCAGATGGGCTCCAGCACCATGTCTCCCAGCCGGGCTGGCTGCCCCTGCGCACAGATTATTGCTCTAAAGACGGCTCCACACATTCGTTATTCAGCGAACAGCGAACAAGCGCTCGCCCAATCCCGAGTAGTGTGAATGAGTTGCTTGCTATTTGCTGAGTGACAAACATTCGGTGTTCGCCCTACCCACCGCGTGTCGGTCTTTTGGACACATCAAAGGGAGCAAACATTCGCCAACAAACGCCAGATGTTCGGGATTGGGCGAGCACTAGCTCGCTGCTTGGCGAATGCGGAATGCGTGGAGCCGTTTTAAGGTAGATTTTCTTGAGCGAAGCAGCCCGCTGTCGCTTGTATGCCCTCCACAGCCCCTGACAGCCAGTTTATTTTGCACAGATTAACGAGGCTAAATAAATCGAAATGCGACGAAAGACAAGGGTTAAAATTTTCCCCTTCAGATCTGTAACGTATTAACTCAAAAATGTATCCATGCACTCCATTCAGATACCTCTCACATGCAGTTTAATCAATTAATTATATCCATTATACACTTAAAAGAATAATAAATGGAAAAATGTGTGTTGACTTTTTTAAATTTCTTATTTGAGAATGATGCAACTGTATGTAAAAGAAGGTCATTTCTTGTCAGAATTTCTGGTCAGATCAGTCTGAAGCACGAATGCTTTCTTTTGACGAAGGGCAAAGGATATCGTAAAGAAGATGATAATAATAAATATCATTTTAAAACTTGACAAGAATCCAATTTGATTGGTAAAGGCTATATGAACAAGCCACCATTTAAACACGTTTCAAGTAAGGGAAGGGAAGAGTTGGTTGAAGATTTTTACTATAATATCTCGAAATAATTCATCATATCTTAGATTCTGTTATTATTTATTGTTAATAAACTTGAAATAAAATAAACTTCAACATAATCTTGAAAGAAAACAACTTTGTTATCAACCAAAATGCAATGTTTGCAATGTGGCAAATGCTGGTTTGTTTGTGCCATTACACACTAAGTTTGAATCTTGTAAGTTTGAAAATGATATTTATTATTAACGTCGTTACACTACCATTTTAAAAAAATTTTGTTCTTTTTTTATTATCGCTGGTTTGGAATTTTAGTCGAAAAAAGTTCAATTCAGATGAACCAATGGAGAAAAAGTCTCTAATTCTGATCGTTAATATTGATGTTAAGTTCTTCGTGTCAAGACCGTGGATTGCTAATTACGCCTCTGTTACTCAAGGCCACCCCTCTCAGTCTCTCCTCTCCACATTAGAGTCTCAACGCCGCGAAAGCAACCTTCTCCAACAGCGACTGTTGCAAGGACTGCTAAAGGAAATATAGTCCGTTTAATTTAAATTCACACATCAGAAAGTCTAATTTTATACTCAAATTACTATCAAAATACTGACATATGATACATAATTGTATTCCTATATTCATGACCTATTCATTGCTAGCAAAAAACAACATACAGTTCCATTTAAAAAGCAGAGATGACTAAATATCTCGAAAACTAAAAACAAATATACAATTTCTCTACGGCATGTTACTTTCCCCATGATTCCGCATTGTTAAGCAAAATCTCCATTTCAATATCGTAAACCCTTTGGAAGTTATGAGGGTGGCCCATAGTTGGTGGCACAGACTCTATAAACCCAAAATTAGCAATGTGGACGAGCTTCAGAAAAATTGAAATTCCACACGAAAATCCATTTTTATACCAAAAAATATTTCTGCTAATAGTACGTAGTTCAAAGAAGCTTTTTGCATTGTAGATCGTATCATTAGCATTGCATACCAGTGTATTTACTTTCGAATTAAAAAGTGCATTTTAGGCTATCCGAAGACAAAGCTTAATCCAAAAATTCGGAGACGTTTTTGAGAAAATTTTGAATATGATGTTGAGGCTTCGTCTAAGTAACCCCTAAAATAGAAATACCCTCTTTAAACTCGCAGTTCCTTGCGCTTGTTCATATCGTTTGATGTTTCAGTTTTCGAATATTACGAGTTCCATTTCAAGGATGGATTGCTAAGAAGTAAACTTCTCATCAAATACAGTTTTTCCTACGAAACAATTTACGTTAACAATTTTCTTACGAAATTCTCGGATAATAAGAGCTTTCGCAACTTTACTCAGTGGACCCTTCATATGAATTGTTTAGTCACAATGAACAGCTACACGTTTCTCCTGAGAAATAACAGCGGCGCACTTTGGACCGAAATGACACAAAACATGACCAAATACTAATGAAAAGCATAACTACCAAAACGAGTATACAATCCACAAAAAACAATCAGAATTTTTTCAATTAACGAGAAATATCAATAAAAATTCCATAAAACGTTATTAATTACATAGTAAATTACATGTATAAACATACAATTAATACATTTTGTTTTTCATTAACCTTCAAGGATTCTCGTTACACTCAACATCTATTTTCATGGTATGATATTTGCGAGTTTCATCCATATAATACCAAGATCCAAGAATATACAGAATTAAGTAGGTATGTTACAAACGTTTTCATCTCTTTAAAACTTTACTTACGTCTGGTTTGTAGTTTCGTAAAATATTGAAACTTTTACACATTTATTGTTGTCCCTGACATTTTACATTCAGAGAGCCCAAGGAGGAAATGGCGAAACATCGAAACTTTACTTTTTAAGTTGTTCTAAGTAAAAATTCTTCTATAAGCATATATAATATACAAGCATACAGTTAATTCTTCCTTCATTAGCTTCGTTCTCATTATTAATTTTGTCCAATATACAAATGAAATAGTTGGTACTCCGCAGAGCGCGCGATTGAGAAACTTTAATAGCCCGCCATATTCTTCGAAAGCGATGCGCGCCTCTCACGCTTATTTTGAAAGAAAAGAAAAGAGATGAAACAGGGTATCCTTTATATGGTGAGCTAATCAGTCTAATATTGAATTCTGTATTTGGAAAAATTTATTGCAACGAAGAATACGAAGGCATGATTTATGTTTACAGTTTGTTTTATGGCAGTTCGAAGAAAGCAGTTCATGAATATCTCAAGCTATTTTCTTATTGTGCCGCATAAAATCGGATTTATAACACCTTCAGAAGGTTGCGAGAACGTGGTTTATTATTTCTGACCTCCAAAAGCGGCCTTTCTCCAGATTGGGAAGAAGCGAATGACCGCGTGAGAATTTCTTCACAACGAAGGTTTGTTCTCTTACTTATTTTGGTACAGACAGACAATTGCAAAGATAGTTTTGAATCTGGCTTCTTGAAAGACCTGATATTTGCAGTAAGACATTCACAGACGAAGCACAGTTCAGGAGAAGTAGAGTAACTAATGCTGGAAACAGTGAACTCCTTCTAACCCACATGCAACGTAAAAAGCGATTCCAAGTAGTCTTTTTCTGAAGTGTTTGATGCAGGATTGTCAGAATTGAAATTATAAGACCTAATTTATTTGAGAGAAGAGTTATTTACCGGAGACACTGATTCGATAGAACATGAATTACCTTCCCTTCTAGAAAATGTGATTCTCTCACTGGCTTTTCACGATGTACTCGTTCTTTCAGCACGATGGGGTGCCTCCACATTTTAAACGAAATGTGCAAAATTTTCTTCATTCGAAGTATCCAGGAATATGGATAAACGCCATGAACCTCAAAACTGGCCAGCAAAATCTCCAGACGTTGTTTCACTCAATTTTTATCTTTTGGGTGATTAGAGTCTAGTGTACGCACCACACAACAGAGCTGCTCTTGAAACGCGACCTCCAGACCCCGATGTTTTCTAGGAAATTAGGAATAACTTGGAGGTATTGCTGCATCCGAACGACAATAGGCCTAATTGTGTATCAGAATAGGAAGACATTTTGAACTTTTTTTTTTAGTACTCACCAACGACAATTTAAAGTTACGCAAAAGCAGATGTAATGAGTGCTACGAACTGATTCGGAAAGATCCCATTTATACAATTCAATTACTTTTTTATTTCTGATCTTTTTTTAAAAAAAGAAGTAGACGAAATTGTCTTGATTTTGAAATTCACCAGCACATTTAGTCGTTCAGGAACCTTCCTGGCGGCTAGATCCCGAGCGACTAAATGTGCTGGTGAATTTCAAATCAAGGCCATTTCGTCTAGGAGTGCAAAGTTACATTTTATTGAACTGGAATTATTCAGTTGTCTTGTAATATATTTTACGTTAGTATCAATTTTCCACTTAAAATTAATATTTTTCGAGCAAATTATGGACTGTATAAACAAGACTTTACCAACTGTATATTAGTGTTACCTCATTTTTATGGCTACTCTATTACAGTACCTTCCTTGCGGCATCGAGGCGCAAGGCGTGCGGGCAGATCCGCTTGGACGGGGGGCCCGGCACGGCGTGGGCGGGCGCGGGGGCAGGGGCGGGGGCGGGGGCCGCGGGCGGGGAAGCGCCGGGCCGGAACTCCCTGCCCGGGGGCACGCCGGAGGCCGAGGGCGTGGGCGGCGGCGGGGGCGGCGGCGGCGGCGACGGCATGCGATGGCCGCACGGGTCCAGCAGCCCGAGCAGCTCCTGCTCCGACAGTGTCGCCACCGACCGCGACGGCCCCACGCGCCCAGCTGTCGCAAGGCACACACACGGGGCCCTTGCGGTGACGGCACAAGGAGGTTACGGAACACTTTACTACGATGTTCAAGAAATGCTGCAAAAAACATGTCCTTCTGTCTGCGTTCATTGTGCACGTTCACAATCATATTACATTAAACAGAAAAAAAAAGTTGTTTCACAATACTATGGAAACATACGAATCATAATTTGTTAAAGCCAAAGCAAAGGCGTAAGCCAAAGCCCGGCATAACTTCGTGGGGTACGAATGGTTTCAAAAGTTTTCCAAAACAGCCACTTTATGTCCTTGGGTAGCACAGACAGCCATGTTACTGTTTCCAAGCTGAAGAGACGAATTGAAGTGGAAACAGGATCTGGAAAAGATGACGTAGGCATAAAGCCAAAGAATATGTTTGCCTTTTTCACAAAACCACTTCACGAGCAAACGCTCTCGGTGAATTCGGCGTCCCAGAGACGAAGTTTGTCAAGGGATTTTGCCGTTTTCCAAAACCAAAAAGTGAAGCTTTTGTGTCTGGAGATGTGAGGCAAAATGGCCTTGCTGAAGAGAACCGAATAGTTCGAAAACAAATTGGAAAACTGGGTCTACATGTTATCCCATTTTGCCTCACATCTCCAGACACAATAGCAGTTTGGTCTCTCTCAGGTGTTAATTGGATTCTCGCAAAACATATATTGTTATTTTAAAGAATGACATCTAAAATGCTCTATTACTTCACGCGACAGGAGAAACAATGGAGTTTCGGAATACATGAACAATCGAAACAAAATATGACTGAACACATTGTTTTGTAAATTTTAGCCTGGTACGTAGTGATGGGCTATGTTCACCTACTTGTGAATGTGTTGTTTTTTAGAGCATTAATTACTAATAGTAATAAGTACTAAGTAGTATAATATTGTAGACGGTACGCGGGAAAAATAAAGAATTTTTATGCAGTGTGACGGACCTTGGCGTATACCACTTTTAAACCAGAAGCAATAGCGATATTTCATCAGATTTAGCGAGCGACTTATATTGAATGCTAATATTATCACTTGGTTATGCTATATGCAAGTTGTTCTCAACTGTGGAGGCAGAGGGTACTGCTAACTCTACATTCCCGTGAAGCAACATTGTGTTGGTGACTTTAATCTGTTTAAATGTTTCTGTATATAATATGATATTTATTTAATAATATAATATTTATGTAATAATATAATCATATGTACAGATCGTAGCTTGATGGACAATTCTAGTCGAACAAATGAGAATCAAGAGATCGTGGCATTATGGGAACTTGGAGCATTCTCCGTCGCCACAGTTCGAAAATTCTTCCATTTCGACCTAAACATGCAAAAACTATTTATCGAATTCATCAGTAATTGGTCACGTGATTACTATATGTCGCGCTGACAGAAAGTTTTAATTATGTTTCCCCGTGCCAGCGAATGAAGTAACGGAAAGGAGGATATCAAAATATTTCCGTAGGTCACCAAAAGGATTGTAGAATAATCATTCCACATCTGTGTAGTGTTCAATTTCTTGCGCAGTTTCAGTACTTTCGGCATTTAAATATAAGGATCTTAACGCGTTAAATCTTATTTCACATGTTCTCCATCTGTTATAAATGAGGTCCTACAAGTGTGTTTCATCCTCACTGCGATAAAGCGATAGTTAGGTGAATTATTCTGGTGGAGCACAACACTGGAACGAGAATCCTAGAATAGGAGAGAATAGTAACAACGAAACACCAATTACGTAAGGGCTGTTCGGTTGTCCATAATAGCCACCAAGGACGGTTTTTAAGTTACGCCGAAAACCTTCCAGGTCTGGAAAATGCCTGAAAAAACATGGATCTCGGCTCGTATTACCCCAAAAAAAATTCACATACATTTTCTGGGATAATATCTAGTCATTTAAAAAAAATACACAACTATGATTCTTGAACGAGAAAATGGTGGAATAGATAAAATTTATTTTTATTCTCGCCTCAATTTCACAAAGTTATTTTTCAAATTTCTCGCAATAATTAATACGTGAGATTTTTATTTTTTATTGATCCTCTTTGAGGTATTATATCAACCACCTATTGAAATCTCCCTTCCTCCAAAGAGAGCACCATGCAAGAAAATGTTGAACGAAACGAATAAAGGTCTTTGGGAGCCCTTACATTTGTCTCGCGAAGCACGCGCCACCTCAATCATTCGCCAGTACTCGGCGGGCGCGGAGATGGCGCCGCGCGCCAGCAGGCGGTCGATGGCGCAGAGGTCGGCGTGGCGGCAGCGCATGCGGTCGCGGGGGCTCAGCCCCGCCGCCAGCGGCCCTCGCGGCCCCATCGCGGCTGCGGCGGCGCCCAACTGCGCAAGCGCATGCGCCAACCCACAGCTCTTCACACAGCCGTCACCCACTAAACAGTCCCTGATTATGTCCGCATTCAGGTGGGCAGAGATTAGTATAAGAAGGGACCGCTTTGACAGATACTGCTTGCCTACAGCTGGCAGCATAACTGCAGGATATGTCCTTAAACTCAATCCATTTGTGACTTCGTTTATAGTTAATTTGTAAATGGATTCATCGCTTGCTGATTGATTGATTGATTAATTTTTACGTGTTTCCGGGTGCGTCAACTGCTTCGGTCATTGGTTCCATTAGTGTAGTGCATGTTTTTTCTCAGGAGACGGCAGTGATCTTGCCCCGCTGGATGGCGAGATCCGGCGCCGACCTATCGTCGGCTAGTGGTGTTTCCCCCTAACCAGCACTCTCCCACCAGCGAGGCACCGCCCCAGTCGGGACAAGCTCTAAGCTCCCGACCGGTCTCCCGGAATGTGTGGTAGTGTAGTGCATGTTAGTGTAAGTGAGTGTGTAAGAGGAGAGGATAGGACAAGGAAAAGGAAGGACAGATCGCGCGCTGTCCGTGGCCCGTTTGGTAGGGTACTGCTCCGGCATTCGCCTGGTGTTGATCGCAGAAACCACGGAAAACTACTGATCAGGGCAGCCGGCCGCTAGAATTCTCCTCCAGACAGCGATTGAACATTCAGGTGTTCAGAGATTAGTATAAGAAGGGACCGCTTTGATAGATACTGCTTGCCTACAGCTAGCAGCATAACTGCAGGATATGTCCTTAAGCTCAATTCATCTGTGCCTTCGTTTATAGTTCATTTGTAAATGGATTCATCGCTTGCTGATTGATTGATTGATTGATTTTTACGTGTTTCCAGGCGCGTCAACTGCTTTGGTCATTAGTCCCGTTAGTGCATTTTTTTTCTCGGGAGATGGCGGTGATCTCCCTCCGCTGGATGGCGAGATCCGGCACCGACCTACCGTCGGCTACTGGGGTTTCCCCCTAACCAGGACTCTCCCACCAGCGGAGCACCGCCCCAGCCGAGACAATCTCTAAGCTCCCGACCGGTCTCCCGGAATATGTGGTAGTGTAGTGCATGTTAGTGTAAGTGTGTGTGTAAGGGGAGAGGATAGGACATGGAAGGGGAAGGACAGAACGCGCGCGGTCCGTGGCCCGTTTTCTAGGGTACAGCTCCGGCATTCGCCTGGTGTTGATCGGAGAAACCACGGAAAACTACCGATCAGAGCAGCCGACCGCTAGAATTCTCCTCCAGACGACGACTGAATTCGCCCTAGCTGAAAAGCTAGTGTCGAAAATCCTGCCGCCGTCAGGGATTCATCGCTTGCCATGCGGTCGCCCTATACGACGTTAATTTGTTTCCCGACCTGTCAAAGTGGTCCCTTCTTAGAGTAACTCCTCTATATTACGACGTTCCCAAGCAAATGCTGTGTTGGTCTCCCTTCAGGCAAACAATCCTCCGTATTTACTAAAACATTCAAAAAATATTAAAAAAATTAAATACAAACTTTATAGTACAGCAGACTAAATGATTAACAATTGTTACAGTAACAATCAAATTGTTTCGAATATTTTATGAATTTACTTCCTGGACACGTGCCCCTCGTGTGGAAGGGAGCAACTGTTATTGTTTTTTTTCTCTTGCAGCTAATTCCGACCCAGGCGCCCAACCCTCGCTTTCTAGTTTCTCTATGCATCAACATCCCGGCATATGAGCAGTCTGATGCATTTATTTCTCTTTGTTATCAGGGAGATGACGCGTGCTTGATTGAAAGTATTTCCCGTGTCTCACTTTATCATTCTCCAGTGAAGTTGCTGATTGACCTTTTTGTCTAGGACGCTCAGTTTTCTTGACAGCTAACACAAACTCAAGCAATCCGGCTGTAGAAACATCCGACTCCATTTTATTTGCTGTACCGTAAGACATTAATGTCGCAGTCGAATGTTGACGGCCAATGTCCGTAATTTTGCAGCCAGAATCTCAACGCGGTAATGGTTAGGACTGCCTAGTTCGGCCTTATCGTTGATAAATGATGTTCATGTGAGACGATGTGGTGAATAATAAAAAAGAAAGGGTTGACGAGATGAGAGGTAGAGGGAACGGGAGAATACGACTAATAAATCTGACGCAAAATGTATGTTCCCACTCCAAATGCCACATGGATGCACCGGGAATTGAACCCCAGCATCCAATGGTGGAACGCTGGTGCGCTGGCCGCTTAGATACGGATCGTCTTGTTAATGTGCTGTAAGCAACGGGTTTGCAAACCCCTCAGGAATCTCACATTACCAAAGGGCAATTTGTCCCACAATATTCATCTTCTGACATCATGGTTACCGTATTCTCACTACTCAACTATCACTGGTTTGATGCAAAAAGCGTTCAGATAATGTAGTCATAAACAAGATTCTGAATATTCTCAACGTGATGATTTGTGTGTATGCATGCAGATGAGACAGGAGGCCTATGTCTTGCTGTGCCTTTCCTTGGGTAGATAACCACAGTGGCAGATTAAAGTTATCTTACACTCCATTGATGATGATAGCGATCATGCGAGGTTAATAATGAGATATTAATAGTTAAATAAAATAAAACATTATTTACAACATATCACTTCAGTAAAATATCAGCAACGCGTAGATTTTCTTCATAGTAAAGAATAAAAACAATTTCAATGATCGTAATTACACATTAGTATTGATTATTGTCGTTGGTTTTGAGTCATCTACACTTTCCATAAGCAATTCTTTACCGCCCATTATCATTCACTCATGATCATTCCTACATCATCCATTCAAAGGGAATTAACAGCAAACTCCAATAGTGACCGTGGTACAACACAATGATCAAGGTAACTCAACTAAGTATAAATTTGTTTTTCAATACATTTTACCTTATTTGTTGGTACAAAAAACGGAAAGAAAATTTTGATATTTTGTGAGGTGTGCGTAGGGCCGGAATACCTAAACTAAAACAACGGTTACTTGGTCATAAACCTGCAAAGACGCATCGTCTATTACTAAACCAACAAGCGCCTAGAGTCCCTAGATGGAGTAGCGCTTTCCTCTAAGCCGCCGATTCCACTATTTTAAATCCAGTTGTTGGGAGAGTTAGAACTTTGCGATAGTGTGTGTGTTAGCAGCCACCAATCTACCCCAAACCAATATTAGTATGCTCGAAAATATCCATCACACGTCAGTTGGTATCATTTTCTCCTTGATTCCCGTATGCTGTTTGGGAGAGATATCAGGTAAGAAGTTAAATGGTGCCGATCGTTCACGTTGATATACCCTCTGCTTGGTCTGTTCAGACATGTGAGAAGTATTTTTGACATTGACTGATGCCAAGCCAAATTTGGAGGCAAGATCGATGAGTAACCCGCAGAAATGATTTGCATTCATTTCCCAAAGTTGACTAATTTGTGATAGAGATCTACTACCTACTATTTTGGTCATTCCGTCAACTAGAGAAAGTTTCCATGAACTCAATGTATTTATGTAGCTAGAATCCAAGAAATGTACACTTTAGTAGATGTCTTTTAAAGAAATATAATTTACATTGATATTTCTGTGAATAATATGTAGCATAATGTCTGTTTAATGAAGCGTGTGCTAAAAAAAACAACAATACGCACTATTTGATATTCGGTATTTATGATATATTCATTTACATCCATTTGATGACTTAATTCACATGCATTCATATTCTCATCTGCTTTTCGACATGATCTGTATCAATTTTTAACTATTTTAGTGACAATACCCGAATCACACGTGAAAACTGCCCCTAGCCTCTAACTACACGTTATGAATTGACACAGAGTTGGCGCTCGTCTACTCTATCTGGCGGAAGAATACATTTCACAGAGCAATGCGGTCTTCGGCGATGCTCAACTGTTTTACGACCTGTCAAAAAAAGTCGTTTGTACTTCGATTAAAACATTAAGTCCGTTGACACTTGGTCACCTGTGCCGCCAACATCCAAACGGAAGCTTGAACATCACAATAGTGACGTCATTACAGTGACATTCAAACTCCCGATTGGATGTTAGTGTCACAGTTGAGCAGTGTCAACGGACTTAATGTTTTAATGGAAGTGAACTGGTCTGTCCCTTGACACATCCAACCAACTTCCGCTAACATCCAAATGGGAGTTTGTACGTCACAATAGTGACGTTCAAGCTCCTGAAAGGATGTTAATGTAACAGCTGACACGTGTCAACGGACTTAATGTTTCCATGAAAGGGCACTGGTCTGTCCGTTGATACTCAATCAGCTGTGACGCTAACATCTAAACGGGTGTTTGAACGTCACAATAGTGACTATTGGATGTCATTGTCACAGCTGACAACTGTCAACGGCCTCAATGTTTTAATGGAAGTGTACTGGCTGTCCGTTAGCACTTAATCAACTGTAACGCTAACATCCAATCGGGAGTTTGGGCATCACAACAGCGAGGTTCAAAATCCCGATTGCATGTTAGTGTCACAGCTGACAAGTGTCAACGGACTTAGGGCCGTATTTATTTCAGGGGCCTGCCAAACCTAGTAGGCTGCCAGTGTTCGATTTCGCGATTTATGAACGGCCCCCAACCAATTCCAGACGCCCCTTGAGCTCCTAGCAAGCCCCCAGATGGCAGGCCCCTAAGAGCGCTGCTGGCAGAGCTTCATAAATACGACCCTTAATGTTTCAAAGGAAGTGAACTGGTCTAAACAGAATGTTCAGGCGACCTGGAGGCCGTCGGGGAAGTCGGCGGCCGCGGCGGCGGCGGCCGGGCGCAGGCCCGGGTAGAGTCGGCGCCGCCCGAAGGCCGGGAAATCGCCGTCGAGGCCGGCGAAGGGGTCGGCGGCGGTGGCGCCCGCGGCGGCGGCTGCCGCGGCCTCGGCCGCCGAGCGCGGGCCCGCTCCCAAGCGCGAGGGGTCCGCCCAGCCGGCGCCCTCCCAGCCGCTGCCCGAGGCTGCCGCTCGCGCCCGAGCCGCCGCCGCCGCAGCCTCCTGCCGCAGTGCAGCGCGCTCGTCCACGTAGGAAAACACAAAGGTATTGACACTAATAACGGAATATTAGTATACTTGGGTTTTCGTAACGTGGCGGATGACATTAGGTCATTTTTACACCTCCTGCCTTATAAAATGAATCTTTTTTTTTTCAATTTAAGGTCGCATCAACATCTAGGTCATTAGCGACCACTATTGGAGTTAACGTTATGAAAACTATGAAGGTGAAACGAAATGGTTATGATAAGGGGTGAAAGGACGAACACAAATACAACCATGCCCGAGGCGGGACTCAAACCCGCGACCCTTCGGTCCGAGATCACTACGACACTACTGCCTTAGCGATCTTGGCCACCAGGCCGACAAAATGTATCTTTATAACAGTGATAAGCACTTGTTTGAGTCCATGAGCCCCGTTGAGAAGGACGTTCGCGAATGAATTAAAGATTCATTTTATAAGGCGGGAGGTGTAAAAATGATCTAATGCCATTCGCCACGTTACGAAAACCCAAGTATTATGTGGCATTTGAAGGTATTGTCTTCAAGATGGAATATGGCACGACTTTTTGCGTCTTTCTTCGTCCTGCCGCAAGATGTTGCATAATCGCGACCGTATCAAATAGTGCTGCAGATCAAGCGGCTCTAGCGGCAGGACCGAGAAAGACGCAAAAAGTTGTTTCTGAGAGTATTATCTTGAAGATGGTATACCAGATTCCATCTTGAAGATAATACTCTCAAATGCCACGTTAGAAAAACCCAAGTATGGATTATATAAAAGCAATATTTTTCCCAAGGTGTAATTGTAGCCCGAGGGCTACAATTATAGCGAGGGAAAAATAATTTCTCTCGCGGAGCGTAAGCTTATGTTACTTTTTTCACGACCATAATAGTTTCAGAAAATGTATTTAAAATATTCAGAGATCTCACACTAAGTTTTGACACACACTGCTCTCATTTAGACATAATAGACACAACAAAATGGCTGTCGTTCAAAGGAGAACGATAAGGTTTCGTGCGATGAATCATCCTCTGACTTCTATTTTTCTCTCAGTGAATCATCATATTCCCCTGGTAATGATTCATCTTCTGAAAGAACTCAAGTTTGTGAAACTTATTTGCTTGTTTACAAAAGTTATGTTAAATTTTTTTCTTATCTTTGATCAAGAATTACGAAAGCATATTTTGACTATAACAATCACGTGGCGCAACCAAGGAGGAGGAGGGCTTGTGGGACTTCAGCGGCCTCCAGAACCAATGACGCATATTTATATTACAATATACAATTTACATTACAATATACAATTTATATTACATATATTTATATCCCTATGCGCGCAAAATTTGAAAGAAAACTTGCCTTCGTCTTACTTCTTACTTACTTCGACTTACTCTATGAATTGATTAGGTACCCAGGACCTCGGAAAAAAATCAAAAACAATAAAACATGTTCGTTTTGACTGACAAATACAAATATGTGACTGTGTCATTCAACCTATTTTCGTAATGCGCCTAATGACTGAATCCTCATACTGAGCACGTGACTGCAATTCTCCAAAGAAGAGACCGCGCGCTATTAAGTATTTGCTATTCACGTGTTGAGATATGGAACAGCAACGTTTTTAATATTCTTGGTATGTAAAGAACTGTTGTACTAATTATTGGTATATATTATTCTATGCTATTGCAGTATTCGTGAATAATGTTTTTGTTAAATATTTAATATATTGCAGTGGTATATGATATTATTTTATTTGTTGTTCTTGAGCAGCGTGTGTACTAATTTTTGAAAAACCACTTTGTGTGTGCTACCTTTTGGGAAAACAATACTATTTTTGCCTACTGGAGGCCACGAGTTTGTTTGGATTTTACTAAATTCTATAGTCACAAAGTTGTTTCATATTTTGAATAAATACGTTACATATAACTACAAATTAACAATTAAAATAAATTTTAAATGTAATATAAATGAAAAGTTCTGTTTAAGAAAACTTCAGAACTCTATTTTTATTAAGACCTTCATAGAGTTTCTAACTCTTTTGTTATCTTTTTAATATTTCGTTTTGGTGGCGTAGGTCCGTCTGATATTCAGCCCTCCGTATTGTCATTACTGGCCAAATATATTCGTTTGTTTGCCTCGGTAAGTGTTCGCTGTCAATCGGAAGGGTTAGCTACGATGAAAAGACATGGCCATGCTATTCCGGGGCACCGATTTTTGCTCGTTTTTGCGCAGTACCAGATACGTCACGAACCACGTGACCAGGACACGGTCACTTTGTTTGAAAAGCCAGGTCAAACGCTGGCCGCCATGCTGCATGATAAGCGAGAAGAGTTGAGAAACATTTTGCATAGAGTGATAATTTTCAACTGCCAAAAAAATAACACGATGAAAATGTAGTTGAAATAAAAGATACAATCTTTTTAAAAATGCTTCATAAATCTATTTCAATGACTTGTAACAAGGTGATAATTTTGGTAACTGGTTGCAAGTAAAATTCTCGCTAATACTGTGACGCAAACTGGTGCATGAAGCTCATTGGATGAAGGGCTGCGCAATAGCCACCTATGTCTTTTCATCATGGTGCTAGCTATGCAATGCTTTGCGCCGGCACACGCCTCGCCGTGCGATGGCAGTGGAGTAAGAAATGTCGCTTCGTTTCATAAGGAGCATTAAAGGTTCCAAAGGCACAGGGGGTCATTCGCCTCAAAACCAACATGTTTTGTAATTTTGCTCAATTAATTTAATGTTTGTAGATCTCATCACTTCCAAACCAGTATTCCCATTATAAATGTTCTCGTACTTTTATTGTTTGACACAATTGAAATTTTTCGCTTCCCAACCCCCGCTGAAATACTTTCTGGATCTGCCCCTGGTAAGGACGTTCTCCTTAATGGCGTAAACCATCTCTCCTATGATTTGAACTCAGGGTTTACAAAACTTATTTTATTAAAAACGTTCTCGTAAAGGGTTAATATTTAAATATAGTGTATAAGTTAATTACCTCGCAAGGCAGTTAACAAAGATTTCTGTTTCCAACAACTCGAACATTACAATTGCTCAGCAACAGAAGATTGATTGTTGTTTCTTTCGTAATAATCTTTTTTTTTTAGAAAAAGCATAAAATATAAAGACGCTGAGTGGCCTTTGACACAAAACCTCCACATGGACATAACAAAGAGCTTTTGACAAAGCCAGGCAGAGAGAATGTTTACTCTTATAAACAAGCATATTCCTGTTCTTTCATTAAGCTGAAAGACGTTATACCTATATTTTATATTGAAAAATACATTTTCGCAAATGGAATGCACATGACATGAACGAATTCAATATTCTATTACATTTTACAATCCTTGCAAAGTACACCAATTTCATTTATAACGACTGCGTAATTTTGAACTTTTAAAGGCGTATTGAAGAAAGAACACTGCTCATTGAATCACTGTAAATGAATAAACGTGAAAAACGACAATTTATTTTCTATGTGTTTCCTAAAGCTATTCTTAAATGCTGGCTATATTCGTTTTGAAGATTTATAGTGGCGTTATTCAAATATATTCGAATAGCCTTTCAGACAAAACATAAAGATTTTGTATGTTCGCACTCTGTTACCCTCAAATCCATTGCTTCAAATTCCGAGAGAAAGTTCATCCTTACAAACGAACATACGTGTACTCCGATTCATCGATGAAGCTGCAAACCGTTGTACAAATAAACGCACGGGAGCGGGGTGGGACGGGAGAAGGAGGGAGACGTACCTCTGCCCCTGAGGGAGGGCGGTCGCGCCAGTAGACGCGGCCCTCGGGCAACTTGGAGTCGCTGTCGAGCCCCTGCGCGCCCTCGGCCGGTCGGCCGCCCGGGCCACGCAGCGCCTCCCAGATTTCGTCCCCCGTCGACTGCAGGCCAGCCTTCTTCTGCGCATGCGCCACACCACTCCAGTTACTCCACCCACCCCCACAAAAGCCATTCACATAAATCCTCAATACAAAATAAATTTGTATTTTATTTTATCCTCTAGAAGTTTCACATTTCTTGAGGACCCTAATATTAGATAACATCAATAAATTGTAAATACAGTTTCTTGATAGCGAAATATTACGAGGGACTGTCAATAAGTAATGCCTCCTATTTTTTCCTACATAAATGAGACATTCTTTGTCAAAACGGGCAAAAAAATATTGAAGATTCGGAAGTCATGCATATAATTATATTTTCGGATTCAGCATGATATAAAACAAGAATTTTTTGGAACGTTATTTTTATCTAAAAATAATTCAATTTTTTTAAACGATTTTAATAAAATTTCCGGATTTGTTGCATTAAAATATTTCAAGCTAAGACTGTTTAAATAAAGTTTCGTCTAATATTTTGTTTACACTATATACTGATGTCAAGCAACAGAAAAATTGCACAACAAAAATTTTCCAAGGTTACTGCAAGGTCATACAGGTCATAAATGGATAAAAATCTTTAAAAATTGTTTGTGGAATTACGTCATCATCTTTTTTCGATTTTCAAAAACCAAAATACTCATAGTTACTAGTAATTTATGCCTACAAAATTTCATCATTGGTTATTGAAAGGCCTACTAGCATTTTTATTACGATATTTGTGATGAAAAGTTATTTTTTATTGGGAAACCAATACATCCAATACAATTTTTTGCTAATTTTTTAACATTCAGCTTCTACCTAGCACGTCACGCACAGTTTTTATCTGTCTTGATCTAAAATAAAATAAATACTAAAATAAAATAAATAAAAAATTTAATTGTTTAATGCCATCTGGCAATGCGTTGGAAAGTATCGTAAAGGTATTGTACGTTGATTTCTTGTAGTGATCTGTTGATACTGACAGTTGATGAGCATGATTTCGTCGATTTGTATTGTAATCATAAATATAAGTATTGCATGAAAATCGTCCCATTCGTTGTCAGTTTTGACAAAAATTAAGATTCGTAAATATATGGGCAAGGCGCAATACTACGATTTCAATCTCAATGTTCATAGAGAAGCTTGAAGGGATCACGTTGATGGCACTTTTTAATTATTCGAATAATTTCCCAATTAGATATCCCCATTTTTGTATTACATTGACAGACAGTACAACGTTCAGCCTTGAGGCTCTTCAGTTGATTGACCGAGCAACATTGTATCAGCAAAGTGTGAAGGGGGTAACTTCTTGTCACCTCCCTGATAGTGATTTCATTAGGTTTTCCCTGCAACCAAGGTAATTTCGTTTGAGGGTGATAACAGTGTTTAGAAAGGAAATATGATGGGAGAGAGACATATATCTAATTAAACGTTAGAAATTGCTTCAATTCAGTAGTGTGGTAAATGGCGAGTGGCGAGTAGTCTGGCCCCAGTTGTCGCATTCCGGTTTGAAGCGCACCTTGAGCTTCTTGGCGAGGCGGCCCTTGTCCTTGGCGATGGGCTTGGTGCGCGAGCGGCCGCCGCGGCGGCGGCGGCTGCGACGGCGTCTGCGGCGGCGCCCGCGCCGGCCCCCGGGGCCCCCCGGCCCGTCGAAGAACTCGTCGCCCTCCGAGCTCATCGACCTGTGCACGCGCGCTGCCTTCCGCCACTGCCCACATTGATTGATTGATTCTTAGTGATTACGGGCGCGTCAACTACTATGGTCATTAGTCCCGAAAGTATAGTGCCTGTTTTTTGCTCGGGAGGTGGTGGTTGTCTTCCCCCGCTGGATCGCCAGATCCGGCACCGACCTGCTGTCGGCTAACGGGATTTTCCCCAAGCAGGTATCTTCCACCAGCGGGGCACCGCCCCAACAGGGTCAAGTTCTAAGTCCCTGACCAGTCACCCGGCCTGTGTGGTAGTGTAATGAATGTTAGTGTAAGTGCGTGTGTAAGGGGTGAGGATAGGACAAGAGGAAGGAAAGATCGCGCGGGTTCCGTGACCCGTTTGTTAGAGTACTGCTCCGGCATTCGCCTGGTGTTGATCGGAGAAACCACGGAAAACTACCGATTAGAGCAGCCGGCCGCTAGAATTCTCCTTCCGATAGCGACTGAATTCGACCTAAAAGCTGAAACTTCAAGCTGATAAGCTTGTGTCGAAAATCCTGCCACCGTTGGGTTTGATTGATTGATGGATTTTTTCGTGTTTCCAGCGCGTCAACTGCTTTGGTCATTAGTCCCGTAAGTGTAGGGCATGTTTTTCTCGGGAGATGGCGGCCCGCTGGATGGCGAGATCCGGCGCCGACCTACCGTCGGCTAGTGGGGCTTCCCCCTAACCAGGACTCTCCCACAAGCGGGGACAAGCTCCCCAGCCAGCACCACCCGAGCCGGGACAAGCACTAAGTTCCCGACCGGTCTCCCGGAATACGTGGTAATGTAGTGCATGTGAGTGAGTTTAAGTAAGGAGTGAGGACAGGACAAGGAAGAGGAAGGTAGGATCGCACGCGGTCCGTGGCTTGTTTGGTAGTGTACTGCTCCAGCATTCGCCTGGTGTTGATCGGAGAAACCACGGAAAACTACCGATCAGAGCAGCCGGCCGCTAGAATTCTCCTCCAGACAGCGGCTGAATTCGACCTAGCTGCGTCTAAACTCCTGCCTGCACCGTGGGGCTGAGAGAGTCCCGACTGCCACTCACGTGCTGGAGCCGGACGCGGAGCTGTACTCGCCCAGTTCCTCGTCGTAGCTGGGTTCTCCGTCGCGGCGGCGGCGCCCTCGCCCGCGGCCTCGGCGGCTGCGGCGGCTGAGGCGACTGCGGCGGCTGCGTGGCCGGCGGCGCTTGCGCCGGCCTCGGCGCCCACGCTCGTCGCTGCTCCCGCTCCAGCCCTCGCTCGAGAACTCCCCCGCCAGCTCGTCTGCGCACGCCCGCCACGCCCAACGCTGCTCGTTCATGAGAACCCTCAAAACGCCCTTGGCGCATAAATACAGTCTGCTCCGGTTATAGTGAACTTTTGGGGACTAACACGTTTGGTTCACTATATCAGAGGTTCACTATATCCGATGATATCAAAATTAAATACAATTTCTCCACAAGATTTGATTTTATTAATATTATATTAATTATAATATATAATATTAATTTTATATAATAAATATTAATATTATATAATATATATTAATATTATATATATTTTATTAATAAAATTCATTAACAGCACAAATTGAAAATTTCAATGTCTTTATTCGTCCTTAAAAATAAATTATTTGCAATTGTTTGCTTCGTACATTTTTCATTATTCATTTCTCTAGATCCTTCTCCAGAGTTTGTTCGCTCTCTCCTTGATTCCGCATTGTCCTGTGTCTTTTAGTATCGAAATGCGATCTTGACACCTTTCAATGTCTGTTGCACTGTTGGAACATCGTCCCACTCTCCGAAGGCCCTTCAACTCGTCTAATAACATACGAGATCTATTTAATTTCCAGGTCTCATTTCCTACGTTCACTATAGCCGAGGTTCAGATTCACTATAACCGAATCTTCTTATGTTATTTGTAATGTAAGTGAAGCAAGACCAATGACTTGAGTTCACTATAACCGAGGGTTCACTACATCCGAGTTCATTATAACCGGAGTCGACTGTAAAACTATACAATTCGACACGCTCGAATAGAAGTTACAAAATTTTTGAATTAGCTCATGAACGGAGACTTCCACTCAAACTCAAGTAAATATTTTTTACAACTATTCATGTTTACGGCTTCCTCTCAAATTCGCGTAAATAACTTCGTAAGAGGCCGACTTACAGATTTCTGCGTTTGAAAGCTGCAAAGAATTTAACTTTTGTGCGCTTTTCTAGGAGAGGTCACCATCACCGACCTACAGAAGGCTCATGGGTATAACTACCGTGACAGGGCCCGCGACCGGTAGAACAGACTACAGCAAAAGTAAAAACTGATATTTCCACGCCACGTTGTAACACAAATCCTTCTAATTTCCGATAGTAAAGTTTTCAAGCACAGTAAGGCGTAATGGGCGGTGGGTATTTTCATCTTAAATGCAATTACGCGAGTTGGCATGGAAGCCTCATACACTGGCAATTGCGAAAAGTGAGTGTCTCTTAATCCATCGTATCTTATCTATCTTAATCATTTTATTCATTTGATAGATTTTCATTTTATGTTATTTTCACTCATGTACGACAACCTATAGAATAAAAATTAGTTAAATGTACATGTGCCGGAAGGCCAGTATTGCTTTCCCAAATATTCATATTAGTTAAACGTAAATATACCTTCCGGCTAGTATTGCCTCTAGTATAATCTCTTATCCTCACATTATCTTAACTTTTATATAGTAGGTTAATTTATTATTTTCAAATATTAATTTATGCCCTTCTCTTGCTGTTTCATGCTTCGTGTTAAAACTTATTTTCAAAGCAAAATAATATAGGAAATATAGGCGCATGATCCGGCTTCCATCGGAGGGGAAAAATGTAAACACCCCATATTAGTTCCCTCAAAGATGTGTAGATTAACTTTAAAGAGATGTGAAGGGGGGAAGGAGGATAGGGGTGACGCCCAGGTGCTTCTGACTCTCACCCAGCCCGGCTGCCGCTAGCATGCCACGTGTATTTTGTGATTGAAAAATAAACAATTTATATATATACAATAAAAAAATGCAATGTATCGAATTTTAAATATTTGACGACAAAATGTTTTCTCGCGGCTTTCCCAACTCGTGGCTTCAGTTTGGAGCGGGTAGATCTGCACCTCCCGTGTTGGGCATGACATGAAAACCCCGTGTGGTGTACACCACTACAATTCTCTTCATCAGGGGAACACGTCCCGGGGCTGGGCACCTTGGCCTCTTGGACTCTAATCCGCACCCCCGCCGATGCGTTAACGCCGATTGGCTGATGGCCGGATAAAGCCGGAACCCAGTTTACTGTCACGGTAACCTCCCCATACAATGTCTGGGTAGGGGCCGCCCTGCTAGCTCAGAGCTCCTAGCTATTCAGGATAGTACCAGAGTCTCGACAATGCGCCACTCACATGCGCCGGGAACAAGTTCCCTCCTCTTTGCCCAGAGTATCGGGCCACTGCCACGAAGAAGCCGAGAGCCCAACTGGGGTCCACCTGAACTAAGGTCTAGACGGCTCGGAGCCCCCATCCCCTCTCCTAAATGCTTACCGCCAGCTCACGACGTGGGTACCGAGAAACCTGACGGGT
This sequence comes from Teleogryllus occipitalis, assembly GCA_011170035.1. NCBI lineage: Eukaryota > Metazoa > Arthropoda > Insecta > Orthoptera > Gryllidae > Teleogryllus > Teleogryllus occipitalis. The sequence continues at coordinate 70,855 of BLKR01001931.1, forward strand.
GGTTACTGCGTTTCCCACCGGACTTTAAAGTGGGATCCAAAGGACTCCTAGAAGTATCCTTCACCCAATCCTGCTCCAAGGCCAACACGCCATAGGCCCAACTGGTGTGTGGCTGGTCGCCCGGCCATCAGGAACTTAGCATCGCCTTCTCACTGCCTGCACCTTCAAGCTAACGACGTGAGCGGCGCCGCGAGACTTAGGGTCCGGATGGTCGTCTACGACACTCCACCAGAGACCACAACAACCTACGCCATCGTGATCCCCCCTGCGGGGCCCGTGTTGAATTGAATTGAATCGATGCCTTATTTTACGTGGCGAGACTCAGGCCATGAGGCCTGCTCTTCGGTCTGACCGCGCAAATGTCGCTACGCTCCTTTCACGAACTAGGGGGAAAAGAAGGTATTACTTGGGCGACCAAACAGGCAAATTTTAATTTAGCCCAGAGGCTTCATTTAGGCTTGAGGATCTTTTACATGCAGTAAATCTACTAACATGGGACAGCCGGCTTGACTTCCCCTCAGAAGGAAGGCGTACGAAGGATTTTTCCGCCCTTAAAAATCCACGGCTTCGATCGGGTTTGAACCCGCGAACTTGGGTATAACAGTCCGATACGCTAACTTAACGCCGCAACTCAAAGCCGCCGCCACCATCGCACCCCGTGTCGAGCAACCACGTACCCGACATGGCGTCCCGGTCGCCGCGGCGACGGCGGCGGCGCCGGCGCCGGCCGCTGCTGGTGCGCGAGCGTGCGCTGCCGCGGCTGCCGCGACTGCCGCGGCTGCGCGCGTCGGCCGAGCGGCGCGAGCGGCTGCGGCGCGCGGTGCGGCGCTCGGCGCGCTTCGCCTCGGTGCGCTCGCGCTGCAGCCGCTGCTTCTTGCGCTTGAGCCGGCGCCGCCGCTCCGACTCCAGCATGCGCCGCGCCAGCTCCGGGTCGCTCACCTCGCCTGCCACGCGACGCGCCAAGCGCCCCACGATGCACGACTCTTCTTTCTTTCTTCATTTGTTCGTTCGTTCATCCGTTCATTCATCTATTCCCCTATTCATCCATTCATCTATTCATATATTCACCTATTCATCTATTTATGTAAGCATCTATTCATCCATTTATTCATTCACTTATTCATCTATTTAGTTATTTATCTATTCATCTAATCATCTATTCATTTATACGTCTTTTCATCTTTTCGCCTATGTATCTAATCATCTATTCATCCATTCACCTATTCATTTATTTATCTATATCCATTCATCTATTCGCCTATTTATCTAATCATCTATTCATCCATTCACCCAATTAATATATTCATTTATTTATATATTCATCAAATCATCCATTCACCTTTTCAATTATTTATCTATTCATCCATTCATCTATTCGTCTATTCATTCACCTATTTATCCATTCACCTATTCATTTACTTATCTATTCATCCATTCAACCATTCACCTATTCATTTATTTATCTATTCATCTAATCATCTATTCATCAAATCATCAATTCATCTAATCATCTAAAAGTCTATTCATCTAATCAATTTATCCACTCACCTTCTCATCTATTCATTTATTTATCTATCCATCCATTCATCCTTTCACCTATTCATCTATTCATTTATTTACCTATTCATGTATTCATCTAATCATCTATTCCCCTATTCATCTATTCGCCTGTTCATTTCTTTGTTCGTTCGTACATTCTTTCATTCATTGTGCTCTTTACGTGCCCTTACCGAACAGCTCTGACGGCACGTCCACCGGCGACACGGACCCCGACGACACAGACGCAACGGACACCACCGACGACCCCAGCGACGAGGACGACGAGCTGGGCGTCACGCGCCCCTTCCTGCGCACGCGCCGGGTACCAAACACATGGCGGGCCCTTAGGCCGTGCCCTACATGACCACGTTACGCGTTGACGTCCCTCCGGCACGTGAAATAAAATTTAGTTTACTGCCTTCGATTACTTATCTTACTCGTTAAGGAGAGGTAAATGAAAACGAATAAATTGGATTTATGAATGTCTAGAAGATTATTTTACTAGAAAATCCTATTTTTTTTCTACGGTTTAAAAGAGTCTTTCATAGTGTTCGTGGTTTTTCTTTTAAGTGTACATGTTGGAGAAAAGCATGTTGGGGTTTATTAGAAATGGATTTGGAATCAGGGAGTGCAGTCTAATTTGAACATCGGTAATATAAACAACTAAAAATAGCAATTCCTTTCTTCTTTTTAGTTAATGAATTATGTACTTGTTAATGAATTTAAGTATCCGCCAAACAACGTAGGTCAAATTCGGCAAATAGTAGACACGTTCGATTGAAACAACAGGACACCATAGATTGATGTAAAAAATCCGGGATATGATGATTGGTACATGGTCGTTTTTAATAGAGTGTAAACAGTGTAGCCAAAGATATTTAGTGTAACATTAACGACCTTTTACCGTACTTGTAAACTGATTGATCAAAGAATGACTTTGAATGAATTGGTAGCAGATGTAGCGAAATACATATTTGTAGTGCGGATTTTTATCCATTCACCTATTCATTTACTTATCTATTCATCCATTCAACCATTCACCTATTCATTTATTTATCTATTCATCTAATCATCTATTCATCAAATCATCAATTCATCTAATCATCTAAAAGTCTATTCATCTAATCAATTTATCCACTCACCTTCTCATCTATTCATTTATTTATCTATCCATCCATTCATCCTTTCACCTATTCATCTATTCATTTATTTACCTATTCATGTATTCATCTAATCATCTATTCCCCTATTCATCTATTCGCCTGTTCATTTCTTTGTTCGTTCGTACATTCTTTCATTCATTGTGCTCTTTACGTGCCCTTACCGAACAGCTCTGACGGCACGTCCACCGGCGACACGGACCCCGACGACACAGACGCAACGGACACCACCGACGACCCCAGCGACGAGGACGACGAGCTGGGCGTCACGCGCCCCTTCCTGCGCACGCGCCGGGTACCAAACACATGGCGGGCCCTTAGGCCGTGCCCTACATGACCACGTTACGCGTTGACGTCCCTCCGGCACGTGAAATAAAATTTAGTTTACTGCCTTCGATTACTTATCTTACTCGTTAAGGAGAGGTAAATGAAAACGAATAAATTGGATTTATGAATGTCTAGAAGATTATTTTACTAGAAAATCCTATTTTTTTTCTACGGTTTAAAAGAGTCTTTCATAGTGTTCGTGGTTTTTCTTTTAAGTGTACATGTTGGAGAAAAGCATGTTGGGGTTTATTAGAAATGGATTTGGAATCAGGGAGTGCAGTCTAATTTGAACATCGGTAATATAAACAACTAAAAATAGCAATTCCTTTCTTCTTTTTAGTTAATGAATTATGTACTTGTTAATGAATTTAAGTATCCGCCAAACAACGTAGGTCAAATTCGGCAAATAGTAGACACGTTCGATTGAAACAACAGGACACCATAGATTGATGTAAAAAATCCGGGATATGATGATTGGTACATGGTCGTTTTTAATAGAGTGTAAACAGTGTAGCCAAAGATATTTAGTGTAACATTAACGACCTTTTACCGTACTTGTAAACTGATTGATCAAAGAATGACTTTGAATGAATTGGTAGCAGATGTAGCGAAATACATATTTGTAGTGCGGATTGCCTGTTCATCCCCTGTCTATTAGTCATCGATTTCTGACCAAGACATATCCATGAGAGTTAATAATTTGCTGTTCAAATTCTAGATACATGTAAAAAAGATTGTCAAGGGATTAGCATATTTTTCAGTCCAATACATGTATTTAAACAATTATTCAGTAACAATTTCTTTAAATTTAATTTACGGTGACAGTAATTTCAGTTCTCAGAAAATTATTTATTAAAATATATTATTTTAGAAGAAATAAAATATTTATATTCATTTATATTTGTTATTCTTATTTATTATTATTATTATTATTATTATTATTATTATTATTATTATTATTAATTTTTAATCTTTTGCAATATCAGAATATATATTTCTTCATTTATATTTATAGTCTGAAATTTGAACTGCTATTATCTGTATTAATTCCCCCCCCCGTCTCATTTAATTAATTTTTTGCAATTTTATCTGCTACATGTTCCTAATCTTTTGCAATCGTATGTGCCCTTCTTTATTGGTATTTTGTAATGTTTAATTTGAACTGCTATAAATCCTCCCGTTGCATTTCAATTTTCGCAATTTTTATCTGCTATCTGTAACTAAAATTTAAAGGTATCTATTAATTATAATTTAATTTCCTATCTTATTTTGTATTTTATTTGTAATTTTGTTACATTTTTCTGTACCTTGTAGACTGACGATGACGCCAAAGCCGTCGAAAGCCGGGTATCTTAATGAAAATGATATGTTGACGAAGATGACCACTTTTATTTCTTCTCATAAGAACGTCAACAACACCACATCAGAATTACCACAATTCCCGCAATTATATTATTTTAGCCAATAACACACTATTTTAATCACTTAAATATTAAATAAAATTATAAACTTCATTGATACGCTTTTAATATAGCAACATAATAATTTTCCTATCGAGCTTATGATAAGAGTTGGTTGCATGATTGGCTTTAAAAAATTCCAGTATATCTATCCGCCAAGTGATTTGGAAGACTATTCTTTGATGGGTTTTTTATTAAGTTGTTTCCAAATGGTATTTAGTAAGGATTTAGTAAGTATTTTATAGGAGAAAATGATATTTAATCAGTAATTTTTTTACTTCGTTTAAAAAAGATATACTTAAATCGGTGTCAATATAACAAGTACAGTCGGCTCCGGTTTTTGTAAACTAGGATATAGTGAACTCTTGGTTAACTGAACTTAAGTCTCTTGTCCCGTTTCACTTACATTGCACATAAGTATAACAAGATTCGGTTGTAGCTAACTCTGAACTTAGGCTGTAGTGAACGTAGGAAATACAACGTCCTGTAAGTTAATACCTTCATGAAAAAAATATATCACCTCAGTGCCACGAATTCCAACACCAGTCAGCTTGTAAAACATATCGTGGTCCAAAGGCCATCACCTAAGAAGTCTTCCCTAAAGTAGACTTAGCGAGCACGGAATAGGCACCATACTGATGAGTGATGAAAGCGATAAAAATGAAGCCGTTCCGACAGTGCTAGACTGCATTACGATACTTATATACAGTGGACAAAACAGATCAAGAATGGAGAGAGCACGGAATCTGGAGAAATCGGGAGAATATCTACAGAAATTACTAACGAAAAATATTCGCAGCAAACAATTGAAAATAAATTGATTTCTGAAGGTCAAATAAAGATATTGATGTTTTCTATTCGTGATGTTAATGAATTTTGTTGTAAATCTATATTAATAAAATTAATCATTGTGGAGAAATTCTGTTTAATTTTGACATCATTGTATATAGCAGAACTCTGATGTAGTGAACCAAAAATCTTAGTCCCCAGAAGTTCAGTATAACCGGAGTCGACTGTACATGGTATTTGTTATATATTTATTACAATATGTATACGTATAATACCGACGAGAAAGAAAATACTTCACGTCCAGTCTATAAACAAAGCCGGTAATTACCTGGCTGCAAAACCCCGCAGATATTAAGAATATTTTTAAATATTAGTTTCGCAAATATTTGTTTAGATAAAGTGATATGCAGTGAAGTGAAGGGAAGTGATTTCATTTCTATCTGTTTATTTCGCTAGTCGAAAACGTCTATCTACAGGGTATTCTGACAAGCAGTATTTATTTATTTACTTGTTTATAGTAACAAGTGTTTTACGTATTAGAAATGTAATAATTATTATAAGTATTACATATTACACTGTGGTGTTAAGTAAAAATGTTTATCAATGTTTGTCTGAATGTGAAGGAATAGGTGCAGGTTGGTGTGTATGCGAGGGTTTCTCGGTCTATATATCTTCGCATGTATATTTGTATATGTCTATTGGTATAATATTTTAATTTATTTATCTATTTGTTAGTGTATATGTATTTTCATTTGTAGTATAGGAATATAAATACCATCTGTATATCTAGGAAATGACAAAGACAATTTGTTTATTATATTTTTTTTACATTATTTTATTTGTAATTTTAACTGCACTTTCGTATTTCTGCATGCTGCCACCGTGCATCATCTGCCCAATTGTAGAATAAACTGTCTATCTATCCATCTATCTATCTATTTATCTATCTATCTATCTATCTATCTATCTATCTATCTATCTATCTATCTATCTATCTATCTATCTATCTATCTATCTATCTATCTATCTATCTATCTATCTATCTGTCCCGCGCACTCACTTGTAGTCGTCGTCCGTGATCTTCCGCTGCTTGCGCTCGCGTCGGCGGCGGCGCCTGCTCTGGCGCTTCTCGCGGCGCGCCTTCCTGCGGCGCAGCTGCTCCTCCTCGTCCGACGTGGACGAGTAGATGGAGGAGTCGGTGGTGGAGGAGGAGGAGAAGTAGGAGGAGCCGGCGGAGGTGGGCGTGGGGGAGGAGCTGGGGCTGGAGCTGGAGGGCGTGGTGGTGGAGCTGACGCTGCTCGAGTCGTAGTCGCCGCCCGCCTCCCCGCGCAGCATGTGGCGCGCCTCCTTGGCGAGGCGGCGCCGCGCGCGGTCCATGCGCTTCTGCTCCGTGTGGCGCGTGCGGCGCTCGCGGCGCTCCGTGCGCCGGCGCTTGCGTCGCTCGCGCCGCGCGCCCGCCGACAGCTCCGACTCGTCCTCGTCGCCCATGCGGTCGCGGATCAGCCTGCGCAAGCACACGCCGCTTCCCATTACCACCCAAGAGAGACATTTGGTTCATTGTCTGCCGACAGCTCCCACTCGTCCTCGTCGCCCATGCGGTCGCGGATCAGCCTGTGCCACAACGCCGTTTCACATTAACACCCAAGAGAGACATTTGGTTCATAGGTCTGCCGACAGCTCCCACTCGTCCTCGTCGCCCATGCGGTCGCGGATCAGCCTGTGCCACAACGCCGTTTCCCATTACCACCCAAGAGAGACATTTGTTTCATAGGTCTGCCGACAGCTCCGACTCGTCCTCGTCACCCATGCGGTCGCGGATCTGCCTGCGCAAGCACACGCCGCTTCCCATTACCACCCAAGAGAGACATTTGGTTCATAGGTCTGCCGACAGCTCCGACTCGTCCTCGTCACCCATGCGGTCGCGGATCAGCCTGCGCAAGCACACGCCGCTTCCCATTACCACCCAAGAGAGACATTTGTTTCATAGGTCTGCCGACAGCTCCGACTCGTCCTCGTCGCCCATGCGGTCGCGGATCAGCCTGCGCAAGCACACGCCGCTTCCCATTACCACCCAAGAGAGACATTTGGTTCATAGGTCTGCCGACAGCTCCCACTCGTTCTCGTCGCCCATGCGGTCGCGGATCAGCCTGTGCAACAACGCCGTTTCCCATTACCACCCAAGAGAGACATTTGTTCATAGGTCTGCCGACAGCTCCGACTCGTCCTCGTCGCCCATGCGGTCGCGGATCAGCCTGCGCAAGCACACGCCGCTTCCCATTACCACCCAAGAGAGACATTTGGTTCATAGGTCTGCCGACAGCTCCCACTCGTTCTCGTCGCCCATGCGGTCGCGGATCAGCCTGTGCGACAACGCCGTTTCCCATTACCACCCAAGAGAGACATTTGTTTCATAGGTCTGCCGACAGCTCCGACTCGTCCTCGTCACCCATGCGGTCGCGGATCTGCCTGCGCAAGCACACGCCGCTTCCCATTACCACCCAAGAGAGACATTTGTTCATAGGTCTGCCGACAGCTCCGACTCGTCCTCGTCACCATGCGGTCGCGGATCTGCCTGCGCACACGCCGCTTCCCATTACCACCCAAGAGAGACATTTGTTTCATAGTCTGCCGACAGCTCCGACTCGTCCTCGTCACCCATGCGGTCGCGGATCTGCCTGCGCAAGCACGCCGCTTCCCATTACCACCCAAGAGAGACATTTGGTTCATAGGTCTGCCGACAGCTCCGACTCGTCCTCGTCACCCATGCGGTCGCGGATCTGCCTGCGCAAGCACACGCCGCTTCCCATTACCACCCAAGAGAGACATTTGGTTCATAGGTCTGCCGACAGCTCCGACTCGTCCTCGTCGCCCATGCGGTCGCGGATCAGCCTGCGCAAGCACACGCCGCTTCCCATTACCACCCAAGAGAGACATTTGTTTCATAGGTCTGCCGACAGCTCCGACTCGTCCTCGTCGCCCATGCGGTCGCGGATCAGCCTGCGCAAGCACACGCCGCTTCCCATTACCACCCAAGAGAGACATTTGTTTCATAGGTCTGCCGACAGCTCCGACTCGTCCTCGTCGCCCATGCGGTCGCGGATCAGCCTGCGCAAGCACACGCCGCTTCCCATTACCACCCAAGAGAGACATTTGGTTCATAGGTCTGCCGACAGCTCCCACTCGTTCTCGTCGCCCATGCGGTCGCGGATCAGCCTGTGCAACAACGCCGTTTCCCATTACCACCCAAGAGAGACATTTGGTTCATAGATCTGCCGACAGCTCCGACTCGTCCTCGTCGCCCATGCGGTCGCGGATCAGCCTGCGCAAGCACACGCCGCTTCCCATTACCACCCAAGAGAGACATTTGGTTCATAGGTCTGCCGACAGCTCCGACTCGTCCTCGTCACCCATGCGGTCGCGGATCTGCCTGCGCAAGCACACGCCGCTTCCCATTACCACCCAAGAGAGACATTTGGTTCATAGGTCTGCCGACAGCTCCGACTCGTCCTCGTCACCCATGCGGTCGCGGATCAACCTGTGCCACAACGCCGTTGCCCATTACCACCCAAGAGAGATATTTGGTTCATAGGTCTGCCCACAGCTCCGACTCGTCCTCGTCGCCCATGCGGTCGCGGATCAACCTGTGCCACAACGCCGTTTCCCATTACCACCCAAGAGAGATATTTGGTTCATTGTCCTAAGCATTCTCGAACAAGAATAGAACACGGGTCTTTTGGTTAACACTTAGTTCTCTGACCACTAAGCTTTCGGAAGACAATAAAATGAGCTGAAAATAGGAACTCCCATTTTCCCGAAGTCCCATACTTCACGGCATATAATGTGGGGAAGTGGTTGTTTTTGTGATGAGTGTGAGTGTGATGTGTGTGTCGCCGCGCGCCCGCCGACAGTTCCGAATCGTCTTCGTCGCCCATGCGGTCGCAGATCAGCCTGCGCAAGCTCATGCCATTTCCAATTACCACCCGAAAGCAACATAAGGCACTGAGAACGTGGGAATCTCGGTTTATGGTCGTTCATTAATACAGTTGTTTTCCACGTTCTCGCTCTTACGAAGGTATTCGTAAGAAGAGAAAGTTATGTAATTGTGCACCGGAAAACGGGGAGTATTCGGCAGAAGAACTCTAATTGTGGCTGTTGTCAAGGAAAAAGTGTATATCTCTTGTTGCTTGATGTAGAAAATTACTTCCTCTAACACGTGGTATGGCCATAATCCATTTTTTTGTGGGTCCGTACGAAAAATCGATTGACGTCAAAACTGTCTGTCTGTCCGCCCGTCTGTGATCAATGCTAACGCCTAAACTATTCAGCCGCTTTTCTCCAATATTGATATTCGGCGGTCGATCGGAATGAACTCGAGACTTTGGGAGTTTCAAACGTATATTCTGATTTTTGAGGGTACTTGACATAAAACCACTAAAACATTTTGGAAATTTTCTCAAAAAGAAGCACCAAATTTTTTTATTAAACTTCGTTCTCGGAGTGTAAAAGACGCATGGGAGAATGGTGCAGATTCATTAAAATCTCATATTTTTTTAAAATTGCAAAAGTGCAATTTTTTGGGCGTCGTCCTACAACTACGAGTACAATATTAAAGATAAAAATTTTTCCGTAATGAAATTTATTTCTTAAAGACGGATATTAAAATAAGTTCATGTTTAATTTTTTTAATGTATGGATATTTTTCGTGTAATTTGGTCCAAAATTTACGCAATACAAATTTTTTCTCTCAATAACTGATCCAATTTTTTCTTTACATTTTTTCCACTGATGGAAGAAGGGATGCTTAAAAGGGTGGCGCGGGTCCCAGTGGTTTACAGTCAGATGCATGGAATAGCAAATTATGGTGACGACCAGAGAAAATAAAATTGAATGCCAATATTTTATGCAGGAAGGAAGCTTACGTTTGGCAAGGTGCTTTCTTGCATGTATTTTTTTCTTGATGAGTTGGATGTTACTGATGCCTCTACGCCTTTGTTGATTGAGGTGATTTCACTATGCGTAATGTTTGTGGGAAATATTGGTGATGACTATCCCTGTTGATGAGTCAGTGTTATGAGTCATTTAACTTTGCACTTAGATGTTCTGTGCAATCACTTTCGGACGTGTGTTCACAATACTGTTGATTTGATACAGGCTAACGAACCTCTGAACCCCTTGATCGATCCGCACGGTTGGAGTCTCGAGTTGATATCTCTCTCCCTTACTAATAAAACACCCACAAAGTCTAATCATTACAGAATTTTATGCTACTTCCAATAACAATTACGTCGGCTCATGAATCTTTAGGAATGTTCTACATTTTATTATTATGTAAACACCCGGTCTTCGGAATACCTTCACACGCAGCAGAATCATCAAACTCCCCTTTGATTAAAATCTCTCCCATCAAAATGAATTTTTGAATATTTAAAGAAATATATTTATAACATGATTATTACATTTTTTCTTAAAACAGTAATGAAAACACTATAAAATCGTTATCGCATATATAACAAAACTGGAATAATAACCACTACAGAGAAAACATGCAATTAACAGGATTCTGGGATCAACCTGATAAAATACATTATTCTTAATATTGCCATACCTTATATTCAATTGATATTTTTTCTTCAGCAGTACTTTTGAGAACATTGTTTTGTTCTGAATTGATGTCAAGTATTGAAAAATATTACTCTTCTCCAAATTCACCTGAGAATAGTATTTTGATAAATACATAACCATCCTAAATCTCTACACAAAATGTATTAATTATGATAGACTTTCAGAAAATAAGAAAATTGGGAGAAGACCTAGAATAAATATTTTATCGAATGTATTTCAGAAAGCAGTGGACAGATTTAGGGAAACAGAATGTCATGATTGTGTTGAAAATTTGAATAGCATGGTAACAGTAATAACTCAATCAATACAAGTGGAGAGCTATGGTACCCTTTTTGGAAACAAGATTACTGTAAATCACAACTTAAAATTATTCACCCTCATTTCAGATTATTTAAATTAACTTTGTAAATAAACAAACGGTACAGAAAATATTAAAGCATACAATTTTGACAGAATTGATAATGAATATTTTACTCACAAATACGAGCACTTCACACTATGTACTGTATATAACACATACGTAAACCATTATGTGGCGATATATTTGATGATGCACATGATGTTTATATAAAATGTTTTCATAATAAAATATAAATAATAAAATAAAATCTCCTTTAAGAAAAGGTAAGCGCAAAAATATTCATGACAATGTTTTGATAGACGTTCATTTATTTCAAGTAACCAAAAGAATAACGATATTCTCTCTTGCAAAAACATATTTCCACTATGATTTAATCTCTGACCTCGAAATATATGAATTGAAACTCTTGAATAAAACACACTTACTCCTGTAAAACTCCAACTCTATTATGAAATTGTATCTATTCAGAATATTTCAAGTTTTAATTCTACTCGAGCTACAAAGAAATATGAGGGGAGCTAGTAATGAGAGAAACTCTGAAAACACTTTCTGGATACTATTTGACGAATCAATAATTAATATTTTTAGTGTGCTAGATATCTACATGTCATTAAACGTGTTCAGACTGCACACTTAAATAATACAATTTGTAAGATATATTCCAAATTTCAATTTTTTTATTCTATCATCGCTTCTTAATCCCTAATTACATCATAAATTATAGAACCAAAATGTCTTTATAACTTACATTTTATAAGGAACTTATTATTTATATTTCTGACATTTTCTTAATACATACATTTTAAAAAGTTGAAAACTTTCCTTTAAGAGATAAAAGGATCTAACCTTTTCCCGCATTTTTATAAATATAAGATTAAGAGGAAATGCAAAAATTTAGGTAATTTTTATTTTAAAAGTTTCCCAAATGCCAGTAGAATAGGGTATTCATCAACAGTGGCCTTAAAAGGTCCAGTGGTACTCGAGGTTGATATATTCCCTCCCACCTCGGTAGAACGCAGTACTCCAGTACTGTATTCATCGATTTATTTATAATGGCACCCAGTACGGAAACGGGCCAGGAAAGGCAAGGCAGTCTCCAATAGGGAGCTTCAATGTGACTACAGTGTTGAACGTTCGCGAAAGTCCTTCTCAACAGGGCTGGTAGTCGCAGCCACGTGCTTACCACTTGCTAGCTGCGCAAGTTTGTAGCAACACAACGTAACTTGACCTTAAGGTGTCATTATAAATAAATCAAGGTATAGTTTACGTAATACTGAAGAATTTTGCGGTTATTGGCACTTTTTAATTAAATCGTAGAATTTACTTCTACGTAACTACACACATGCAAGTCTTATGGGCTAGAAAAAGTGTAGGTGGAAGAACTGGCGACCGGCATCATTCTTTATCTCATATTTCCAGCTCCGGAACTTTTACAGTTTACAGTTAATTTTACAGTTTTGGTGCGAAACTGCAAATATTTCCTCCAATGGACTCCAACAATGGCTTTGCTCACACGTACGCGACAATGGGCGATGACTTTGCCAGCAAGATTAATTCAGTCCTTTATGATTTAAAAGAATAAGGTAAAACAAAAATCAAGATCGACTCTGAATCTAGAAATAATCAGTTGTTTTGGAAGAAGTATTGTTTTTGACAGCAAATAGTTATTATCGTCTCTATAACATTACCTTTAGAGGAAATACAAAAAATTTTAAATGCTATTACTTCTGCGAAAATTTAGTTTAAGCCACGATTCTTCATTTGTATTTTTATAATTAACAAGGTACACGCGGTAAATTAAGCAAAGGAGACTTTTAAAATAATTTTCAAACTGTTCAGCCCAGTGACTCTATAAAAGCGGGTTAGAGAAAAAAAATTGATATGTTTTATAAGAAAAGCGCCAGATCAAAAGCTACTATTCATTGATACTATAATACCCTGACAATACATTTAGAAAATGACGGCATCCACAGTAGCGGTGGTTAAAGCAGAAGTGGTGGGAAGTAATGTTTTATCAGTCGTCTTCATTATATATGAAAATGTAGATTCACGGGAGTTTCCTACGTCTACCGGCCATGGCGTCAGCTCGGTTACTTCTTCAAGATATTATTTTCCTATTCATTTCTGACTTTTTGACAATAATGAAGGGCTGCACAAATTTTTGTGTACATCGTATTATCTTCTCAACATGATATAACAAATAAATGTCATCGTTATAATATGCCTTATTAAAAGTATCTTTTGCAAGAATAGCTACATCCCCTCGCAAAAAAATGAAAGTACGATATCCGAAATCACCGGACGAAGGTACTTGAATGTAAGGGGGGCGTGTCTTCCGTCCTCCCCGCCAAAGACGAATGTATTATCGCGCGCTAGCACTATCCCAGCTACGCCAGAGCACTGCTCAGGCAAGCGTGCCATGCTGGGCCTACGAAGCCCGAAACATATCCCAAATCCCTGCACTTTCTGCTCACACACTCGGCAAAAACCCGTCACACAGAACCCCAGGAGATTAGTTTTAAGTTTTAATTTGAGTTAGCTATGAAGCCATCCAACATATGTAGATTTTTCAAAAAAATCTTTCTTGTAGTCTGATTCTTCTGCACTTTCGGTTCCTGTGCATGTTTTACTTTCTCTCAAATAACAACCTGTTAGGACTTCTGCACGCTAGCATTTCAAAATTTTACAAACATTCGCTTCAATTTTTTTTTAGGAAAACCCCGAAACAGACGCCGCAGCAGAGACAATGAAAATGACACGCTCTAATTGTTGACCTCCCGTCAGGCTCGACATCCAGGAGCAGGACCTCAGCATACAATTTCCTGCCCGGAAACAGAAGAAACACATTGGCTCTCAACCTGCAGGGCCTGGACAGGGATTTCAAAGGAGAAAAGGAGCTTAGAGTCCAGACCTCATCGACATTCCATTTATGAATTTATAATAACGGACAATAAATTGCCCAAATTTACAACTAGGTGTTACGAGAGCAGCCCCAAAACTCAGGATTCTTTTATTGTCAATTTTACATAGTGATTTACTTGTACTAAAAAGTTGTTCCTAACTTTCCTTTCATCCTATACTCCATCCCCTTTGCCATTAGCATTAGTAATAAGCTGTAGGAGCTTAGGCCAATCTAGTATAGAAGGCAAAGTCCATTTTTGTCGACGGACGGCCACAGAACCTTTCACTTCGACACCTTACACAACACCCCTCCCGGTAACATGCCTTTCTCCTCCCCTGGCTCCCTCACCCCCGACGACCCCTCCACGACGACCCTTATTCTTGACTAGACGAAGAGAGAGAATTGCTTACCATAACTAGTATATTCAAAAATTCACAGGAGAAGCAAATGAAAATGTTGATGAATTTATTAATACTGTTAACGTCACGTCAGAAATCGACAAATAGGGAAATTTTGAACGCTTGGAATTTGCCCGTGCACATATGGTGGGTACTGTCAAACGTTTCGTATTTTTAGTTCTAGATTTCGCACATACAACAACATGGACCAAATTGCCAATTTTCCATATTGGGCTTCGACAACTTTTTACACCCCAGACCGACTTTTCCAATGCTATTCGACGATCTTCTAATTCATGCGTCCCACAGAAACTCCTAGACAATTCTCACTTCCACTGTACAAACTTGCCAATTCGTGCATATCATCCACCCAATCCTTCGCCATTAATGAACAACTTCTAATTAAGTAATTTTTTTTCGGCTTCCCTTCTCACCTCGCATAGGAGGGCACGTCACACAGAGCTTTTAAAGAATTCATAGCGAAGTCCCAAAAAATGTATACTTTTTAAACTGTTGATGTCTATAAAATAATGGAAAAATACCGTACGTCTGTGTTATAATTATGTTTATAAATAACTCTATCCAATATTTGAAGTTTTTTCTTGAAAAACATACACTTTTCTGGCAGAATTTCAAAAACCCTGCCTATTGATGAAAGATATCGTTGTAAAGAGGAAATTTTACTTAATATCATTATACTAGCATTATAAAATATTTAAACTTCTATTTTTAGTAAAAGTAGAAAAATAGTCAATAACTGCCGTGGGATTGGTTCAAGTGCTACCCATAGGTTGAGAGCAAGTGCTATATATGCGACCGTTTTCCAATTTTGATTGATTAGTGATTCCGGGCGCGTCAACAGCTGTCATTGGTCCCATAAGTGTAGTGCATGTTTCTTCCTCGGGAGGTGGCAATCATCTCCCCCCCCCTGGATGGTGAGATCCGGCATGGACCTACCATCGGCTAGCGGGGTTTTCTTCAATCAGGTATCTCCCACAAGCGGGGCACCGAACCAGCCGGGACAAGCTCCCGACTGGTCTCCCAGTATGTGTGAAAGTGTAGAGCGTGTGTGTATAAATAGGGGTAGGATAGGGCAAGAAATAGGATCGTGCACAGTCCGTGGTCCGTTTGTTATGGTACTGCTCCGGCATTCGCCTGGTGTTGATCGGAGAAACCACCGATCAGAGCATCCGGACCGCTAGATTTCTCCTCCAGACAGCGACTAAACTCGACCTAGTTGACATGCTAGTGTGGAAATCCTGCCACCGTCGAGACTCGAAACTAGCACCTCCCGCTCAGAGGGACTGCAGAAACATCAGTTGATGCCCTGAGCCACCTCTCCCGGTGCGACTGAATTCGACGTAGCTGTACAGCTAGAGAAGAATTAAAAGAGGTCATCTTCGTCAACATATTATATAATATGAAGATGACCTCTTTTATTTCTTCTCATAAGAACGTCAACAGCCGACCTGGGTGGCCGAGGTGGCTAAGAGCGAGTACCGACTCAGCGCTTCGGTCCGAAGGGTTGCGGAGGGCTTCGCGTTCTGCTGACCCCAGAGCAGAGGAGCCCGCATGTTTGTCTAGTGAATGGTCGAATACGCGTCCCTTCGGGACGTAAAGGGCAACCGGCTGTCGGCTGGATAAAAGCCCTAGGAAGGAAGAAGAACGTCAACACCATATCAGAATTTCCACAATGCACAGCCAGAGTCGACAACCCTGCCACCGTCCGGAGCTCCCGGCCAGAGGCACTGCCGCGCCGTCGTCGCTTTCGGAGGACGCACCGCTTGACGTCTTCCATGAAGACGGCGGAGGCCTGGTCGTCGAGCACGCCGAGGCGCTCCTGCAGCGCGTGCGCGAAGCTGCCCTGCGGCACGCGCAGCGCCGAGTCGCGCGCCACGTCCAGCGCGTCCTCCGCCGCCTCCATCGCCGCCAGCACCTCGGCGCCCAGCCCCGGCACGATGTTGGCGGCGAGCGCGCGCGCCAGCTCGCCCGTCCAGTCCATGCTCTCCGTGAGCGGGGCGGCCGCTGCCGACACGCCGGCACACACCGTTCAACACTGCTGCACTCTCCTTCTAGTACATGACATTATTATTATTATTATTATTATTATTATTACAATTTTTATTTATTTATTTATTTATTTATTTACTTATTTATTTATTTATTTGCTCGCGAATCGGCCGTCTTGGACCACGCAGGACATGCCCTTGCACGGGCTCAGTATCAATTATCACGTTGCAAGTCTTGCATGAAATCAATTGAAGGGATCAGCGTTAGGCTGAATCCGATTTTTATACCCCAGGGTTGTAAGTCCTGAGGGGATGGAAGATGGAATGATGATGATAATGGAGGATGAATGGACGGTACATACTAACACATGCCCGAGGCGGCATGCCCGAGGCGGCACTCGAATCCGTGATCCTTTCGACCGAGATCGCCACAGCACTACTGCCTTAGCGATCTCGGCTATCCGGGCTGGCATTATTATTATTATTATTATTATTATTATTATTATTATTATTATTATTATTATTATTATTATTATTATTATTATTAGCTGAAACGCGCACTGATGTGCATTTTTAATGCAATTTGTTAAGACTGGGCTATGTTCCCAGTTTTCCGGTGCTCCTGGGGGTACTGGTTAATCGTTTTCTCTCTCTTCCTACACCATTCTGTACTTTTTTACTTATTTAAGGTCGCTTTTCAGCTACTAATATCATATAGCGCCAACTATAAGTAACATTAGAGTTAAAGGCATTCGGACACACGAATATCTATGCCCCGGGCGAATTTCGAACCCGGAACCCCTCAGGTGCGAGGCACCTACGGCTCTTCAGTCTAAGAACCCTCGGCTATTCAGGCCGGCTGATGTATGATTTATTTGCTGGAAAAGCGATAGAATACAATTCTCTGGTCTATGCTACAATATTCTATTGCTACATCGATGTACACATGTTCTTTAGGGGAAACTCGCGCAGCGAGGAGTAGGCGGTGCGGTGGCGCGATTTTAAGAGATAATTGACAAGTCTCAAATACCAAGTTAATGAAATTTTACGGAAAAAAATAGCTTTTTATATCAGGAAGTCATTTTGAATGGTGAAGTAAATAAATATTTCTAAGTCAAGGGCAGAAGCAGCCTGACAACACGGAATTGAGGATATATTCAAGTAGAATTATCAAACTATTAAGGTTTTCTTTTTCTAACAACGTGGTGGCTAATTTTAACATTTATATGACACTAATGGTTCGTATAGGGTAGGGCGAATACCAAATTCTGGCTCTCGGCAAATAAGAAATCCATCCCTACTACTTGGTATCGGCGACCAGTCACTCGCTACTCCCTGAATGTCGAATTAATGTACTCGCCTACTTCTAATTTACGCAATTGTCTATTACAGAGATAAATCAAAAATAGGGAATAGGCTAGTTTCAATTGACGAGTATACTGTGCTTTTATTGCAAACTGATTTTATTTTTTACTGATTACGTTATTGCTTGTTACGGTTACGTTGCCTTCGATACGGAGCTCGATATTCAATGCATAACATACCCGGATCGAGAGGATCGTAGTGACGAGGGAAATATGAAAACAGTTGACAGTTGCTGCATGATTTCTTACGGAGGAAATCATGAGAGATTTATGAAATAAAAACCAAATCAAGTTAACTAGTTAATTAGTAAATAAACAAATATGAATAATTAAAATTAGGTAAAAAATAAAATCCCGGGCTAAAGGCCCTCGAGCTTTTTGTCACCGCTCGATCATTAGAACCCTTATAACGCCCTTGGTGCATTAGTAACTTTTTTGTAAATCCGCATTATAAACGACCATTTCTGCTGCAAGAAATCGTTCATAAAATGGCATTTTACGGTACAGATGATGACATATTACTATTATACGGCATGAATGAATCCGTCATCACACATTCAGTCAATCGCATCGAGAGAATCCTGGGGAGGTAGCGGCAAACGGAACAACTGACCACCGTTTTCTCGCACTGATATCAAATACCCGAGAGATCACAAGAAAGTTTTCGTAAAATAATGTTTGATTCTCTTATAAATTTATAATCCTGTTATAAAAAAAATAGAGTGCGCAACTCGTTTATAATGTTGCTTTATTGCATTCATTCAAATTTGAAAACTCACTAATGTCGCTCGTTTTCAAAATTAACTTACGGGACGCGGTTTACGGAATTGGTCAATTAATGAAACACATTAGTTTGCCAATACGTCGGAAATTATAATTCCTTCATCATGGCTACAATAAAAACACAACACAAGGACCGGTTTTACTGTAGCCCTGAGGAAGGAATTATAAATTCCGAAACGTTGGGAAACGAATGTGTTTCATTAATTGACCCATCCCGTGAACCACATTCCGTAATTTATCAATGGTCGTGAATTCTACGATAAAACGTACTAATGTAGTAAATGTTAACGTATAAACGAAATGCTTAACTACTATTTTTTTAAGAACAGGAAGCGGGCTGTACCTTCCGCCCCGAAGGCGGCGATGGCCTGGGCCTCGGCCTCGGGCAGCGCGGTGTGCAGCAGCCGCTCCACGCTGGTGGCCGAGCGGCAGCGCAGCCTCCACGCCGCCCTCGCGGCCGCCGCGCGCGCCGCCGGCCCCAGCGGCTCGCCCGGCCCCTTCCCGCGCGCCACCGCCTTGCCGATCACCGCCTGCGCACGCGCGCGCGCACGTTGCAGGGGGCGTTGGGGTGGTCGATTCAGTGATCGACGCCCTCGAGCACGTCGGCTGGTTGATTGATTGATAGTGATTCCGGGCGCGTCAACTACTGAGGTCATTAGTCCCGTGAGTGTAGAGCATGTTTTTCATCGGGAGGTGGCGGTGATCTTCCCCGCTGGAAACCACGGAAAACTACCGATCAGAGCAGCCGGCTGCTAGAATTCTCCTGTTAGAAGCTAAATTCGATTGATTGATTTATTAGTGATTGATTAGTGGCGCGTCAACTACCGAGGTCATTAGTCCCGTAAGTGTAGTGCATGTTTTCATTAAGAGGTGGCGGTGATCGTAGTATACGTGAAGTATATTATAATAATTATATATCTTGTAGATAACTACTTTTTAATCATTTTTAAAAATTAACCATAAATTTTCTGCCATATTATATTCGTAACATGGATATTGCATTTTTCATTATTTCCAGACTATTGTGTATTCGTGCCAAATTCCTGTTTAGGGGTGATGGCGAAAACTACGTAAAGTGTAACCTATGAACACATTTCTCGTAGACGACAAAACAGGGAGAATGACGGGACTTGTCAATCGAAATCCCATCATTAGATACCGGCGCATAGGCAGTAGAATTCTCTCCAGAATTGTCGTGTTACCTCTTTAAAATTCACGTCTTGCAAAAACTCTCTACTGTGTCTGCGTTACTCCTCGCACACTCTGATGTGCCATAAGCCTCGAACAAAACGAAAGGCTTAGCAAACAAGAAGTAGCACAGCACAATGTCAACGCCGCGCATAATGGTGGGCCCTCGCTGTCGTTTGCAGAGCGTGAACACCGGGCAAATATTGTGGAATGTGTACAGACAATAGAAATAGGGGTGAACTCCCAACTCAACCGTCTCAGGGAGAGACGGTACGCGCCACGCTGGCGCTAAATGTTGCAAGACGACGCCGAAAGAACCGTTGCCTAGGGGACGTGCGTCACAAGGATACCAAAACGGGGTGCGCATCAGCCTGGAAGGGTTTTGTTCTGAAAATTTCTGCCGCAACGCTGTCGCGAAGTTGCCAGGGTGCGTATGTTACCTCAAGCTCGCGTGGTGTGAACGCCAGGTTCACGTGGGACAATGCCTGACTTGTGTTACGTGGGGCATACTAATCTCTGGTTGTAAATAAGACGGCAATGCCGTTAATAATTAATCTACGGCTTAGGTCGTAAATACGACAATTCGCTTATTAGCCGGAAAATTCGAACATTAATATGACGATTTGGATAATGCTGTATGAATGACGATAAACGAATAATTTCGGACATCATTTGGCTAAAGTTGATAGTAGCCACATTCCACTGGATTGTGAGGCGTCTTGTGTGTTAGTGAGTTTTTGACATAAAAGTACGTTGTAATTACGTTGCACAGACTCAAAAACGTTTTAAATTATTCGCAAACACCCAAGTACGGAGCCTCGTTATATATGTTAAGAAATAAATTATTTTATTACTTAGGAATAAATGGGTAAATACTACAAACTCAATTCTATAATTACCAGAAGTCTGATCACGGATAATTATTAAGGTTATATTTTTAATTTGCGCTTAACACTCGTCCACATTTCTCACACTCACGCGTTGATATCTCTTATTCACCATCCTTGTTCACCGAGTAAACGTTCGTTTGCAGAAAAAAATTAATTATAATAAAAACCGAACAGTCATCCAAAACGGGGCAAGCCGTACGAGGAACAGGAGATAAAAAACAAAACCAAAGTGAGAGAGGTGGTCAGAATCATAGTTTTGTTAGTTGGTTATTCAGACAGGAAATAATTTAAGCTGCCTTATTGCAGAGCTAGTGTTGCATAACACATCGGAATAAATTAAATATTTTAACAAAAATAGTATTCGCCCATTCAGCAATAACATAGTATAGTACTTATACCGAAAAACAATTCTTTACACACCATGAATTTCAAAAATTTGGTGTCCATTACGCAATGCGTGAATAGGAAATATTTAATGGCGAGCGGCCTATTCCTTGATGCCTTACTGTCACATGACGTAATCTGTGTCGTAAGAAGTGACGTACTGAACATGAGAATTTGCTAGGTAGAATAGGTGAGCGCGTCGTGAGAATAGGAGTAATAAATCAAATATGCATGTTACAACCAAAATTGCCGACCTGGATGGCCGAGGTGGCTAAAAGCGAGTACCGACTCAGCGCTTCGGTCCGAAGGGTCGCGGGTTCGAGTTCCGCCTTGGGCATGGCTGTTTGTCCCTTGACTTTGTATGTGTTGTCGCGGAGGGCCTCGCGTTCTGCTGACCCCAGATCAGAGTAGCCCGCAAGTGTGTTGGTCTAGTGTATGGTCGAATATGCGTCCTATCGGGACGTAAAGGGTAACCGGCTGTCGGTTGGATAAAAGCCCAAGAAACAAAACAAAATTTTAAAAAAAATTAACGCTGGCCGTTTCGGTGGTGTGCAAAAGCTGTGTGATGTCTCGCCTTCAAGGCCGCCTGCGCCGCCTCCACCGCGTCGGGGGGCGTGCCCACGCCGCGCAGCACCGTCGCCAGCGCCGCCTGCGCCGCCCCGACCGCGTCTTCCTTCTGGCCCAGCCCCGCCGCCGCCGCCGCCGCCAACGCCGCCTGCGCCGCCACCTCCGCCGACGTCGTCTCCGGCATGGCCGCCGCGGCCGCCGCCGCCACCGCCGCCACCGCCGGCGACGCCACTGCGTCAGCCATCACCGCCTGCGCAGTGGCGTTGCTTTATTGTTGGTGTCACTCGGGGCAAAACTAATGGAATCACCCCTCTCCCCATAAATTAAATATAAAAATATCTGTAACTGGATAGTTCATAATCTATGTTATTTAATGAAAATACAAGAATAATTGCGCATAACATTTATATTTTATATTTATAATATATTTAAAAACTGTATGTAATTTAAAATAATTGAAATATAATTTTTTTTGATCTAAAACGAATATCAAATAATTAACAAATGCATGTTTTTTTATAAAAACACTTTTCGAGATTTAAGGGCTGCAAACTTACCAAAATTTTCTAATTGGTGTCTCCTCTAAAATAGTGTCACTAGGTGCACCCCCCCTAACGAAGCCACTGCTACACACGCGACATTATTGTATTCAAAGTGGCATTATACTGAACTGAATGAACGAAGTTTGGTTTCGTCCACGCAGCTTTAAAATCGATCGTCATTCACAATTCCAACATGTATTTAGCAAGAAATCGATTCGTATCGTAGCAGTTTCGCTGATCAATATTGCCGTAAATGAAATAGTCTAATGATAGAAAATTATGACTGGTTTAAGAAGTAGAGAATGCCCGTTGAAATTCACATTTTAAGTGATGTAAACTTGTTGTACAATCCAAATTCGGACTTCCGCGTCACAATTAAAGTTATTGACCCTCTCTGATCACTTCCGATCAACTGTTCATCTCAATCACTCTGGCCAAAATGTTCTATAACGCATCATTCACGCCCCCTCCCTTAGTACTGACAAATATTGGCAGCACTGTTTCAAGATACACAATTTTGTACCTCTCTTCTTCACTCTTGGACTTGGCGCGACGGCCGTTGTGGCCGGTGCAGATCTTTCCACGCGCCAACTGACACGGCACACAGTCTGTCGCTTCTCTACTGCGCACTACTTTGCTCATTTCTTGAAACTTGACAAACGTAGGGTAGAGCACGGAGTTATGGGTACTTTAAGGGCAACCAATATGTTTTCTTCAATTTGTAGTTGTTTATTTTAACAATAGAAAATTCATAGTTGGCAAATGAATTACTACATATGTGAACATTTTAAGAGGCTAGTAAGTAAAATAGTTGAACATTATACTTCACATTTTATAAAATATGAAACTAAAATAAGGCAGAAAATATAGTGATGGGCCCTTTATGAAGACTATCGTGGGCACTTTGTAATATGGTGATGACACTTAGAAAAATGGATTGTAAAAAGCCCAACGAAGTCAAACAGCAATGTTAATTGCAATTGGCTTATTACTGATAGTTTATTAAACTTCAGTCATTTAATTAGTCTAAACATTTTACAAAAAAAAATTCGTCGTCTGAATCACTTTCCTCTACAGAATCTTTTGAGGAAAGATAGGATTTGCGAAATACCTTTTGACATAATTGGCAGATTACACCGTAGGTCTTTTAAATTCAATGTTTCCACTCTGTAAGCAGCTCTGAAGAAAATACTTCCGTGGATTTCTGAAAAAAAGAGACTTGCTGCCTGCTTCTTTCCATCTTTTAAATGCCTGCAGAAGTGCTCGAGTGACAAATGTCCTTATTTCTTTCACCTCTATAAGTGTGTTTAAACCTTGAATGAATATGTCATTCTTTGTGAAGAATTGATGTTCGTTTTCCTGAGGTTAGCCCGATTACTACTTTTCTCATAATGGAGCGATTTCTGCTTGTGTATTCCTTCAGGGCGATTTTCAAATAACACTTTTCTTACAGATGTAGTTGCAGTGATATTGTGGTTATTGCTCTCATATTCTCGAGGCAAAACTACCTTACAATTTTTCCTCTTCCTCCTTTCTGTGTTGTCAGGGACTTTTTCTTTTCTCTTCCTTCGCCCTTTCTTCATTTTCTTTTGCATCTGCCTTTTCCTTCTAAAAGGTTTACCATTGTCTGGAAGTTATCATATACATCATATACCGAATTCGCTGAGCATTGTGTTTGTTTTTCCTTTTTGGTGTTTCCGGCCATTTCAGACAATCTATTATTGTTGGAACATTCGAACGTCCCAGCGCACTACTTCTGCGGACGTGATTTGGAGATGGTGTTCTAGGCTGTAGCGGTTCACAGTTTGGCGCTGTATTAAGAGGTGCCGATGACTGTTGCACATCTTCTGTTGGCATTTGATCCATCTCTGAATACACTTCTGAAAGTTCTTCTTACAATTTGTACAAAGCGAAGAATTCCTCGCTGCGTTCTTCTTCCACTAATGTCTTAATGTTATTGAACTTTGATACTCTTTCTTCTACAATAATATCGCAGAATGTTTCAAATGTCAATTATTTGTTCTGTGTGTTATGGTTACAATGTTTTCATTATCCACATTGGATGCGATGTCATTGGACATCCGCTATAGTCATTTAGTGAAATAAATACTATCAGAGCTCCAGGGAACAAGGCTACAAGCTCTAAAACCCCTTTGCAAAGTGTCTGGCTTCATTTTGCGCACTTCCTTCTCCAACACCGGAGCGAAGTCTTTTCTAGTGATAACCTCACAAGCATGTTCTCGACGCCATGTTAGCACTCCTTTCTTCCATGCACTCTTGATTGGTTGAAATACAGCGACATCTGCTGGTTGGTGTATTCTTGTGGCGTTCGGATACAGTGGAATTAAAATTATTTGTAATTCTGGACAGAGCTCACTCGTCTGAAAAGTAAAGTGACTTTTGTGACCATTCACGAAAAGAAGAAAGAGATTTTCTAGTAAAGAACAGCCCATATCAAAAGTTTGCAAACTGAGTTCATTTGAATGAAGGGAAGAAGCCTCAATTACGTCATTAAAGTATAGTGTACGTCGTATACAACATATTTAATTGTTCACTGTGAGACCTTCTTAGTCTTCAGAGAGTCTTCATACCTCAAAATAAGTGTCATTTAAGAATCTGAAATGGTTTTATTCAATTTTTCCTCGGTTTTAGGGCATTTGAAAAACATTTAAAGAGAATTTTATTGATAACTTTTTGGCAATGTTTTAGGTCATCAAAATTCGTCCCCTAAAGCTAACATTTAGTCCCAGAACGTTTATTGAGACGTTGATTATTGGTGTGTTCAAATTTCAGTGATTGGCACAGTGCCATCACTGTTCAAATTTGTTCTAAATGTATATTTTCGCGTAACAAAGAAACAAGATTCGAAAATTCTCTATTAACATTACAGCAATGCATAAAAAATATGTCCTCAAACTACAGTGATGTGCACTCCATCCCCATCAGAAATATTTACATGCCCATAAGGGCACTATCTTTTCTTGGTTATGATCTGCTCTGAAAAGGGGAAAACTCATATGAAAACGTAGATTATAAACCTGGTTACACTACGCATTGAGCGGATTGCAAATAAAAACAGGCGAATTGACTTAAATCCTTAATACATGGACACACTGCCACTAACCAATTCACAACGTTAGAGGCACAGATGATATGTGGAGCACATCACTAACTATTGAAGTGTACCTACGCTCATTTCGGGCCCACATTCAATTAATAGTCCGGTATTGCAAACTTAAAAACACACACGACGAAGAGATTACATGCAGAGGACCTCTCATTATTTGAAAATCTTATTGATTATCTATTGATATGGTCATTAGTCCCGTTAGTGTAGTGCATGTTTTTTTCTCGGGAGATGGTGGTCATCTTTCCCCGCTGGATGGCGAGATTCGGCGCCGACCCACCTTCGGCTAGTGGGGTTTCCGCCTAACCAGGACTCTCCCACCAGCGGGGCACCGCCCCAGCCGAGACAAGCTCTAAGCTCCCGACCGGTCTCCCGGAGTATGTGGTAGGGCCTTCGCCTGGTGTTGATCGGAGAAACCACGGAAAACTACCGATCAGAGCAGCAGGCCGCTAGAATTCTCCCCCAGACAGCAGCTGAATTCGACCTAGCTGAAAAGCTGGTGTCGAAAATCCTGCCGCCGTCAGGACTCGAGCCTAGCACCTCCCGGTCAGAGGCGCTGCAGTGACATCAGTTGACGCACTGAGCTACCCACGCTGCAGCCTACTCAGCCTGTTCGGTAGCTTGGCGCTGGGTGCGGTGACGTACGTGCAGAATGTCGGCGACGGCGCGGTGTCCCTTGCTGGTGGCGCCCTTGGCCTCGGCCTCCTTGAGCGCGTCGTGCAGCACGTCCTGCACGGCGGCGTCGGGCTCGGCCATGGCGGCGGCGAGCGCGTCCTGCAGGACGCCGCGCGCCTCGTCGTCGGGCGACGCCAGCGCCGCCGCCAGCGCCGCCTGCAGCGCCTCCTTGGCCGCCACGTGCGCCTCGCTCCCCTCCGCCTCCTCCTCCTCCTCCGCTTCCTCCTCCGGCGCCGCCACCCGCGGCCACTGCAACACAGCGGTGAGGTGGCGGTGATCTTTCCTCGGGAGGTGGCGGTGATCTTTCCCCGCTTCATGGTGAGATCCGGCGTGGACCTACCGTCACTCACTGGTTGAATCGGGCAAAAAACCTGGCCATAATGGCAAAATTCAAAGTGCGCGTTCGGAATTCTGACTTATCAAATCTCGTTTGGAAGACATTGGAGCACACCTCTTTAGCTCCAGAACGTTATTTCGATCATTTTTGTCGTCCTCACGATCTCATAAAGCTACCGTTGCTAGAAACACGCGAATTCATTGCTTCTTGTCGACGAACTTTATTAAATAAAAAAAAAGTGTTTAAATTATTTTTCTATGAATTCTTTTCGTGTTTCCGAATAGAAGACTCTTTTGACTATAAGTAAAGAAAATTTTTAATAAAAAGTGTCGAAATATTTAATGTATATTACGGCTGAATTCTAACCTATGGAGCGTAACAATGTTAGTCATGTATATTGTGAATTATATTTTTTGTCCTGCCTCAATCATTTTTTTTATTTATCACGTAGAACGCCCTTAATCAGAATAACACACATTTAGCTGCACATACCTGCACCTTTTTATTTTATATCCACTTCACTGCAATGCTACATCGTATGATTTAACACTAGATATCCCGAAGTGTCTTCGACTCCACAGGGAATTATTTTCTCTGTATATTTTTTCGATTTCTCCTTCTTATAATTACTTTTAATAAGAAAATTACGGATATACATTTTTATAATGATTAAACATACATGATCTCCAGAATTCCATACGTATAGTGTTTATGCACTTTTGTTTATTTTTAAATGAGTTGATCCGCCGTTTTGAATCTTGAAATTTTTTTATGATACTCAAATTCAGCGACCTCAAAAATCTATTGAAACCTATTTCTATGGAAATCCACTGGCATTTGCAATTGTGACCAGGTTTTAGGCTCGATTCAACCAGTGTACGTCGGCTCGCAGGATTTGCGTGGTAGCATTTAGGTGGCTCCCGGCATCTGTGGTAGACTAGTGCATGTAAGAATGTGTGTAGTGGGTGCGATAGAATAAGGAAGAGGAAGGAATGATCGCGCACGGTCCGTGGTCCGTTTGTTAAGGGACTGCTCCAACATTCACCTGGTGTCAATAGGAGAAACCACGGAAAACTACCGATCAGAGGAGCCGGCCGCTAGAATTCTTCTCCTGTCAGAAGCTAAATATGATTCATTGATTTATTAGTGATTGATTAGTGACGTCACCGTCGCCACCGTCTGCCACCGTCGCAAGTGGAACCCTGCGACCTTCCGGTTAGAGGCACTGCAGTGACATTAGTTGATGCACTGAGCTCCCGGTGCTGAATTCGACCTGACTATATAGTGTATGACTGGCTATGGCTGGCTATATAGTGCTAGTCTATATAGTATAATCCTGGAACATTCCGTGACGTGTCTTGATCCGCGGAGAGGGCAAAGGGGGCGTGGCGTGGCGTGGCGTGGCTTGGCTCACCGCGACGTCGGCCTCGCCGTCCACCGGCCGGCAGAGCAGGGCCTCCAGCTGCAGGATGCGCTGCAGCGAGAGCAGCGCGTCGCCCTGCGTGGGCTGCGCGCGCTGCGTGAAGGCCGCGAAGCGGTGGAACTCGCGCAGCACGTGGCGCAGCACGCGCTCCGCCGCCGCCAGGTCGAGCTGCGTCTGCTCGGCGCGCTGCTCGGCCCAGCGCGCCGCCTCCGCCCCCGCCGCGCGCACCGCCTCCTCCGTGGTCAGCCCCGCCATCGTCTCCTGCGCGCGCAGACAAACCCTCAGCTCCAGCCGATCCGGTGGCCGAGATCGCTAAGGCAGTAGTGATCTCGGTCCGAAGGGTCGCGAGTTGGACTCCCGCCTCGGACACGGTTGTATTTATGTTCGTTCTTTCACTCCTTATCATCACCATATCGTTTCATCTTCACAGTTACACAAGAGTGGTCGCTAATGACCTACATGTTGATGCGACCTTAAATAACAAAAAAAACTCAGCTCTATTTCCCTGGACCCTTTTGGCCTACCGCACTGATTCTCCTGTATATTACAAAGTACGTTATGAATTATCCCAAAACGAACAAAAAGCTAAATTAATTTTGAGAATCCAGAAATTTTCGCTATAAAACCTTACAAAGTTTCAAGAATAGTTTTAGAAACACTTTGTATAAAGACCAATCAAACTCTTAATACCATAAAAGAATGGAATATGTTCGCAATTAGCGTTTTACAACACAATAGCGTTTTATATCTGAAAGAAAGTAAAATAACGTAAATAGTTGGTATTGCTTGTTCACATTCCCCCTCTCTAACCGTCAACTACGAAAAACTGTTTTATTTGGTAGTTTCTCCCCAGCTTTCGTTCTACTATTTACAGTAAACCACTATAATACGAAATGTTCTAAAGTACACAATTTATTGTGATATTGTGCTCTGTGCCACCTTTGTAACCGAGATTTGTCTTGCAATCCTTTGTGTCACAGACAAAAACTTCATTCTGTAAAGGAAAATTAGTTCATTTAGACTCGGAAAATGAACAACTCTCTCAACTTATTTGTTCAATGTTGGTGAATAGCAATACTTTATAGAGAATAAAAGTCAACGTGAATAATTATTATGTATACGTCTGATAGTAAAATTGATACAATAATGATAGGATGCCAGTCAAATTGTGATTAATTTGTTATATCATGGTCGCAAAAACTGATTCACTGGAGCGTTTCATCAACTGTTGTGTTGAAAAAGAGATTTTACCGTCTCATGATGTTATAAATTACATTCACTTCTAAAGAAAACTCTAGACGTTCTTTGAACAATACTGAAGTACACAATAGTGTTTTGTACCTTAATAACATTTCTTGGAGGTGAAATCTTGAAGTTTGCGAACTTTCATGGTAGCGTCTTATCTTTATGTTTGCTTAAGATTTAAGCCTTAAGTTTATATTCATCATTCTGAATGCAACTTGGTACAAAGGTTGCGCGATTAAGTTACGTTTATGCTCAAGTTTCATTGCATAAATGAACTTCATCGTTCTATCGGCACAGTGAACATGGAGAAAGTTTATGTAAGAAAGAAATACATGGAGTGTTGAGTCCCCAGACAGAGTAATGCATTCCTTTGCGCCGTTTTAAATCCAAATGCCAGGATACTCCGAACTGTGCAGTTTAATGTGTCACCAAGCTAATCAAATCCAATTTTAACACGCTCGAAAATCTCCGTCATGCCTTCAATCGGTATAATTTCTTTCCAACTTCAGCATGCATTCTGGAGGATTTATCGTGTGAAAGATTGAATGGCGACGTCCCTTAAGGTGGTGCACCTCCGCTATCTAGGGCCTATATATAGCTATAAAGCTACCTACTTCGTACTCGCTATCTACTTCCTACCCGCTATCTCTTGCTACATGGCCAGAGCAGAGAGTAGCGCATTCCATCGTGTCGCCGATTCTACCATATTATATCCAGATGAACTCTCCACTATTGTGGGTGTGTTCGGAACCACTAATATTCCTCAAACCAGTTTTAATATCGAGCTGTCCCTTTGGATCATTCTTAGAAAAATCCTTGTATACGTAGCGTGTATAAGGACTGTAGCGACGAAGTGTACCTTGGAGCGCGCGGCGCGGCGCAGCTTGGAGGCTGCGCGGCGCTCGGCGGCGATGGCCGTGGCCACGTCGGCGCGCGCCTCGCTCTCCAGGCGCCTGCGCAGCCGCTCCGCCGCCAGCGCCGCCTCCGCCTTCACCGCCCCCAGCACGCACGACGACTTCTCGCGCTCCGCCCTGCCAACGCACCACCACAACGCTTCACGCACGCATTTTCACCAGGGGTTACATTTGATTTCATTTGATTTTTTCGTGTTTCCGGGCGCGTCAACTGCTTTGGTCATTAGTCCCGTAAGTGTAGTTCATGTTTTCCCAGGATATTTAAAATTAACAGATTATTATTTTATACAAAGGGGCGAAGGAAGCCAATGTTTCATTGTCATCGATCCCCAATTTTGTTTATTGAAACTGTGAAGACCTTAGAGAGTTCAAATCTTGCCCAGAGGGTGAATATCAACCTAGGAAATGGCTGCGATGGAGGGATTAACTAGGATGAATACCTAGAGGCCGAAGGGTCTCAAAGGAGTGGCATGACCGTTTAATGCAATTTGAGGGTGAGTTATGTCGCGCTGGGTAGAAAAACACACGTTTCTGTCCTAGGAAAATCCTCAGCTCCCTGCACTGTTTGAATCCGCGAACTTGGGTTTTAGAAGCCAGAGTTCTAACTCCATAATAGCACCATATATCACCGGAGGGAGACTCTATAATTATAATTAAAATTTTAATTTATTTAAAAATAAATACAAATTTTATCTTGTTCGTTAGGGTTAGTTAACAAATAATGAAAGGGATATCTCTAGATATTAAAAACTTAGATATTCATTCTCAAATATTGTACTCTAAATTTTTAAAAAATGTAAGTATAACAGTCGCATCTAAGCTGTACTACATTCGCATTGTATGCTTTACAAATTATATATTCTATCTGTGCCATAAACAGTTTCAATAAACGTGTGTACGAACGACCGTATTAACATTGTAGCGAGAAAAATTATAATGTAACATGTAAATATGTTATATAACCATGATTTGTTCAAAGATAAACCAATATTATCATTTCAGAATTAAATGAATCGTAGTAATTTCTAAGAGAGATGAAATTGTAAAAGTTGGGTGTTATCCAGAGAAAACTACACATTTACTCACTCTAAGAACTTCAAGAACATTTCCTTCTGCTCTTCTAATGCCTTTTCTTTCTCCTCCTTGCATCTTTTCCTTTCCTCTATCTCCTTTTCCTTCAGTTCAATGATGATTCGGTCATCCATTAACTCCTGCACTTCTTGTCTTTCCTTTTGTATCAATGCAGATACTTTTGCCATCGAGGACATTGACTTCTGGTACTGTTCCGTCTGAAAATAAATTCATTCAATGAAACAGTGTAAAGAAATTTTATCTAAATCAGCGGCGACATCTCCCCCACAATGATATTGCTCAGGGATCGATGATGGTAGTGAAAATGATGATGAGTGATGAAGTGGAGGCAAGGAATGATGTAACAGTGGTAATAGTGGCTATGTGAAATAGTGCCAAAATGTAATGGTATATTACACTCAGAAAATGGTATAGTAATGAGCATATGAAATGATATTCTTCAGCATTAGTAGTAAAGAAATTCATGCACAACAGACCTTTGTTCTTCCTCCGTGTTTTTGTGTTCCTTTAAAAAATGAAAAAAACATCAACTTTACAGGTTTTCTTTAAATTCTTTCAACGATCTTATGCGAAACATATTTATTTTTCACGAACTATTTTGTTAATTTCTATGGCTACCGAAGACCATGACAAAGTATCTGAAAATAAATTTTACAAACTTCAAGATTATTAATGTGAGACGTAGTTGATAACTTTTTGTTAATGAACATAAGTAGAGGGAAACTTCTTTAAAAGAAGTTGCACATATGCGACTTTTGCCCCTGATTGGTAGGCAACGCGTCATACTTTGGTGTTGTGCAGTCACCCAATCTCTTTCACAGCTTCAGAACGTGACCTGCCAAACGCCAATGCAGGCTCACGTAATCTTTCACTGCTGCAACACGCAACTGCCAAATCAAATGCATGACCAGTAGCCTGCCAATCAAGGGCAAATATCATGTCTGTAATTTCGTTGAATGAAATTTCTCACCGATTGTCCATTGGCAAAAAGTGATCACTTTAAATCTTGTACAAGCTCTAGAAAGTTGTAATATTTATTTCTACACAAGGCATTCTGTTTAAGATTTGATATAGTAAACGGGAAAGAAGGTTTTTTTCAAATTTGAAGAGATTTATGATTTTACCTACTCCAGTTCATCCTGCTATTACACTTCATTGATATATTTATTATTATTATTATTATTATTATTATTATTATTATTATTATTATTATTATTATTATTATTATTATTATTATTATTATTATTATTATTATTATTATTATTATTATCATAATCATCATCATTATTAGTATTCGTATTGAAACACACCACGAGACTCAGGGTCCGGATGGTCGTCAACCACACTCCACCAGAGACCACGACAACCTACGCCATCGCGATGCCCCGCTACGGGGGGGGGGGAAAGGAGAGCAGCGAAATTTGCGTGGTCAGACGGAAGAGCGGGCCTGCTGGCCCGAGTCTAACTCACCTCGAGTGCCTCGCCGATCTGTCGGATGAGCCTGTCACGCAGGTTCTCGCACGCTTCGCGCTCCTCGCGCCGCACGACCTCCTCCGTGCGCGAAACCTCGTCCTTGCACTGCCACCGCATGTGCTTCTGCACGTCCGAGATGGCGTTCAGCAGCTCGGCCAGCACCTCGTTCTGGAACTTCCGCACCACCTGCCCGCCGAGCTCTGCCGCACAACGCACACCACCCTGTCAGTACTACTCATTCGCAGTTTCGGGCTGCGGGTTCTAAAACCTTAGGCTACTAAAACCGGCTTTTGAAAGGCGTATGGTCATGAGGAGGAACCTCTAAATCAGATATAAACGCCACAAATACAAAGGAGGAGTGGCCTAACTATTAGGGGCAATGTAACGTGTATAACTTCTTTACTACCACCACATGTTTAATGGCAACAACGGCTCACCTTTGACCTCTCTATGCCCTATAAGTTTGTATACATTTATTTTAATACACCTGCATATAATTTCTTAAGTAGGCAGTTTTATAAATTGAAAGTTTCCACACACATTTTATATTACTTCCATCTGTATTATTGAGAAAATGAGTAAGAACTGTTAAAAGGAACTTAGAAAAGTAAATCCTAAAACACCAATGACTTTTTGTTCATCAGCCTTTAGGCAGAAAGCATTGTTTTCGTTTAAACCTAGTGACTGGTGCATATTTTGATGGTGAAATAACAGACAGTGCATTGACTGTCTCCTCGTCTTCTGATCCCACGCTGCCAGGGTAATCACTGGGTAATTTTTAATATAAAACTTTGATTGCATTTAAATTTTCATCTAGAGACGCCGTCGCCTTTACTTTCATTTTTCTTCCGCGGTTTCAATTACATCGAGCAATTGTTCTGACGCCCTAATGCTCAAATGCATACTTTTCGGTACTGTAAATGTCCTTATATGTACCTAAAACCATCAATTGCGTACAAAATTTACTTCGAGTGTCCACGTCCGAAGAGTCCAATAGGCATTTGCCTAAATATCCAAAATCAAGTGATTACACATGAATCAAAGTTTTTAAATTCTATCAGATACGCACTCTTGGAATATGGCATGTACTTTGGATCTATAATATAATATTTTTACTCGGGCATTATTTACCCTTCAATAATTGCTCGACTGTGACAATAAATGTTTAGTATCCTGTAGAAAATCACATTAATTTCAAAACATTTACATTTCCGAACTGACCTTTAATTATATGAGGTAATATTCTAATCTGTGATATTCTAATCCTTCCGAAGCGTCTTTTAAATTGAAAATATTAATAAACCAAAAAAAAATATTCTGAAAATATACTCTGTATCAGCAGATGTTCACAGATATACCCAATTACGGTCATACCCAATTGCAGTTCAAATAAATGTATATCCATTTCATACTTATCGACTACAGATTCCTTTTTAATATTTTTAATTTCTACATTTTTTACAACTCAATTATTTTACGAATAATTAAACTGAGCCTACTTTAAAATAAGAATAGCTTCTAAACACAAAAATTTGGGATAACCATTCCTTTCGAAATATTTGGACATGATCTGAGCACTCCTGTGCGGTCGGACCAATGGCAGCAGACCAGTTATCTTTGTTTAGCAAACTTCTATTTGCCTTTGCTCTGTCACTTATCCACATCTTTTTTTTCTTTTTTAACATATCAACCCTGGGCAGACTTCCTACGTACTGAAGACTGTGTGGCAGAATAAGTTCTTGTCAGTTTTTCAATACGCAACCCGTTTTTTCAGACTCAATGACACCACAAAAAAATAATTCTACTTTGCAAGGTTTGGGGCTGGTATGTGCCATTGGCAGACCAATGGTTTTCATTTTGGTTCAGGCAAGAAATTCTATCTACGAATTATGAAACGGGTCTCAATGACTAAGTTTGTGTGACGCTATCTCTCGGACTGCAAGAAGTGTGGTTGACATAACCCCATTGGGTGTATATTTTAAACTTTTCGGCGAGAGGTAGTAAAAATTGGGATGACGTTCCACCATCGGCAGATCAGTCCACCATTTGGGGGCATCATACATTTTTGTTAAATAATACACATAATTGTTATTATATTGTACATTACTTTGAGTGGCGTTTATGATCTATACGATAATATTTTTAAATAATTACATAATTCCAACAGAAATATTTAAATCAATTTTGGCAAATACAGGAAGGTGAGGTAACAAACGAAAACTCTTGCCATTTTTGGGGGGGAGGAGCAAGGCCCCCTCTGCATCCGCTACTAGGTCCCACACCCCCAAGGTGGTGGCTGGGTAAAATACTGCTCACAGCTGGGCTACGGGACGGTTTGTCAAACGCCCATCCCCTTAATCTCCGATTTAAATTGAGTGACTGGTGACAGATCATCACCTGGGCGCGGCTACCCAATCAGGAGCCTCGTCGCGACTTTAATTTTTAGCAATGAAGCTCCCGATTGGATAGACGCATGGCAAGCGCTGCGCACCCAGGATGGCAGCGTGCTCGGTGGCGCGCAGGTGGCGGCTGGTGAGCGGCGGGCGCAGCTTGACGTGGCCGGCCAGCGAGTCGGACGGCGACACCCACAGCGGCGGCTCCGCGCCCTTGAGCGGGGGCTCCAGCCCCATGAGCTCCCGCGGCCGCCCATTCAGCGACGCGAAGAACACCTCGGCCAGCGGGCCGCCCAGCTGCGCGCGCACCTCGCTCTGCGTCGGCACGCCCTTCTCGTTCAGCAGTTGCAAGCGCCGCCGCTTGGCGCGCTCGCTGCCGCACCCGGCCCGCGCTGCGCAACGCACGCGCGCTCCCATGTTAAGGCCCGTTCGCAATGCAAAAACAAACAGAAGCATGAAACATAGGTGTAAACGCTAACATTAGTGATAGACTGAAGTATTCACAATGACGAACATGAACGTAAGCAAAATATTCTAAGAGTTTATATTGACTGTAAGAAACTGTAAATAGTACAATATTAGATGTTTCAAATTGGTTCCGAAATAACAAAGTAATAGTAAATGAAAAGAAAACGGTTTTAATGCATTTTTCCATTGCAAATAAACAATTATGTGGCCCATTGAAAATGAACGGTGTACCATTGACTGATGTTAAGGCAACAACATTTTCAGGTCTCTCAATTCAGTCAAACCTGAAATGGAACGTCCATTTAAATGAATTGAACACAAAATTAAGTTCATTATGCTACGCGTTCAGAATTCTTTCAAATTCAGTCAGCCTTCAGTCAGCTCGTTGTGTATATTTCGCGAATGTTCATTCCCGCCTGAGATATAGCATAATATTCTGGAGAAATCTTATAGCTCCCAGACTTTTAGATTACAAAAAAGAATTGAACTAATAATAACCCAATCTCACCCACGAGATTCTTGTAAGCCTCTGTTCATTAATCTAGGAATTTTACCATTACCTTGTCTGTTAATTTACAAATCAGTGTTTTTTGTCAAAAATGACTTAAGAGCGGGAATATATTTTCAGAAAATGCCGATGTCTATTACTATAACACTCGACGTAGAAATCATACTCATCAGGTGACAGTATCAACAGCTCATTACAAAAAATTCACATACAATACATGTACATTATTTTACTATACTTTGTCAGATGTCATTAAACGATTAAATTCGATAGAAAAGTTTAAATCCAAAGTGAAATCGTTTCTGCTGCATAACTGTTTCTATACAATTAGAGACTATACTGAGTATCACAAGGAAAGTAACAATTTTAACAGTGATATTTAATATATTATTTACCATTTGGACTGTATAGTTCTAAACAATATTAACAAGTATTGTATTGCAGCTTCTGGGTCAATATCCCCCACCTCGATCAGGTTTTTCGTCCAGTTTCCCTGGTCCATTGCCCAAATGCTGAGATGGCTCCTTGTTTTGCTTCTGGACATAAATGTAACTTCATTATCTGTGCACGACTTCTAGAATTCAGTGGGAAATATAGTTATTCAAATTATCGTTTCCATGTTGTCGCCGCAGGAAGTATTATTCCTTGACGAAGGACATGATGAAGGATAAGAGCCCAAATTTATTGCTGATTTATCCTTGAAAATAGATTTTATTACATGGGAGCGACTTTTTTCTTTTTTTGAATTAATTCAAAATTTAAGTAGTATATGACTAAGTTTAGGGATCACAGAATTTTGAAAATGTGCACAGAATTAACTTCTCCCCATAGCACGTCATACACAGTCTTAACTGTTTTCTGACGTAAAATAAATAAATAAATAAATAAATAAATAAATAAATAAATAAATAAATAAATAAATAAATAAATAAATAAATAAATAAATAAATAAATAAATAAATAAATAAATAAATAAATAAATAAATAAATAAATAAATAAATAAATAAATAAATAAATAAATAAATAAATAAATAAATAAATAAATAAATAAACTGTGAGATATTCTAGTTTTCTATTGGTTGGATGTGAAAATCGATTTCAAGATATCGACTGCGCCCATGACGGGGGAGCGCTTGCCATGTGTCATAGCTTCTAAATATACACACAATCCCTTTACTCTCTTCCTTATACATACAAATAAAATTACTTTTATAATATTTGAATCCTTGTCTTCTTAATATGGGTTGTGATACACCACTCCAACGAATTTATATATCGTAAGTTCGTGAAATCGATCGTATACAGGAAATCGAGAATAATATTACTATTACTTCAGGAAGATGTACGATATATATATATATATATATATATATATATATATATATATATATATATATGTATGTATATTAATTATTCCCTGTCAAGATCCACCTGAGGGTCAACCAAACGGCTAAGAAGAAGAAGAAGTAAATTAATATTTTGTAAAATGGGCAGAGATTTAGGGGAGACTGGGGCTAGTTGTGACAGGGACAAGTTGTCACATCGTGTTTACTGATTGATCCAATAGAGCTCAGCTCGTAATAATTTACATTCAAACTTTCGCCTCATCGTGATTGTTGAGTTGCTGCGTGAACCGTAGCATGATTTGCTTATTTACGAATGTTTTGTGTTTTCACATAGTGAGGTAAAAATCTGTGGGATTGTTCCAGTCAACCTTACCAACAATAAATTAGAGGTATTTTCAACTACTCAGAGTCAATGAAAAATTTACTTTTTAAGCTATAATTTTAATGTCTTTTGGTTTATATGAATGGAAAATTACCTTAAATAAAAACGGAAATTCATACTGATGTCTCTGGGGACTAGTTGGGATAGTTCCAAGTGGCACGTTGTGAGTGTCACTACTTTTCCCAATACTGTTTGACAGTAATAATTTTAATTTCAGGAAATGTAGTGAGTAATTACGAAGCTTAGCATATGATTTTGCCGTAGAGAACAAAATCCAAGGGCCAGAAAATTGGATAACGAAGAAGTCTGCAAGTGTTGATTGGATGGGGAAGTATATGCACCGGCACTAAAATTCTCTTCGTGTTCCTTAAGCTACTAATTTGAATAGAAACACGAGTTTCAATGAAGACAATGTTGATGTTTTTAAACCGTTCAGCCCGTTTTCGAAAACTACGATTTGAATACAAATGACATTTGGAACATACATGAAACTGGGGTAGGAACAGTACAAATGCAACTGGTCAAGCTGCTAATGACAGAATCATTGCTAATGGCAATAGTGCTGTTTCTGTTGTAGATGATGGGTTACCCACATCAGCGGTTAGTCCTCTGGAAAACATTCCTCTTTCTAAAGTAGGACCTCGAGGAATAACCGTAAGAGAACAAAGACTGAAATCTACCATTTTAACTAGCACTCCATTTAAAGAAGGAATTTGATTACCGCAACAAGGAAGATTGGTGAAAAGACCTACACTAAAAAAGAAAAACAAAAGCTTGTTGTCAAAAAGCAATGTTTCTAAGCAAAGATCTAGATCTAATACGTTGAAAAAAGATAAAAGGCATATGCGAGAGCTCCGAAGATGAGAAAGAGTGTCTTGTTTGTTTAGTTCTATTTCAAACAACTGGGGGGAGAGAACTGGGTGCAGTATATAACTCGAAAGAAATGAGCGCATGTAAAGTATACAAAAAATGCAGTACATTATTCTTGTATTTACTGCCACTCGGATGTTGAAAACAATGAAGATTAAATAAAAGTTAGCATATAAGTGAATTAGCATTGTAGAAACGTTTATTCTAATTTCTTTTACATGTGCCACAACGTGCCCCAATTCAGTCACAACTTGCCCTGTGGAGGGGCAGGTTGTGACAAAGTGTTCTGCGGCAAACAATTGATTACATTTCGTTTAAAAATTTTGTATTTTAAATACGATTATATGGGAATTTATACAAAGAGCCATTCTATTTTTTAATTAATGAAGGATGACATTCACAATAAGTGTCATTTATTGAGACATTGAATTCGTTTCTATAAAATAATGTCTTGGCAACTGTCAATTCCACCTGCAGTTCATACATTGTAAGATAATTTATAACACTCTACCCTTCTTGAAAGGTATTCTTTCAACTAATTATTTTATACTTAAGCAATTCAATAACCTAATAATATAATTAAACAATTACACAAATAAATACATTAGTTACATAATATGTACTATTCTTTCTTGCAGTCTTCATCTTCCACTGATAAAAGGCACATCATTTTTACACTTCTGGTAAATTTTCCAGTAGTTGTTTTAATAGTAACAAATCTAACTCCGCCGTCTGGGCCTGGAAGAATTTTTATCACCCTACCCTTGGTCACTGTAATGGCAGGACATTGCCCTCAATGAGAAGGCCTAGGGAACCAACATTAATTCGTTGCTTCAAATCGTGCCATTTTACCATTTTCTGGAGTTCTTGGAGGTGTTCTCGCTGCCACCGTCGGCAAAGTCTTTGCCTAACCTTTTGGAAGTGTTTTCAAGAGACAAGCGATTATCAGGTTCTATGCTTTCGTTTAATTGTACAGGCTGCACTAGTGAGTCGCCAATAATGAAATGAGCGGGTGTTAAAACTTGAATGTCGTTAGGGTCATTTGATAAGAGTGTTAGAGGGCGTGAATTCAGTACAGTTTCAATGTCGCAATAATATGGTACACATTTCTTCAAAAGTGAAAGAATGATCTTGCGTTTCTGTTGATGATTCGTGTCTTTTGATCATCTTTACTGCAGCTTGACACAATCCTCCAAAGTGAGGCGATCGTGGAGGCGTAAACTTCCCTTTGATTTGCTGTCGAGCGATGGACAATACAATAAAATTGATTGTTTCTACAGGAGAGAGTGTATTTCCTTTAATACATTTGAAGCGCAACAAAATTATTTCCATTATCTGAAAAAATTTGTTTACACAAATCCCGGCGAGCAGTAAATATTTGCAGTGATGCTAAAAACGCGTTTATTGTAAGTTCAGACACAAGCTCTAGGTGGACAGCTTTGACACTAAAGCAAATGAATACTGCAATATAACCTTTTCTTACACATATTCTTCATCTTTTGGGGCTTTCTCAAATCGAGATTGGTCCTGCATAGTCTATTCCCGTGGTAATAAATGGAGCAACTTAATAATATCTGCATACCGAGGAATGGGAATTCTGGAAATTTGTTAAACACTTTCGACTTATTCGGATTTATTGATGCTTCCGAAAAGGCTTTAGGTGCTTGTTTTATGCAGTTTACAGAACACATCAAGGAGTTTACATCTCCAATCTGATCTGTGCAAGGGAGAAAATGGCACCGCTGTAGACTGTCTCATTACCAAGGCTTGAATTGGAGGCGTCTCTTCTACTCGCAAAACTCCTAAAGAAGTTAGAAGAATCTTTAGGAGATAAAATAGATCTAGTGAGACGATGGAGTGTCAGCAATATAGTCTTGGAATGGACTAATACCGAGTCAAGATTGCTGAAGACATTTGTAGCAAATCGGGAAGCGAAGAAGGGACCTCCATGGCTCAGTACACCTAATCCACATCCAGATTACTGGGAAGACACAGAGACCGAGTTACCTGAATTGAAGACAACACTAACATTAATTGTTACCTTACAGACAGACTTTTAAATAGATTTTCATCATATTTTAAGTTGCGTTGTACAGTGACAATTTGGCAAAGATTTATTTGTAACTGTAATTCTAGAAATATGAAGACAATTGGTTCAATAACTCTAGAAGAGATTCGGCAGGCAGAAAGTGGTCGAATTAATGCAGCTAGAGACTTTGCAGCAGGTGAGACAGTGCTTGAAGAACAAAGTGCAACTCCCAAAAAGAACTTTATTAAAATCGCTCAGTTTATTTATCGATGAACAAGATGGATTGATAAAAGTGGGAGGAAGAACTGATGTGCCTCTCTCTTCTGGTAAGTCTCACATGCGTACTTCTGAAACATCAAGACTAAAACGAAAGCATTTCAGACACGGTTTTACAATCCTAGTGCCTATTCTTCTGCCAGATGTAGCCCAATATTTTGACGAACTGCGTGTAATAACTGTTTTGGTGGACAATGTTTCAGGCATTCATGTTCTTCTTTCATGATACGCTTCGTAATTGGCAAAATTGGTAATTATTTTATGATTTGCAGGAAGAAGAACGGGATGTTTTGGTTCTTCCGTCAGGTCAGAAAAAAAAAGCCTTCCTCCATGCTGCTTCCATGAAACGACTCACGATTCTGTTATATGCTTGTCCTTGCTCCACGTTGGACGCCAATGTTAATTAATGGAGGATGACATTCACAATATGTTACTTACTGAGCCATTGAATTCGTGTCTACAAAACAATGTCTTGGGAATTGTCAATCTCTTGGCGACTGTCAATGCCACCTGCAGTACATACATCCTAAGATAATTTATAACGCTATTTGTTCCATTTATTATAGGTTTTAAATTATGATCAACACACCTTGAAAAATTAAATACTTCGGTAATAGTGAACTTCTGGGGACTCGTGTTTGGTTCACTATATCCGAGGTTCACTTTCTCCGATGTCCAAATTAAATACAATTTCTCCACAATCATTGATCTTATTAATATAGAGATACAATCAAATTCATTAACAGCACGAACTGAAAATTTCAATATCTTCATTTGTCCTTAAAAAATGAATCATTTTCAATTGTTTGCTTCAAACATTTTTCATTTGTAATTTTTATAGATCTTTCTTCTGCCAGAGTTCGTGCTCTCTTTATACTTGATTCTGCATTGTCATCTGTTTCCAGGTATCGCAATACGATCTTGATACCTTTCAATGCCTCTTCCACTGTTGGAACACCGTCCCACTTTCGAAGGCCATTTCATTCGCCATATAAGATCCGAGATCCAATTAGCTTCCAGGACATTTTGTACGTTCACTATAGCCGAGGTTCAGGTTCATTATAACCGAATCTTCTTATGCATATTTGTAATGTAAGTGAAACGGGACCAGTGACTTAAGTTCATTATAACCGAGGGATCACTATACCCTAGTTTACAATAACCGGAGTCGACTGTAAATTAAAATTGGCACAACTAGCCCCGGTCTCCCCTACCACTACAATAATATATTTAAAAAATGTTTACATTATTTTCCTTATTTCTTACAATTAACTGAAAAAATAATTCGTTACAATATCATTTTAAAACACAAGTATTGCTTATTATTTATTATATATGATCATTAACAATACCAAGAATTGAGAACCCACATATTCGTTTCTGAAACATTAAATTTCAGTTATTTTTAAATACGTTTTAGTTTGGCTAATGACCGCTCTCTCAGCTGTTGTTGTCAATACAATGTCGTAATGCCGTAAAAATATGAATATGCCATAAAAACTTCGGAAATACTTACAGATAAGGTTGAATTATAGATTACTAATTATAAGACAGAATTAAAGATAGACTAATTATAGATTACGCTAATTTTGCCATATTTTCTGTAAAAAAAAGTCCAAATGTGCTGTTTTAAAATAAATATTAACTTTGTATACCGCCACGCAAATACTAGATAACAGCAAACACTGTCAAGAAGAAGAAGTTGACAGTGTTTGACAGTGAATACGGTATTTGACTGTGGTATAGCCCCAGAGGTTCCAACCACCACTGGCTGGATTCTGGGGTTGGGCACTCAATGAAGTTGGGCTGCCGGGGGATTGAATGATTGGTATTTTACCACATTTTCCTTCCTTGATTTGAGAAATCTTGGCCCATCCTAGTGGCGGACAGTCACATCGACCACGTGGACCTCTTCCTAGAGTTGTATTACCAGGTCAGGTTTGAGTCTAACCCCTTCGGCAACAGAGAAAGTGGCTTCCGTGGACACCATGGTGTCCGATTTCGGAGCATCTTCCCGTCTATAAAGTGCTTGATCTCGTCATGACCGTTTATTCTTGCTGGCTTAGAAAAAATGCATTGACCCAGGATGTGATTCATGGATTATACCGCTGTACTGTACTTCCTGCAGTATATATCCTCCCTGGACCTTCATTTACTAAGAGTAGATTTATCGGCAGCGGTATTTGATATCAATTGAAGTGCAGTAATAAAAAGGCCAGGCTTCAGAAAATTATAATATTTCAAAAAGGCATTTCCAATC
Source organism: Teleogryllus occipitalis (assembly GCA_011170035.1). Lineage (NCBI taxonomy): Eukaryota > Metazoa > Arthropoda > Insecta > Orthoptera > Gryllidae > Teleogryllus > Teleogryllus occipitalis. The sequence continues at coordinate 113,959 of BLKR01001931.1, forward strand.
GGATCGTTTCTTTGCGTGAATGCGTTTATATATCGTGTTATAGCGCTACCGTCAGTCAGCCTTCATACTGCTCGTTGTGTATACTTCGCGAATGTTCATTCCCGCCTGAGATATGGCATAATATTCTGGGGAAATACATCTTAGAGCTCCCAGACTTTTAGATTACAAAAACGAATTGTACGAATAATAACCAAATCCCACCCACGTGATTCATGTAAGCCTCTCTTCATTAATCTAGGAATTCTACCATTACCGTGTCTTTATTTACGAATCAGTGGTTTTTGTAAAAAATGACTTGCTCAAGGGCGGGAATATTTTTTCAGAAAATGCTGAAGTCTATTACTATAACACTCGACGTAGAAATCATATTCATCAGGTGACAGTATCAACAGCTTATTACAAAAAAATTCACATACAATACATGTACATTATTTTACAACACTTTGCCAGATGACATTAAACGATTAAATTCAATAGAAAAGTTTAAATCCCAAGTGAAATCGTTTCTGCTGCATAACTGTTTCTATACAATTAGAGACTATACTGAGCATCACAAGAAAAGTAACATTAATTTTAACAATGACACATAATGCATTATTTACAATTTGGACTGTATAAATGAGTATAAACAACCTGTAACAACTATTGTACTACAGCTTCCGCGTCAATGACCCCCATCTCGATCAGGTTTTTCGTCCAGTTTCCCTGATCCATTGAGCAAATGCTGAGATGGCCCCTTGTTTTGCTCCTGGACATAAATGTAACTTCATTTCCTGTGCACGTCTTCTAGAATTCAGTGGGAAATACAATTATTCAAATTATCGTTTCCATGTTGTCGCGGCAGGAAATAATAAGAGCCGAAATTTATTGCTTATTTATCTTTGAAAATAGATTTTATTACATGGGAGTTTTTTTGTTGTTTTTTTCTCCCTTTCAAAATTCAAAATTTATTGCTTATTTACCCTTGAAAATAGATTTTTTACATGGGAGTTTTTTTGTTTTTTTTCTCCCTTTCAAAATTCAAAATTCAAAATTTATTGCTTGTTTATCCTTGAAAATAGATTTTATTACATGGGATTTTTTTTATCCCTTTCAAAAATTCAAATTTTAAGTAGTATATGACTTAGTGTAGGGATCACAGAATTTTGAAAATGTGCACACAATTCACTTTTCCCCATAGCACGTCATACGCAGTTTTTAACTGTTTTTTTGACGTAAAATAAATAAATACCGTAGAAACGTGTTGGGCGAACCACAGCAATCCCAGTCCTCCATATCTCTTGGCTAGGTAGAATAAGTTCTCTGCAGTACGCATATGCAGATGTGAAAACTGTTTGACTGCTACTCTGATTTGACCGTCCGCTTTCCTAAGCATCGACATAGATGGTATCGATACAGCTAATTGGTAGAGGTTATGTGGCATGATGTAGGTATGAAGTAATGCCAACTTCTGAGCGGGCTTTAAATGCGTCTTCTGAAGCCTCGTCAGTTTTTTCATCAAATTCGATATGGATGCTTTTGATGGGAATCCGTTCCAAATGGAGTAGTTCACTCCCAGGTATGTTAGAGAATGATCATTATTGGTCAGAAGATTTCTCTCCTTGGGGACCTTTCCAAACAAGGGTCCCCAATGAATCAGGATCGTTAAAAGGTTGTATTTAAAATGATGAAAAGTGCGTCGGAGTATGTTATTCTGAGAGTCCCAAGATATTCCACCACAATATCAACCAATTCTTGAGCTCCTGGGACATCTTTTGCTCACTGAACCAGTTCTTCAGCAAATGCTAATATGAACACACTCCTTTCCAATAGCGTGTATTCTGACTTGCTTTCCAATTTCTCAAGCAGACACTCCATAATGAGATTAACTAGTGATGCTACAGAATGGCACAGACTTTCTCGTACTAGTTACTTTACTAATTTCTTTGGCCTGATCTCGCTTTTCGGTCTTACCACATACTCTAGCCAGCTGCCATAGCCACCCAAACTTCATTTTTTCACTTTTTCGGAGTCCTAACGATAGAACCGAAATATTACTTCAAGAATATTATAGGAGAGTAAAATCTCGTGCTAGAAGACAATTTTCATTGAAATATTTGAAGCTGTTTTAAAGAAAATGGCTTTTAAGCGTTACTGTAAATGTGAAAATTGAAGCTCTATTTCACAGAAAATTTTGAGTTTTCGGAAAACATCATTTAAAGTCATTTCAAATCTCACAAAAGCAATAGTTTTTTTTTACAAATCACTGGAAAAGCATATTAACGGAGTAAGAGATATTTAAAAAATACATTTGTGTAATTTTTGGAAAAAACAAAAGAATACCTCAAAATGAACTTTATGTCATGTTAAACAGTGCAATTAGTACTATCCGTTGGAAATGTTTGAAGAAAAAATTTGGAACCATTTTCGCGTAAATGGCGTTTGAGCGTTTTTGAAAATGTGTAATTTTGATCTCGTTTTCACAGAAAACTTGAGAATGTTTGAGGAATTTTATAAGACATTATTTACAGCACATATACTCTTAAATGCAATGATGCGATGATCGTCGCTAATGTAAATATTAACGACGCGAGAGGCCCATGAAAAAAATCATTTTTGTAATTTTTACTTTGACAATTTTGTAATTTTTGAAAAAAAGAATAGAGAAATATGGCAATACTAACTAAAAGTTAAAAGAAAAAAATTGGAGCAGTTTTTGAGTAATTCTAGTTTTTTGTTATTTTTTAAAAATCGTATTAATTGCACGCAATATTTAGTGAAAACTGCTAAAAGCATTAAAACAATGTACATGAACTTGATGAAAGAACTGATTAAGGACCACAAATTGCATGTCCGGGGGACTTCATGAAAAGTACCCCCAAATTTTGAAGAAAGTTTTACAAAATCGCTGCGTCTCAAGTCGAGCCAGGTCGACCGGCGAATATTAATTTTGGAAAAAAACCTACGTATGGTTTAGGCACTAGTGATGTTCACAGACGGACAGGCAGACAGACATAGACAGACAGACGAACAGACGGACACACAGACAGACGGACTGGCGGACGGACGGACGTTTTGAAAAAAACAACAACACTTTTTCGGTATCAGGAGACTCCAAAACATGTATTTCCGTTAAAATCTCGAAATCGATATTTCGCAACATTACATGACTTTCTCTTTACTACGTATATTACTGTGTATATACGTACGTATACGAAAAAGTAATTAGTTTTGCTACAGAAGGCATGGACTTTCTCGTGGTAAAGTTTTCTAATATCTTTTACGGTCTTGCCCCATCTTCTTGCCAGCTGCCATCTATCGCTGCCCTCAATACATTTTTGAAGTTTTCTCAATTTTTCGGTTTCCTAATAGTAGATTCGAAATACAGTCGACTCCGGTTATAGTGAACTCGGATACAGTAATCCCGCGGTTATAGTGAACGTAAGTGACTGGTCCCCGTTTCACCTACATTATAAATAAGCATAAGAAAACTCGGTTATAGTGAACCTGAACCTCGGCTATAGTGAACCTAGGAAAAATGTCCTCAAAATTAATTCCCTTCTGGAAAATAATATATCGCCACAGTGCCACAAATTCCCACACTACAAAAAAACAGCAAATATTTTTTTTAAATATGATAAAAAGTGCAATGTTTATTTATAGTACAAATATTTATTACAATTAAAACATCGAAAAATTAATAGTTAAATTATATTAATAGTTAACTTTAAGTGTTGGAAGTTCCTCCACTCGGTGACAAATTACGAACAGTTTTGGGATTGTTTATGAACATTCTGGATTTTTTCCAAACGATTATTAAAGCTTAATGTATGTAATATTTCTCTCGATATATAATTAATACACATTTCTAAAATAAATATTTAAACAGACGACAGATTATAAAAATATGCGTAAGGAGTCACTTTTACGTTAAAAGCACAGATCAAAATTCGTTGGCAATTTTCATAACAGATGAAGGGGCACGTGAAACCAAATCTTTTATACATTTCATTATAAAACAGCACCTTAGCATCATCACTAAGATCATGATAATATTTACTTCGAACAGTTTTCAAAAGGAAAAGGTAGTGACTTGGCGTGTGTTGATAAAATAGTGCTTTTTAAAAATCCAACTTGTCGACGAAATTCGCAGTCAGAATCTAAATAAACCCAAAGAAAGCAAATATCATTGTAAATAATAAATCTGATAAGGCACACGTACATCGGCAACCACATAATACAGCCAAAAACATAGCAATTTTCTAGGAATCAGTTACGCGCACAGCAGAGGTTGCTACCATCACTTTCCCGCCAAATGTTGTGACGTCATTCTGGACATACCTATTGCTTCACAACGTTCTAATTATATTTAATCGCGAAAAACACCGTGAAAGTTACGATATACATGTTTTTCGCGGGAGGAAAAGACAAAAAACAACAACACTGGAGGGTGATCGCGCAATTCCGGCTTCAGATTCGGATTTAGCGCGTCGACATACATAGAAACATAAAGAAATATAATGTCACGGTGTTTTTTCGCGATGGAAAAAAACAAAAATCTGGAGGATAGTGGCGCAATTCTGGCTTCAGAATCAACACGTCGACATATATATAGAGAAACATGTGCTTGACTTTATTTTATTTTTTCCTAATGATTTTAATGGAAGGCATACGAACATAGTTTGTACTGTTACCATGTTAACACCCGGGAATGACCATAAATACCTATTAATTTGGTAAGTCATTTATAAGTACACAAATGGTATACTTGATAGCTTATAATTGAAAGTGATACATAAATAATGTTTGCAGGCTTCCTTACTGATGCTGAGTTGTTTCATTGCACATGTTTTAAATAATAGTACAATTCAATAAAAACAACTTAAATAAAGTAGTCAATTATATAATACAAACGATACATTCTTGTTTGAATAGATTTTATAATTATGCATTATTTTTAAAATAGACTTTTTTATCTTTTAATTACACATTTATAGGAATAATTATGTACATCGGGACTGAATCTATTGTCCAAAACATTTACTTTAAAATCTTTCTGGCTTATTATTCTTGTGAATAGTAGCTGTTGAAGATTATTTTTTAAAAGCACGTATAATAATGCTTTTTGACAACACAATATTCTCAGAGAACTTGTATTTGCTTAAATGAATTCAGGTTTTTGACCTTTTATAAATTATAAAATTACTGTACCGTCATAACTAACTACTGTCAAAGGTCAAGTAATTATTTAAGTTTAGTGTCACAACTCAAAACATTACAGTGAGATAGAATACTTCATTGTTATATTATGTACACTTGCGTTAGTTTATTTATTTATTTATTTATTTATTTTACGTCAAAAAACAGTTAAAAACTGCGTATGACGTTAGAAAATAAAGGGACAAATGTTGACTTTATTTTTCATGCCAAATGAAATTTGGTAATATATCATTCACCATTGTGTAAGCAAAAGTTAAATTTTATATTATATTAAATACAACTGTAAAATATTACTACGTATATGTCATAGCAGAGTTTGTTGCTCTGTTTACCCTCTCCAAAATGCGTTCTGGTGCCTTGGAGAAAAAAAAATTAACGTAAAATATTTCCCAAATCCACTGATATTGATCAAAAATATAAATGAAAAGTCAAGATGCAGATAATATTTTTTGCGAACGATACATGTAAAGAGTGGAATTGGTGTATAATTGTATGTACATTGGCAACGTAGACAAATAATTTCGTACGCTTGATTTGGTGTACATGAAAGGAACATCGTCGAATGACGTACAGATGCTGCAGTTTCCCGCAGAAACAATACTATGCCCGTAGGCTACGGGGTATGCGTTTCCGCTACAGCCCTTTCCAATAGCTATGGTATCCTCAAGAATAAAATATGTTTTGAGAGATGCAGACAAAACGAGACAACATATTTTGTGATAGCTGTTACTTGTTTTCTGGTGTACCTCTATCTTTTGTGCGGATTGAAGTGATTGAAAACATAAAAATTAATGTATAATGCAGCCACCGTGATGCTACTGTTGTATGACGTAGAAACGAGGCCTTTCTTCTCATTGGTCCTTTCTGGTCGACTACTTATAAGTGAGCGAATTTTTTGCCAATTCCAGATATCGGAAGCATTATTTTAAAGAATAAAAAAATTGTATTACATACTCATGTTTACAGGATCTGAAATTTCTTCAGATGTGCTCCAACTGAAATTTTCATTGATGCCGAAGTTTTTCTGTCAACATTTACTGCAATTTTAGTTGCAGTTAAAATGAAATTTTGTTCCATTCCATTCAGTATTCCAAATAGCAAATGTTGTCATAGTAGCCAATGAGATCGGGGTCGGAACAGTCGGAATAAGCCGAGCCTGGAAAAGCCATGAACTTTGCAATATGCACTGTGCTGCTCTCTAGTGATCTGTAAAGAAGTGGGGTTCATATTCCTATATGCCCACGTGATCAAGTTTAGTGGTAGTGGACCAGACTCCATGTGTGATGTGTATGTGTTTGTGCAAAAGTTTCATATGACAAAAGTTGAATTCCTGTGTTAGTGTATAGTTTGAGGTAAGTTTATGGCATTAAGAATGGTTAAGGAAGTGAATAGTTTTGTTTGGTGTTGGGAGTACGAACGAGAACGACCTGCGGCCTGTGAGTGTGTTGCCACCTTGTAACACTTTTCGTATACATATTTCCCTTTTACTAAAAATAACCAAGGGTTCTTATTTAAGTTTTATCTATTCAGAAACAAAACGGCATGACACTGACATTGACACACAGTATGAAAATGCTTATTTTAAAAGTAAAACTCAGCAATATGGGTTTGTCCGGCGCCAACGTTCATCTCATGGCGCATACTTGGAATTATTGGCACCGGTCACGGAAATATTACGGAATGTAAAGGTCGTTTTTCCTATGAATGTTAATTCACGCAGACATAATGTATTATTCTTTACTAAAAAGCTACTAATTTTACTAACTTGGATTGTGAACCTTAGCAAAGTGTTGCAGATCAACCGGGAAAGGTTAAGAGGGACAAGTGTTATTGATAGATCATAAGAGCACGCATAAGGTTATTCGTGACCCTGGAAGTAGATTTTAGAATATTTTAGTGTGTTTAAAGTTTTATTATCAATCATTATTTATTGTGGTTTGTAATTCGTGTGTTTGTACGTTTATTGGATTTCCCGGAATTAATCGACCGCAATTGAGGAACCTTTGAATTTTGTAATTTAATCTCTCGCGAGTATGTGTCGCGTATTTCGTTTCTTTTGATAGGAGTATTTGAATTTTGTATTTGAAAGGTGAAGAAATAAGTTGTGAAACACAATTCTTTGTGGATTTAGTTGAGTATATTCCAATATTTTCTCCTTCATGGTGTTTTAAAAAATAACTGAATGAAGCTTTTTCTGTGTAGTATTTCTGTAGTACTGTTTGGAACTGATAACTTGATAAATCAGTATATTTTAATATATTTTTGCTTGTATTTTTTTACATAGTTCTGTTATGAATGACTTCCTTATAGATAATTACTATTAAATGTTATTGTAATCTCAACAACACTTAAGCGGATAATATATTCAAATGTATGAATCTTTGTGACGTGAAAGCATTGAAGGAAATTTGATACGATAAATATAGTGCATCTATGTTGGGTTATTAGTCATTGGCCGATGGGGCTTGGTATAATAAAGGAATTTGATTACGTTAATATGGTAGATTAATAATGGTAAGTTTGGCCTCAAAAGTTAAGATTCTTATCTTCCTTTATGAACACAATCTTGAATCCGTGCTACTTGACATTAACCTTAATGTGATGAGAATTCTCCTAGCTTATCAAATTTCTGGTAAGAGAATTAAGGTTCATCGGAATAATGTAGTGAATAATAGTATTATATTTCTACATTAGCAATCCAAAAAAATAATTTTCTAATTGTTATATTGCTTCTGATTCACACATTGTATATTATTATTATTATTATTATTATTATTATTATTATTATTATTATTATTATGACGATGATGATGATGGTGATGATTATTAGTTTTTTCATTTTTGTGGTGATGTTATTTTGAAGTGAAAATGTAATGTTTATGCATGTGATATATTGTAGATTATTTATTTATACCACACTGATATGTTTATGGGCTCAGAATATTTGTGTAATGAATTTATTTATATAATTTTATTAGGAGAGACTTGTATTGTACAGCTGCAGCGCACTTCGATGGGCCTTCATCGTTGTGTTGCTAAGTTATATTACTGGGGATTCAATGGAAAGGACTATGTTTCAGGAGAATTAAGCAACAAGCTGGATTTTGTCATGGAAACTGGTTTTGTGAATTCTCACGATGGGGATCATTTATCAGTTTTATCTCATTTTTATGATCAGGTATGTGTTCTTGATACTGTTACTTCTTGTTTACTGGGGCAGTAAATTTTTTTTGTGATCTATGGGAAACTAGCTTTTTATAGAGTAGAGCAAACTGAAAGGGCAGTCAACATTAAGTTGCATTTGGTACGGGTGCAACTTTCAAAGAAATATTAACTAATACAATTGTTATCCCGGAGGACTGTATTACTTTACCTCTCCAAATCTATATTCTAAATTTGTTCAGAAACATTTAGATAGAAAAAGTGAAATTGAAGCTTACATGTAATAGTCTCGAAGCTCTTTGATAATTATATGCTATTACAATATTACGGTCAACATTATTGCATCAAAATTACCAGTACTGCTGGAAGAAAATTTGAAAGTTTTTGTAGATTGTTTAGTATTTAGGAATATTAACCATCCTTTATCAGAGATGATTTCTTAATATTCTTAGCATTTTTTTCGGGAGGAATGTTTTGTAGTTTTTAAAACATTGGATATTTAGTTCAAGTAGTGGATCTTGTAACTCAGTTTTATTTTAATGCAGGATTTTTGTTGTATTTGGATCAATAATTAATTTGAAAAAATAATCAATATTCAAAGGCACCCTGCACATTGAAATTTAGTTGCTTTAGATGTTACTATTAAAGAACTCTTACAAGTTCTACTTGTTCTTGATAATGTGATTAAAAAGTTAGTATAGGATTACTTCCAAATTCTGTTATTTTATTAGGAACTTTTAACATTGTAATTAGGAATTCGATGCAATGATCAGTTTTAATAAGTTGTTAAAATAAATATTTTCTTATGTTTCTTTCAAAGAAATAAGAATTATAAATTTCAAAAAACCGTATTCGAGAGATCAATTCAACATTGATAAATTCTCGCAGGGTTCATATTTTTGTGTAAAAGCACAAGCTTGGCAGCCTTTTCAGATCCCAAACAAGGTGTTCAAGGTGAATCGTGATCCTTCTCGGGAGAAGGGGGCGATTGCTTCTCCACACCTTCGAAGTTTAACCATAGCCTTCTAGTAGTATACGTTTGAGCAGTGTATGGTGAAGCAATGTCTTCAATTTTTTCTTGCACTCATCTCACATTTATTTCTTCTACATTCTTAAGTGTAGGGTATAGTTTTTGAAAACTCTTTCTTTGTGACTCCAGATATATGAAACAGTTTTCAAGCAATAGAATTTATTAGGTTATTTGTTGTGGCATCATAAAGTGAAGACATGGTTCAGAGATCCTCAAAACTGAGAATTATTGAGATTTCAAAATTTATCATCATTCATCAATTATTTAAATCAGATTTTTTAATTTTTTGAAGACACAAGTTTTATAAATACCAACTGCATTGATAGAATAGAAAGCGCCACAGGCTGTTAGCAGTGTGCCCTGGAGACCTTGCCAGTTACTTGTAATGGACTCGGAGAGAGGGGGCACCAGTTGTCTGCCTTCATCTATAACTGCAGCGAAAAATTACAACAGAGTAAAATATAAATATTAGTTTTTGTGTTAAATTGTTTAGTGAATAAATTAGTCGACAGTCAACTATATTTTCTCCCAACAATTATGTTTAAAATGAGTAAGAACAAGAATTTGAAGTCGTGCAATACATTTTAAAAACACTTATACAAGTAGTTGTAAAGCTTGTATTGGGAATGAAAGGAGGCGACTGGAACAATTATAACTAAATAAAAAAATGTGATTTTTTAATTTAATTTTTTTTATCATGATTTTTAGTAACCCTATTTTTAATGGTTAATATGTGTTTATGGAAATAACATTGCTACATTAGTATTTTATAATTAATGGATATGAATACTTTTAAAAACCCATCCAGAAACCGATTAAGGTAGGCCATCGACTGAGATTTCTGTAGTCCCTGTGACTGGGAGGTTGTAAGAATCAAGTCCCTACACTAACTAATTAGCCAGGTCAAATTTAACTGTTGACTGGAAGAGAATTCTAGCAGCCGGCTGTTCTGATGGGTAATTTTCCATGGTTTCTCTTATCACCAGATTAATGCCGGAGCAATATTCTAGCAAACAGGCCATGGACTCTGTGCAGTCTTTCCTTGCCCTTCCTTATCATATCCTCACCCCTTACTTACATGCACTATACTACCACACATTCTGAGACCAGCCAGAAGCTGTCCCAGCAGTGTGCTCTGTTAGTGGTAAGATACCTTGTTAGGGAAAACCCCACTAGCTGTCCTGTAGGTCAGTGAGGGATATCCCCATCCAGCAGGGAAAGATCACTGCCACCTCTCGAAAAAAAATACATGCACTACACTTACAGGGCAGCACCATACATGCAAAGACCTTAGCAATTGAAGCTCCTGGAATCACTAATCATTCAACCAACCCATCCAGAATGCACTGACAACTGCTTGGATAATTCAGTTATATTCATTTGTTGTGTTTTAAAACTGGTCAGTTGTTATTTTTAAGTTCTCATTTGACTACAAATTATAAGAAGATATCATCTAGAGTGGAAGAGTTTCAGTTGAATACTGTTTGGAACGTTGGAGGTTAGTACGAGAATGACTTGTAATTGTAGCAACTTGGTTATTTATGAAATAAAATTTGCTCTGTTTATCATGTTTTGTTGTGTAATAGAATAGAAACATGTAGGTAGTCTCTCTAATTGTTATATATTGCATCTAAAATGTATCTGTTTTCTGAAATGATTCTTTGTGTAGTCGCTCGAGATTCTGGTGATATAGAGGTTTTCAGTCCAGGATTCTTCTTCGCTTTGAATTACTAAATTATTTCTAATGCCATCTCAATGGTTCATTCAGTAATTCTATTGTTATTAGGTGTTAGTAATCATAGAAAACTTGGCTAGTGTGTTTCTTTCAAACCACATCTGCAAAATATTACACAAATAATATATAATATCATTAGCCCCTTAAAACGAATTCAAAGTCATCATGTTTTATATTATTATTCACGAGTTTCATCTTGGTGTTAGTTGTTAGAACTTTCAAGAGAAATTTGTCAATTAAAGTTAGCCTCCAGATTCTGACTCCTTAAGTGGTTTGCCACTTAAAATTACACCCTCCTAAATATTGAAATTTTGGATTTTTTCCAAATTTTCAATGGTAATGTCTTTGAGAGAGGACCAGGTAAAAATTGGAAATTTGCTCATGTAATAGATCGTTGTGATACCAAACTACTGTATAAATTTTAAGTTTGAGATTCCACTTCAAGTAAGTTTTAAAATATTGTAAATGCACTCCAAAAAGGCTTCATTTCCTCATTGAGAAGAAGTGGTGACCAGGATTATTTTCTAGCCATTTTGAACTACAATGTACCTTGCTTTAAGATAATTAATAATACTTTATTATAAATATAAATAAACATAAAGTTAATTTTTAGATAGATTTGAAAATTACTTTAATTTATTTATTTGATTGCAGGATATTCCCTTCAATACATGTTATCACAAACTTATCTGTAAATGAAAATAAGGTCATTTTCGCATCAAAACATAAACTGGCTGTTAAAAAAGGTTCAATTGCAATACTGCGAATGCAGTAAAATCCTGCTTTTACATTCTCGCTATTGAGGATTTCCTGGCATTTACAACATTTCTTGTCGGTCCCATTCATTTTTATATAGTGTATATTCACAATGTTATAAATTCCCCACTTTTACGTTAGCAAAATTTCAATTTTCCTGCAATTTACAACAGTCAGCTTGCCACAACACTGTCTGGAAAGCACTTCATGCCATGTGCGCTTTTCCACCACCTTCCCATTTTAAACACGGCTTTTGTCCTTTTTGGTTATTTTGTTCCTTCTGGTCTGGCAAAAGTATTTTGTTTTATTTGTTGCATTCACAGATTTATCAGAGCTCTTGAGCATAGTTTCACTTTTAACACTAGTGCTAAAAATTATATTTTTAGCACACTAGGCGTGCCGTGCAAGAGCAGCTTTTTGTTGTGGCTGCCTAAAAGAAGTTTTACGAAATGTTACATGAAAACTAGAAGATTTAAATTCTGTGAAAATCATTATTTAGCATCTAGGCATATACACATTTTCATTTCATGACAATCACAGCAATATTTACAAAGAAGAAAGAAATGACCTACATGCTTTGCTAGAAGAATATGAGAGAGGTAGAGGTAGTCTCATGATCATTTGTTTATTTTATATCATCCTCTTTCAATGTCACACTTTCGCATTCTAAAATGGAAATAATTGTTCCCCCATCATGTGATAGCTCAAAGTAAGGGATTCTCCTTACATTGTTGATTGTGAATTCTTTTTGTGAACCCACTTTCTATTTCTGATATCAAAGAAATTATAAAATGTACTAGTTGGAAATCATTACAAGTTGCCCAAAACAAACTTTTTATTGAGTTGGAAGTATGTAAACTTTGATTATTTTTTTTTAGTAGAAATACCGTTGCCCTCTTTCCTTCCAACAAGTACATTGTTGCTTTGTCAATGGCTTCCATCAGTGGATGGCAAGGACTTGTGGAAGTGTCATCGCAGCATTTAAAATTCATTACATTTCGCTGTAAATACACCTGTGATTTCCAATGTCACACGATTTGGTCAGATTTCTTTTTGATCTTGTAATATTGTGTATTATGTATCTAATTCTGCATATTATAATGCTTATTCTTCATATGTGTCTAAATTCATTATACTCTTAGTTTTGAAGGGGGGAGTATAAAATTAAAATCATCAGTTTACTTCTCAGTTCTTGGAGCTGAACAAGTCGGTAATGAATTCAGTGTCAGAAAGTATGGTAAATTTAACAATAAATACTGGGAAAATATGGGACTTACTTGTGATCAAATTGTATCTACGAAAGTTGCATACCAGATTTTCAAAAATATTGATTATATTGAAAATATTGAATTTACTACATTTGGCACCATTTTGGTTTCAAGTTTTGTGTTGCCATATAATAAGACAGATTTTGCGAGTCTGAGAAATCGTGCTACAACTCACCATTTTGATCTTATATCACAAATTTCAATCTTCCAATTTTAATAGGAGGGTTTTTCTTCATAAATTCTCGCAATTAATTTCCATTACAAAGAATTATCCGTTTTGTCTTAGTATCTTGGTACCAATTTCCTGAAGTGAATTATCCTTTTCCTCCAAATCAAATTGTCATCAACAAAAAAATTTGTAACTTTGTATATTGTTTCTTCCAGCATTAGCTTTGATGCTTGTTTTCTGTAATTCAGGTAAAATACACCTTCTTTTATCACAACTTTTAACTTTTGTTATCTAATGTTAAGTAATATTCATGTTAATTTGTAGGCAGTACTTATGTATATAATGAAGTATTATTACTTTAAAGCAAGGAAGATTGGAATTAAAAATAGGTGAAAAATAATTGAGTACTCCTTGTCACCGCTTCTCTCCAATGGGGAAGTGAAGCAGTTTTGGTGTGTATTTTAAAACATACTCAATGATGAATCTCAAGGTTGAAATTTATTCTGCTTTATCATATCAATCTTATAAACGTCCAGATTTCAACATTTTTATCTGGTCCCCCAGCAGAGAGATTAATGTTGAAAATTTGAAAAATCCAAAATTCCAGTTTTTAGAAGGGTGTAATTGTTAAATGGCATGCTACTTATCATATATATTTTCAGTTGTGTGTGTACAGTTAACAGTTTACACGTGTGTAAAACTGCAGGAAAAATAAAGCTGTGGCCCTGTTCCTTTGGAAACTTACCCATCACGAATTTGATAGTTTTGGTTGCAAATATTAACCAAATAAAACCATATTACGTAGGAAAATAACACTGCAATTCGTCAGCTACAATATTCTGAATCTAATGGAATTTAGTTTAAAAAGCGACATCCCAGAACTGTGTAACCATAAATGTCTACAAAACCAGAAAATGGCACATGCCTTAAAACTAAACAAAAAGTGGCTACCATTTGTGAACCACGTACAATTTTTGAAAAAATTTTAATTATTTTGAGCTACCAAAACATTTTTTTTATATAAATTATGTTTATATAAATTCCCTTAATATCTTAATTTTTTCCGGGATAGTCAAGTGACCAATAAACCACAAGTCAGGATCAATTAAAATTAATTCTCCCTCCTGAAAAACTAAATTACCACACAGAAAATTCAATATAACAATGATATTCATGACCTATTTTCCATATTATTTTGGTTAATCATATCAAAGATTAATTTTTGTTATATGTGAACATTTTGATGATTTGTAGTACAGATTATTTATTAATCAAATATCACTTATGAGAATTTTTTCTAAATCAGGAAATTAAAGATAACTTTCCTTACATTCTACCATTTATTTTTCTTTAATCCTTCTTAGGTTGCAAACTTTTTACAGTAGTTAAGACTTTGCCATGAATTTGGCAAAGCAGTTTCTGGAATGTTATTACAACAGTCTGGTCTTCCTTTCTAAATTCTGGTGCTAAACTGAGACCCCTTCCTCCCATTCGTTCTTGGAGTGTCGTCCATAGTAATGGAAGAAATATTTTTTAAAGTTTCCTTGTCTGGACTCCAATTTGTGGTTTCTCTTAATATTCATCTGTTGACCACATACATTTTACTTATATTTGCCTGTTTTACCAAGGTTCTCGTTTAGTTTGTAGCACACACTAGTTATACCCATTTTCTGTGGGAACATGACACCACAAAGATCCACATTGGTCATCATCCTCTGTAATCTAATTTGTTGACAATTGATATTATTTGCCCTCTTCACATCGTTATGAGGTTAGTCTTCGACATGATAGCCTACACCAAAATTGACTTACTGTTTCATTTGAGATGCTGATATCCTGGCATTTTTCCTGAAATGCCTCTTTCTCTACAATATGGGAGGATATGCAATATTTAGGTTAAAAAAAAGCAAAACAAAAAAACTGTTCATCATTGTGATTTTAAAGCTGTAGCTTCTATTCAGCACTTCCGGGTAAATAGTTTAGCATTTTCCTTAATTCTTTTAGACAGCCTTGACATTCATGTGTTGCACTAGAAACGATTGGTTCTCAAGAAAAGTTCGTTGATCATTTCTCATTTCCAGGAATTTTCAAATTACAATAGTATTGATTCCTGGTGTACATTTGATTGAATTTAAGTCCAGAAGCATATCTTGGGTAAGGATCAATGATTGCACAAAAGGCTCAATTTAAAAATGAAATCCAATGAATAACTTGAGAAAATAATGAACTGAAACAAACAAATAAATAAAGTGCTCAGTATGTTTAGAATTGCGCTTTTCCCTCTAAATAAATAAAGTGTTCAGTATGTTCAGAATTGCACTTTTCCCTCTAGATAAATAATGTATTCAGAGTCAAACAGTAGCGATTTTCAACGTGGGGCAGAAGAGAAGAGAAGCCATACCCATACATCTTCCCATGCTCGGAGAGTTGGGAGGGAGGGTAATCCCCTACGACCTACGGCTTGAGAGACAAGTTACCCCCAATGTAGAATTCTATGCTGTCAGCTGAAGCTCCTCTCCTTCACAGAGCGGTTGCCACAATTAAATCGTGTGGGATAGAGAATTTAAAGCAGACTTGCAGTTGCATTCATTACATTAAAAATATGTCTCTCTGCCAATCGCATTAAATTCACAGGAATTACATTTTATAAAGATTTTTTCCGATATAGGAGAAGAAAAAGTGTTCACTTTCCGCATTGAACAGGTTCTGTTTTATGCTATGTAAAATACCATAAGATATTTTTTTGTAAAGAATGGTAATTGGTATCAGTAGTGGCTGTGTATGATTCTCTAAATGCATCTGTGGATGATCATCATTTTTAAATATCTCTTGGAAAAATTATTTTACATTTTACTGGAGTATCCTTGCTTCACAAACAAAACAATGTCAAAATCCCCCTATTAATTGGGATTTAAGTAGTTTACTTCTTGTTGGTGAACAAATATGTATCATATCACATGGTTTGATTTCATTTTTGAAAATTCTTTCATTTTTGTTTAAAAACAAGTTTAGTATACTAAAAATTTCATCACACCAAAAGTTTGCAAAATAGGTGTAACTTTGCTTTAAATTACACGGAAAGATAACACACTCCATACGAATAAAATTTACACAATTGTAAATAATGGCTTGAAAACAACTCTGATATATTTCCCTGAGAATATTCAATGAATATTGTGAGAAAAACAATTAGGTTCTCATGTGCCACAAAGAATACGGTTATACCTTAATCGTGCATCATTTCTATGACCAGGATGATTGTGCTAAAAATTTGTAAATAGATGTATAAATTTATTTATTAATTAATGATTATTTATTATTTTATTATAATTTTCTCTAGTCTTGAAAAGGCAAATGAGCATATTAAAGAGAAAAGCTTCATAATACCTTATAAAGCTATATTACCTGACATCTACATAATATCTTCCACATATCCCTGTTACCTTTTCAAAACAATCTCTTATACAAGAAACAAAATGTGCATTTCAAATTCCTGGAAATGAGAAATGATCAACGAACTTTTCTTGGGAACCAATCGTTTCTAGTGCAACACATGAAACAGTTTTTTTGTTTTGCTTTTTTTAACCTAAATATTGCATATCCTCCCATATTGTAGAGAAAGAGGCATTTCAGGAAAAATGCCAGGATATCAGGATCTCAAATGAAACAGTAAGTCAATTTTGGTGTAGGCTATCATGTCGAAGACTAACCTCATAACGATGTGAAGAGGGCAAATAATATCAACTGTCAACAAATTAGATTACAGAGGATGATGGCCAATGCGGATCTTGTGGTGTCATATTGCCAGAGAAAATGGGTATAACTAGTGTGTGCTACAAACTAAACGAGAACCTTGGTAAAACAGGCAAATATAAGTAAAATATGTGTGGTCAACAGATGAATATTAAGAGAGACCACAAATTGGAGTCCAGACAAGGAAACTTTAAAAAATATTTCTTCCATTACTATGGACGACACTCCAAGAACGGATGGGAGGAAGGGGTGTCAGTTTAGCACCAGAATTTAGAAAAGAAGACCAGATTGATGTAATAACATTCCAGAAACTGTTTTACCAAATTCATGGCAAAGTCTTAACTACTGTAAAAAGTTTGCAGCCTATGAAGGATTAAAGAAAAATAAATTGTAGAATGTAAGAAAAGTTATCTTAATTTCTAAATGTTAAATATAAATCGTTTGTTTCGAAAAGCATGGTTACATCAGGTGTACTACAGGTTTCACGTTTGGGCCCTCTACTATTCAATATTTGTTAATGATCTGAAATAAATACTCCAAACTTGTTCATTTCTAATATACGCTGATGATTTAAAATTACACCCTGAAATAAAACATATAGACTATATAAATGTTCAGCACAACTGAATCTCCTGACATCATGGTGTAGCGTAAGTAAATTGAATGTGAATATTTCAGAATGAAAAGTTGACTTTTTCTAGGGTGAGGAATAATATCAACTTGACTTATTCTATTGGTGGGTAGAACCTTTATGAGGTCACACTGATGGGAGATCTTGGAGTTCTTTTTGTTTCTGAACTTATTTTCCCTTCATATTGGTAAAATAATTTCAAAGGCAAATTGTTTGCTGAGCTTTATAAAACGAATGACTACGGATTTAAAAAATCTGAAATCGTTCCAAACTATGTAACCTTAGTTAGGCCAATTTTAATGTATGCTTCGGCTGTGTTGTCCCACTATTTATGAAAATGGTATAAAAAAACTTTAAAAAATTCATCATAAATTTATAAAGTGGCTTAAAATCTCAAAGAAATTTAAAAAATGCAAAATTTTCATTTTATTTGGTTGATAATAAAATATATTGTAATTTTCTACTTGCTACACTTCAATGGGGGGGGGGATGAGTTTGAGAAATAATGATCTAGTAAATTTTGCAGTTCCTTTTGCTAAGACAAATTAATTGCATTATGCACTGCTGTGGAGAATGTGTAAGTTAATAAATGAAGTAAATATATAGATATGTGCTAAATCATGACTTGTATCCTGAAGCAAGAATTACATTGTTAAATGATTTTTTATGAAAAGAATGTGATAAGAGTAGGAAATACTTTGTATTTTGTTGTAAATAGTTACCGATGTTTTAAATTATGTATTATTGAGCGATTGTCTGTATAAATAAATAATGACAATCCTGTTGCAACTCTGCAGCATATTTATGAAGTAAAAAGAAAAATATTATCAGACACCATGATGTAGGTATAACTTTTATTTGACTTTGGTACATTCATAAAATATTAATTTAATTATCATACTTATTTTTAAATTAAATGCCCCCTGAATTGCAACACCTAATAAAAATGATGCTTCCTTAAAAAGCAGAAGCTTTGTTTTTATTATCGTTTCATTGAAAATAGGAGGATGTACCATACTATCTTTTTTATTCACCATTTGCACCATTTTTTGTTTTAATGAAATAAAAGGTTCGCACACAAGGAGAAATCCTTCATGAAATGTATTCTTGATATATTATTTTTGTATTTACAACCGAATAAAAACTTTCATGCTTTTCAATGAATTGCAAATTTAGTGATGAAAAATTCTTATGGAGATGACTAGAGCCCGGAAGTTTGGGTATTTATGTTACTTAAAATAGGCACACAAAAAAGACCTTTATTCTGGTGAAGATAGGGGTGCAAAAAGGTATGTAAACAATGTAAAATCTCAATTTATAAATGAATCACATTTTTATTCAAACTCAAAGTTTATATAAACATTTATGTGTAAGGAAACTTATCTTTTCTGAGTAATCTTGATTGCATATTACCACTTGGTATGATGACTATAAATTTGTGTTATTCGCAATGCCATTCATATGAACTACTATTGTGGAAACCCTTTTGAATCTTGAAATATCATTGGTGAAAATGAATTTTAGTTTTTGTTCTTGTAATCGCTTGTGTAATCGCCAGCATTCAGAAGAGTATATCTTATACGGAGAGCTCTGTCCTCAACAGGGATGCAAGGCCATCCTCAAAAGTAGAATGGGAATACTCATGAACTAACAAAGCCTGTCAACATTGGGGGGGGGGGGGGATCTAAAATCTTGACTGGTATCATCTTCCTTTCTCGTTAAGATTTTTAACATTCCCTGTTGAATACATCTGTGCCTTTGAGGTGTCCAGGCTGGCAGGTATGGTTCCAACTTGATTGAGGTCAGTGCCAGGAGAAAGTAAGGAAAATAATGAACAAAAAGGAAAAAAGAGGCAAAAAGCATACTCATAATGTCATGGTTTCTATATATACCCACAACTCTTTACTCCCTTTCTTTATAAATACAAATAAAATTACTTTTATAATATTGAATACCTTGTCTTACTAAAACGGGTTGTGATATACCATTCCAACAAATTTATATATGTCGTGAGTTCATGAAATCAATCCTATACAGGAAATCGAGAATAATATTACTTCAGGAAGATGTATATATTTTAATTATTCCCTATTTTAGGTTGTTGCTATCTAATAATAATAATAATAACAACTCCATGGAATTATGTCATAAAACCATATAAGAAAAGGCTTGGTTTATTCCATACTCTTTTGACAACAATATTAAGCGAATTCTACCTCACTTAGGACATCAAAACACATGTGCATACATAAGAAAAGAAAAAATACTCATAAAATTCCCTTTGAAAACTGATTTACAATCTAATATTTACAATACATCTTTTCTTCCAACATTCACATAGTTAATTGTTGCCACCATTCACTCGATGCACTCTATCAGTTTGAATAATTTAAAAAAATAAATGGCCATGTCGTTTCTGTAAGATCTTAAAAACTAACAATCTTTGCCTTGCTATAAATTTTGATGATAGAAAAACAGATTTTATTTTATTTAATTTATTTATTTATTTATTTTTTAATTTTTTTTTTATTTTTTATTTATTTATTTATTTTTTTTAATTCCCTTTTTGCTGCACGACGATTAGCTGCCTTTGCTGTCCACATCCCGACATAAAAGAAGGGGGGGGACACCAAATCATAACATCTTCAAAATTACCTTCATAAAAGTTTGGAACTTCGAAACTAACACGCGATGTGTCCATTATGGCAACTAAAGATCTCATAAGTAATCATCCATACAACCAAAACCACACCATGCACTCGCCTCGGAATCTGTCACCTCTGAAGTATATATATAAAATATTGTCTTTAAAGGCCTTTTAGCATTGCCATAAATTCCTAAATATATCCCAAGATATTTATAATGTTTTTAACCCCTTTTCCAATCGCTTGTTTTCTTATTTGAATATATTATCAGTAATCGTCATCACGTTGTGAGAACATCCGACTGTTTCATTCCTTATATGGAAAATTAATTTATCACGGAAATCTTTTAATTTACAAAACCTTATTATTTGTAAATGTGTCCTGTTTTTAATTATTGACATTCTCACAGTTTTATTTTGGGCACAGTTCTTTAGAATATCAATAAATTAAAGAAAACAGCCTCCACTCATGCACCTTCACATTTTATCGTTCTTATTGACATATGAAATTAATGTGTTTTTTAGTCCTAATTCAATATTTCTGTATTTATTTTGGATGCATCTGAATAAACCGTCACAAAAATAGGAATAAGAAGCTGGAACAGACAAAAAAGACAGTGAAAATCTAAAATAACCCCAGAAGTACAATTAAGGGATTCCAATTGTTAATTCAGAACAATAATAAAGATATTTTGCCAATCCTCTGTATTCTTGTGATGACCTATGTCACTTTGAACATATGGATACGGGTGCAATCTTTATAACCAATCACTGTTCTAAATCCGTAAATTGTGAAAAATATTTTGGCCGTTTGTACCTCTGCTTGTAGTGATAAGCATATTGATATGTTTCCCTTTTCTCCACAACACTGATTGTTAATGTCACCCTTCAATACACCTTTGTTTGCGATTGTCGACATGTGCCATATAAGTTGGCACTGTCCCAAGATGTACGTATGGCACTTCTTATAATAGGTGAAAACTAAGTTGGAAAATAGTGCTGCATTTATTTGGAGGTGGGGATAGTGAGACTGGACTACATGGAATTGCTGCTCTACTTTGCTTTGAATTTCAAGGAGCTGTGCTGTCCTAGCTGATCAACAAAGATCATAAATTGATCAAGCACTTATTTATTAACATAAATTTGTTTCAGGGAATGCTGGAGGATTCGGAGACCCTGCTGGACATAATGCAGGACGAGTTCAGCTTCACCTCCCTTTCCTCATCACATCTCATTGGCTCCCCAAGTCTTTGGGATCAAGAGTAGGTTTTACGTTTGACCATATTGCATTATTAGCTGTACGCTACTCTTCCATACTTAAAATAGTGCTTATTACTAAAGTTGTGTTGGTGGAATTTGCAATGCAAGCACATTAATGGAGTACATTGTGCAAAGCATAATTCGCAACATTTTTGTACCAAAATACTTCTCACGAACACAATGCCTTTCACTCAGAGAATCCGTACTTTAGCCAGTATCCTGTGGCTAGTGCTAACATTAGACAGTTATCCGAAATGATTTGTACATATTCATCCAGTTTTTTCTCAAAACTGTCCTGATAGTATGCAAATTAATTTACAAATTAGCCATAACACACACTAACAGCCATAAAATAAATATGTACATACACATAAGGTAAGATGACAATTTAGTACCATTTTTAAGAATTCAACATAACACTGTGTGTGTGCTTCTGCTGGAGAGGGAATTACCACTAATTTTAGTTTCATACTCTCTTTAAGTTGCAAAAAATAGAAGTTTGTAAATCTGCCGCTTATGCAAATTGTGTTATGTGAGATTTCAGATTAAATAATTTCACAGAGAAGTGAAATGATAAATGAAATACTTTCCAAACATTTAGTGCGGGTACGCTATAAACACAGAACAGAACATTGATTTATTTGTTTACTTGCACTTAAAATACTATATACGCAATTAAAGTTCAACAAATTTGTAATTCTGAATGGGATCACATCTTTTAATTGTTTCCTACTATAAGAAAAGCTTTAATGTCTTTTGTTGAATCATTTAGCTTGTTCTGTTCATCAGGTCAACCAGCAACACAAGGGGGGGGGGGGAGCAACAACGAAAAAACAATGTCCTGGACGAATTAGTTGTATGTTCCTGTGGTCGACAAAACCTATTTCCACCTACCATACCCACAAAGAAGGGGATAGAGAAAAGATACTGAATATTAAAGCGGAACTTAAGTTCATTCACTGTTCATTCTGTGAATGATGAATTTCACTCTTGAAACAGATCGTACTTGTTAGCTACAGATTCACTGTTTCTAGGAAAAATCAATTTGTCTACCATATTTTCATTACACTACCTTCACTCCACAGTGTAACATAGATCTTTCTGCTAGGGAAGCTGGTGTCGGTAAGAGAACTACTTACCCACACTCTGTGAAGTCCTGAGGTTAAGCAATTCAAAACTTTTGTCATTGGATGGATGATTTTAAAAGATTTAAAACTGAGTGATGCCAGAATTAGTTAACTCGCACAATTATATTTACAAAACTTTTTCTTCTTTCTCTAAATTGTAATTAGTAATTGTAAATAGTTTCTTTTAGTATTGAATTAAGTAGTGTTAACCCTTGGAGAATATGTAATATTGTTTTGAATTTTGTATGGTTCCCACTTTTTAATCTGTACTGATCAAGCTGAATATGAAGTTGATACAAATTTTGTAGTAGTATGAAACAAATAAGCTCAACTGATGGGCACAATCCATTATGTGCCTAAGCACAAATTATATTATCTAAGAAATATGAAATCTGTGGGAAAAGTAGAAAGCAAGGCTGTGAATTCAGGTTATTGGGTAGGCATCTGAATTTCAGCATTAACTCGTGGAAGAGCTATGAAATATTTTCAGGTAATATATTACAACTCGATGAGTTGAGGGTACCAAAGACACTGTACTCATTGTACAGTTAGTGGGTCTTCTGGCTGACTTACTCAGAAGATTTATGTCTATTGAGTCAATATTGTGTACTCGTTCTCTTCATATCACTAAGATTGTCTTAAAATCTGGTGGTGTCAAATAATCCTAAGTTATTTCTTGCTATGTTGAAATAAGTTTTCTTTATTTTTATAAATTACACTTTTTCAGTACAAATGATGGTGCAGATACAGAATTGGCTGTGCCATATCCAGTGGATGACTCTCATTCAGATGTCCTCAAAGAAGATTTCCAAAAGATGTTGTCAGATTGGCAAGAACATTTGGGGACCTTGCAGGTGAGTGTGCTGAAACAGAGATAGTTTTTTAATATTTGAGTGTGTCATGGCAACTATCTTGTTTTAAGAAATTGTGGAATTTTATTTTATTACCTTTTTATTATCAATTTGTGTAATACATTTTATTTAAATTTTATTTATAATTGTAATTCGTCCCTAATATGTATTGTCCAAAAACAAAATGTTGCTTATTATTAATTAAAGAAGTTTGATACAATCATTTCAAAGAAAATTTTTGTTTTCGAGAATACTCACCTTCTTAGTTGCTTCTGGCTATGAAATTAAAATGTTTTGCTGTGCTGCTCTGCACACAAAAAACTTTACTGTTGTGCTGCATTGCCTGTACAGTGTGTGTTGTGATTGGCTACAGAAAGATTGGTGCAGGCAGAGCAATATTCCTGCTCTGAGTCATTAGGTCCACCCTCTCTTATAAATGTTTGTCAACATGATAGTCATTTTGATATCACCTCCTTCCTCTACCCCCCAAGGCATGGGCAGATGCAGATGCTTTGCAATCACTGTGTGTTGCAAAGCAAAATTTTTTCATTCCATGCCTGGAAACTAGAAGCGAAGCTCTTGAAAATTAAAATTTTCTATGGGAAATAGATCGTATTCAACTTGTCCAAATAACAATGTCTGTAATCCTTTTTCAATATGATTAAAAGCACCTAATACACAAATACACATTGTAAATATCTATTAGCATTTTTGAAGACCAGCATAATTTTGAACAAACTTATGCTAGCTTTTACAATGTAAATAATTTGAAGATAGTTTGTTTATTTGTTTATTTCCAAGTGTAGTAAAACCCCATTATTACACTTTTCAGGGGAGCGGTGGAAAGAAGGGTAAAATGCAGGAAAGTTAAAAACCAATAGGCTAGGTGAATTATTTACTGCAATGGTGGCTCTGTTTTCACTTTCTTGCCCTTACTTCATAAGAAGAGAAAGCATTGTAATCGTGTACAGAAAAACATCGAATTTTCGACAGATACTCTTATATACATGCCCTAGTAACAAGAAAGTTGATAGATCACGTGTCTGTATGTAGTAAATTACTACCTCTAACATGTGGTGTAGCCAGAATCCGTGTTCCTTAAAATTGAAAAATCAATTGATGGCAAATGCTATCCGTTTTTCTCTATGGTCAACCCTAGCACCAAAACCATTTAGCTGATTTTCTCCAAAATTGATATTCCCCAATTGATCTGAATGAATTCGAGGCTTTGCGAGTTTACTACATGCGTATGTAGTGCATATGTGTTAATTTACTACATATTGGTGTAGGATTTATCCACTTTTTGTGTCAAAAAATCGCCATTTTTTGGCGCAGCATTACATAACTTTCTCTGCACTATGTATGTTTCTTCATATAATATGCATGTATACGAAAAAATAAAGAGGAGAAAATGATGTAAAAGATGGGAAGGATTCTTGATATCAAATTGTAAATTGCGAGAAGAGAAAACATAGTATACACAGGCTTTAAAATAGGACCAACGAAAAATTGTGTAAAAAGGTAGGAAAACAAAATGCAGGAATGTAAAAATGGAGTTTTACTGTAATACAGACTGCATTTCATTCATTGTAAATATTACAGACAAAATAATTTAAATCACAAAGTAGATTAACAATAATACAAGTTTTTTAAAGATAGAGGAGGAGGTTTTGAGAAGGCCATTCCAGAAATCCACAACTTACGTAGATCATTTTTTCATTGCATCAAAATAAGTCTTGTTTCTTTTAGTGTCATTGAGTGTTCTCTCAGATGTTGAATGATGTGAGAGCTATGGTTGTAGTTTTTCATTTTGTTAGAATGAAACTCGACTATTTTAAATTGTGGGAAAAAGTATTGGTGCACCTTTGCTTTCAGAAGTGTTTTCCTGAATTTTTCCTCTTATTTTGTTTGCCACTCCAATTTTGAAACTGTTCAATGTTGTATTAAAACAAATGCTTTTGCAGGCATCTGACTCTGAAGATATGGATGTCAAAGACTTGGTGGAATTGGACATAGACATGCCGAAGAATGTTCCAGTGGATATTCCTTCTGATATTTTTGAAAATCCACAGTGTGAACTGAGGACAGAACTTTCAGTTGGGAAAACATCATCCTCTTCTAAAGACAGAATCTTTAGTGAACTTTCCTTGAACTTGAGTGAAAATTTGAGCACTTTCAATTTGGAGAACTTCTTAGAGGATGATGATGAAGAAGAACATAAATTTGGTCTGATTGTGGCAGAGGAAGAGGAACTGGCTGACAAAGTCAGTATAGGTTCAATTGGAAAGGGACAAGAAATCACTGCTACTAATTCTGGTATTGACAGTTCAAATAATGTTAACCAGGCAGAAAGAAACACCACAAAGACTGATGTGGAAGAAGAAGCTGTGGATGTAGAGACAGTTCTTGATCAGATTCCCGGTAAGATATTGGGGGGGAAAAAAAAAAAAAAACCTTCTGTATTTGAAATGTTAATTGATAAATATTTAATTGTTTTTAATTACTTATTATTCCATAACTGCTGCATGCAATGTGGTGTTACACCTAGTCTCCTAAAATTTGACTCCACAATGCCACTTTTTAATAATCTTATTGTTATTGGTACAAATATAAAACACATTTAACCAATATACGAGGATCATCTAATTTTGTAAAGACCCTTCTTAATTTACTTATTTTTATTTAAAATCTAATTCTTCCTTTTCAATCTCAATCAAATTGAAAATTGTGTTATTAAGTAGAAAACTATCTTGCTGTTATGAGTCATTTTTCCTGTGCTATCACTATTTTCTTTATTACCATAATCATATCATAATTTTCATCATCGTATCTACCATCTTCATGTTCATTACTTCATCATTGTTTCTTTCTGTGTGAACCTTCCTCTCATAGTAGGCCATCTAATATTACAGGTCCCCCTGAAAGTCATGTGAATGTTTTGTATCTTGCATTCTTTGTCTTTCATTAGTTGCTACCTAAGAACAACCCTATCTGCAATACCAATTTTTTTTTTTCCTGCTGCATTAAAGTGTGTGGCCTCTACTCTTTGAAAACCATTAAATTACAATTTAGTAGTTTTATGCCTGCATGATTGAGTTGTGAACTGCAAACCAATAGTTCTAGTCCTCAACAAAATCTTGGACTTCATTTTCATCTATTGTCAGGTGTGTGCATGTGCATGCACGGGCACACACACATTTCACTTACTACAGTGCTATTAGTTTGAGATTCTCTTAACGAGCTAAAAAGAAAAAAAATCATTTTTCTGTATGAGGTGCTTAGGAAAAATATGTGGTCTATGGTATATACAATACTTCTCTTCAGGAAATGTCTTTTAACATTCTTTTTTACCTTACAGTGCTGGAAGCAGGGGATGTACACAGCTTATTGGAGCAATTTGAAGCATCTGAAGCAGTCAACAGAGATGGACCTTCCCCTGCCAAATCTATAAAGGCTGTCACCTCTGAGCTGATCTTTCCCTCAAAGAAGCAAGTGCTGCAAAAAGGCAGTGTCATCTCCACACCCTCTCCCATCACAACTTCTACAACTTCAACTACCTCTGCTAATCCTTCTGTGGAAGCTAATAGAGTTACACTCCATGAAACCATTAGAGATTCTCTCCCTCAAGAAGTCATTGATCGGATTAAGGTGAGATTCTCATATATCAATATCAGGAAAAAAAAGGAAAAGGAAGCAGAAGTAGAAATTACTCATTTGTACATGCCACTTTACCATTCAGTTAACTAATGTTTGTTCATCAAACTTCTATTTGAACATTGAAAAACAGTTTATAGTTTCATTATTTAGGTAGTTTACATTACTGCTACAATAAAATATATACTTAAACAAGAATCAAAATACAAATCATGTATCAGAGTTTTAGTGTATAAAATTACCTCGGTAGGTAATGAAGCCTAGGTGCGAAGATGCCAATTATCTCAAATAATTAATACTCATATTTTAATCTTTTGATTTGTAGCTATGTCAGCAATAAATTCTTAATTTTTCACTCTTTGTTTACAATAAATTTGTTAATGGTTGAAGAATTGAATTTGTCAAATTAAGTAAAATTTAAAGGTTTCTATTTGGCAGTGATAATCAGGGTGGTCACTTTCTACAAAAACGGGAAGAGAATTTTAGAGACAATTATAAACCATATATTAATTGTTAAAAAAACAAACATTAGTACATCGTTTCTTTTGGCATCATTTTTATTTGTTAGGCAAATATTGTTAATGTTTTTCTTGGCAACTAACAAATGACCAATTAGTAAAGGAGTCACAGGCCCAGCAATATTCAATGTTAAAAGTGTCAAAAGATTTATAAAACCTGTGAGGGAAAAACATGTGACAACAAAAGTTTATTCCAGGAAAAGTGCGTGTGGGTGTATGTTTAAATACAGGCAGTCACTCAGTTGTATAATTACTAAGCTGCTGATGTATATGTTTGAAAATCTGTAGAAATAGGCAGGCAAAATAGATTTAAAAACATAAAAGAAGTCACCATTAATTTTTATTATCCTTATATATGTACTTGTATAGAAAGTTTCTGTAGTAACCTACAAGAAAATGTTTGCTTTCATCATAATTCTGACAAATCCTCATAGAAATGCTTTCTATCATTGTCAGGAAAATTTGGTCAAATAAGTCTGAATTGCAGTAGCTACATTTTAGCTTTTTATTAAATGTAAGCAGCCAACTCCTGCTTACATACTGCACATATGATCTTTTTTCTCACCTTTAATTTAAACATAATTGAAAATATTGTATGATTTGTTTCAATCATGCTTAACACAACTGTTGTAATTAGTGGTGCTACAACAGAGTAAACTTTCTCGCATTATTTCTAAAAAATATTATTTCAAAAATTGCAATTTTCAAATATTCAGAGATTTCAACGAAAAAGAGACCTGTGCAATTCTTTTAAATATCCCTTGTTCTATTCATGAAAAAATGAAGAAAATTGTAGGGGTTTTTGAGTTGGTATTTTTATTATTATTATTATTATTATTTAATCTTTTTTTTAAATCAGATTTCATTTAAGACAAAACATCTATATTACCAATTTTGTTCTTTTGCAATGTTAACTTTTTGTAATTTTCGAAAAAAGAGAGTTCTTAAAAAAAATTAGAATGGTTTGAGAGAGAGAGAAAAGTTGTTTAAATATTCAAAATAAAAAATAGCTCTACTACCACTGAATATTTTGCACATGTTTCATAATACAAAATAGCCGCCCTATGATGGCAGTAAAACTAAACAGATTTCTCATTAGTTGTTCAATTTCTCTGTACTCTGCAGGATCAAAATGAAAAAACATACAATTTTTTAAATGTTTTATGAAGAACATTTTGATTAATAAAAATAAGAATAGACAACACTTAGGCATTTTTAGGCACTATGAAATTCACAATGCTCCTAAGTCCTCAAAATGGTTAAGTAACACAAAACATTGTGTTTTTCATTAAAGGAAAAAATAGTCAAATAGGCAGAAATCCGCAACTTACTTGCAGGAATGGTCCAATTTGAATTATTGACAATCAACCAATTTGTGATTAATTACATTTAACTGAAATCACATTCCCAAACGCTTCGTTTTTTTATTGGAAGGAAAAAAAAAAACTATTTAAAATAGTTTCAAGTGTGAAAATGTTTTTAGATTAAAAATTGGGTTATTCCTACAAGTAATAAAATCGATAGTGACAATCACAAATATAAAAATTAATATGTGTAAGATGTAGTAGGAAGATGTGCTGAGATTTGTTGCATATGTTCTAGGCTTCCAATCGTCGGAAACCTATATCAGTGATTCCTGCCATGCCCAGTCGCAGGCCAGGTCGTGGGGCAACGCGTATGCAAGTGGCTGCTGCCACTCTCAGTCGAAACAAACTTTTGAAGCTGGTGAGTGGTGATGTTTGTCGTACTGTTAAGATGCTCACTGAAATATGCAGTTCTTTACTTACTGTCATAGTTTTAGAAACCTCACTTTTGTTGTGAACTGCAGAAGAAATAGCGTGTTTAAAGTTATCCACCCTTTTTCCTCAGTTAAATGTCTAATGATACAAATTTATTCTTAGGAGCATAATTCTTTATTCGTCAGAAAGTGTGATGTATACTTGGTTCAGGCCAGTAGGCAATTATTTTGATAAGTTGTAAAATAGACAACTTATTGCCAAAACCAGTTTTATGCAAAAATTGTCAACTGGCATGTGGTAAAAATAATTTTAGGTCTTGATGTACTTCAAAAACTCACAAAACAGTTAGAACACAGGTTGAATCTGTTTGCTTATCTTTTTTGGTGTTCATGGACCACGCTTTTCTGAGTTTTCAGTGTGGACTGAACCTATGCCATGAGGCAGATCGTTTTCTTACTTCGTTTAGTACTAACTTCAATTTTCTAATTGTCTGCTTACATCACTTAAACAATATTACATGTTGACATATCTCCACCACTTGGCTATCTTGCAATGTGGCTGTAATGGGTGACGGATAAAGTTCTTTTGGATCTTTGTAATTTGTACAATTCGCGTACAGGGAGGTCCCTAGTGGCTGAATATGTCTCTCAGACCAACAGCATTGTGATTTATACTACAAATTCTTTGTGTGAATTGTGAAACTTCGCCCAAAGACTGACTCTTATGTGGCACTATTTTTTAAACTCCTAGGGAAGTGGTGGGCCTGTTTCCCAAAGGGATGTAGAATCAAACTTATCTTGGGTGGCGTACCACACCCCAAGGGGACAGATTGGTTACACTAAGACATGTATTCTTCCACCAGCCAGATGAGCTATGTACAAGCTGATAATGCCTCTAAAGTATCAGTTTGGCGAGGGCAGTTGGAGAGTAAAGTTAGTTTTCATAAGTGAGTTTGTTTAGACTTTGACTAAAAAGAAGAATGAAAGAATTGTCTATACAAATCATGTTGAAGCATGTGAGAATATTAAAATAATTTCTTTGAGAAGTTCAAAGTGATGCCATACATATTGAATGTAAATGGACAGTCCACAATCATCCAATATCAAAGCACCTGTGCTGATCACTTTTATCTAAACTCTAAATATACAAATATTTTTAATTAATCAATGAAAATAATCTGGCTCGTTGGATGCCCAGTGCATTCTTTATTGTTCTGTTCATACGTTCTGGAAGAAATAAGTCTATTTGTGCATTTCCTTCAGTTAAGCATACCTATCTTTAAAATCATTGGAAGAAAAGCAAAATTTTATGCCGAAAACATTAATTTTTCACAAATGTATTTATTAAATACAGAAAAATGCACTGGATAGTTGGAAGATGTTCTTGCCTTTCAATATACAATAAAATATTACTTCATAAGCAAATATTGAAACCAATGTGGATGTATGGTGCCCAACTCTGGGGGTGTACCAGTCAGAGTAACATCGAAATTATCCAAAGATTTCAGAACAAAGTGCTAAGAAATCTCATCGAAGCACCTTGGTATATAAGAAATAAAGATCTGCACAGGGACCTGAAAGTTGAAGCTATGGATAAAGAAATACAAAGGTTTGCGAGGAAGCACGAAGAAAAGCTGCTTCAACACAACAATCCCAAAGCAATTCTTCTCCTGGAAAACAGTCCTAGTGAGAAGATTGAAGAGAAAGAAACCTTTCGAACTTGTATAAAGTGAGATGCCAAAGTGTTTTAAAAACTAAGATCTAAAATAACAGTGTAAATACTAGTGTATCTACAAACACAAAGTGTGTTTTTAAATTCAATTTGAAACTAAGAGGATGGTAATGGACTAGCTCTTAGAATAAATGTTTATTTCATAGTAGTTAGGTCAAAAGAAAATTGCTTATTAGCCTATAAGACTAGATTGTTAGGTTTAGGGGAGGAGGGGAATGGCAACATTCCATAACGCATCATCCTTGCTCCTGTCCACCTTATTAGAAATGCCCTGCACTTTAAAACTTGACAACCAGCTTGCCTAAAATCAACACCCATACGTCCAAAATCCACTGACACATGTGGTGCTGTTGAGATAGCAGTCGAAGTCATATGGGCCGATGTATGGTACAGACATTGCACGTTCACTTTGATCGTGCTAGAGATATCACACATGCCGGATAATAGCCATGTCTAAGGGTTGCAGCATCCGAGTCTTGCCATCTGGTAGCGCTACTCCATTGTTCTCCTTCAGTACACTTCTCTACTTTATGGTTGAATGAGCCCAGAAACTGTCCAAAACTAGCATAGAATATTGTTCCAGCAGCAGCAGTGCACCAGGCCGCTGCAACCACACTGCTTCATCCAGTCTAGGATTAGGTTTTTGTCCATCCAGCCATTTTCCTAGACACATACTGTTATCGCAGGGAGAAACTTCTCTTTTGGTATGGTTTTCCTCTTGAAAAACACGTGTGGGGTGAACTTGTCACGGTCTACCATTAACGCCAGCAAATTGTGAAGTGTTGTTTCTCTGCTCCCGCAGTTCTCATTGGAACACTCGTCTCGTGTTGTTGCATCGGAAATGGAAAAAGAAAGGGGCGTCTCATCTTCATTTCCCATTTTCTCAGTGTGTAATAGTGCTGCTTCCACATGTTGATCACATCCCAATAATTTGCGCAAAACCTCTGAAACAGGATCAGCTTTTCCTTGTAAGCTTGCGGCAGCTTTTGTGCTATCGTTGTTCAGCACCGTAGAGAGAGTCCACATTGCGGCATGAACCGCCGCACCCGCCTGAGGCTCGCTTACAATTCGGTACAGGAGATATCGTGATACAAGGGATTCAGAAGAACATTCCATGTATTGCCAACACAGTTGAAGAAGTATTGTTGTCCTGTTTGAGTTCTCTCCTTTATGAGTTAAAGGGGGTTCCCTGAATCTGATATTCTTGGATTTTGTAAACAGATTGGTAAGATGTGCTCTGTTGTAGAGTTCTTTCATTATTTTGTATATTCCTGTGATTTGTACCATTTCCAGATTTAGAAATATATTTCTGTGATACACTTCAATATATGAATAAACGTCTGCTACTTAATAAAATAATTATTACATTGGATTTACATTTCGGTTTTGTGTGCAAATCTGAGTTTTGAAGATGCCATTGTTCATTTTAATGCAGTTATCTGCAATTATCTAGGAACAGACTATTGTTGATCTTGTCCAATGGAAATGCAGTGCCCTTTCTGTGTGACGAGACTTGCCCCTCAAACTGCAAATTATTCCTTTGCAATATTTTCAGCCCAGAAAACCAAAGTGCAAAATCATAAAGGGAGGTGGTTCAGAGCAGCTACACTTCTTCTCCTCCTCCTTCTTCTTCTCCTCCTTCTTCTTCTCCTCCTTCTTCTTCTCCTCCTTCTTCTTCTTCTCCTCCTTCTTCTTCTCCTCCTTCTTCTTCTCCTCCTTCTTCTCCTCCTCCTTCTTCTTCTCCTCCTCCTTCTTCTTCTCCTCCTCCTTCTTCTTCTCCTCCTCCTTCTTCTTCTCCTCCTCCTTCTTCTTCTCCTCCTCCTTCTTCTTCTCCTCCTCCTTCTTCTTCTCCTCCTCCTTCTTCTTCTCCTCCTCCTTCTTCTTCTCCTCCTCCTCTTCTTCTCCTTCTTCTTCTCCTCCTCCTTCTTCTTCTCCTCCTCTTCTTCTCCTCCTCCTTCTTCTTCTTCTCCTCCTTCTTCCTCCTCCTTCTCCTCTCCTCCTTCTTCTCCTCCTCCTTCCTCCTCCTCTTCTTCTTCTCCTCCTCCTCCTCCTTCTTCTCCTCCTCCTCCTCCTCTCCTCCTTCTTCTTCTCCTCCTCCTTCTTCTTCTCCTCCTCCTTCTTCTCCTCCTTCTTCTCCTTCTCCTCCTTCTTCTCCTCCTTCTTCTCCTCCTTCTCCTCCTTCTTCTCCTCCTCCTTCTTCTTCTCCTCCTCCTTCTTCTTCTTCTCCTCCTCCTCCTTCTTCTTCTCCTTCTTCTTCTTCTCCTTCTTCTCCTCCTTCTTCTCCTCCTTCTTCTCTTTCTTCTCCTCCTTCTTCTTCTTTTTCTTCTCCTTCTCCTCCCTCTTCTCCTACTTCTTTTCTCTCTCTCTCTCTCTTTTTTTTTTTTTTTCCTCCCCGTGCCTTGTTGTGTGCAGTATTTTAGTACTATTTTCATCAAAATTACATTGTTGCCGTGAATCACTCCCTTCTTTTTGTGAATCCTGTAACTGAGGCTCAAACAAACTTTATTAATTTGTTTGCTACTTTTGTAATAAATCTGTCGTAAAATAATTTCATGCTTTTTCATTCCTGTGATCCATGCCCCCTTTCACTTTTTGGTAGGTTAGTAATACTGAAAGAAGGGGGAGTGTCTTTGAACAAGTAAACCTCATACTTCGGTCATAACCAAAAGATCTCATTACTTTCAAGTTTACATGCCCAAAATTCTCTCCTGGGTAATAAGTGTCACAGGCACTAGCTCTCGCACAAAGGTCAGATTCGTGGCAGGCAGAATATGGAGTCTGGTGCAGCCTCTCAAGCAAAGCCTCACAAAGTCCACCAACTGTCACTGTTAAAATCTTTTAAAAAGATTAAATTCTAAATTTCTATGAAGTGTAAGTTCAAAGTTGGTTGTTTTCAGACAAAAGTTCATTTCAAAGAAAGATAAAAAATATAAGAATATCACAGCCCCAACATAAGTTATCCGAAATGTGCGAAATGAATGAAAATCTGTACAGGCCCCCACCCCACCCCTGCCTTTATGTTCAATATTCTTCAAGCTGTGGATTTCTCTTTCGTGCATCTACAGTGGATAACAGTAATGGCTGAGGTGTAAGTTGAGGGAAGGTAAAACATATAGGTTTTGTAAGTTTTGTTGTAGTTGTTTGCTGGTGAATTATCTTTGGTTTTCTCTTCAATCTATACATTCATCTTAATGTTGAAAGAAATGTGCTTGGTGAATGACTATCTAGAAATAAATATCGATGATTTGAAAGAAATCCCCAAAATAATTCATTCCGTGATTTGTCTGAGAAATGACGTAAAATGTATATTTGTTACTTAATAACAATTCATATTTTTCAGCGTTGTTTAGTAACTTTTTATTATTGCTACAGGTATCTGGCGGTGGAAAGAGTGGAGAGTCCATTCAATTGGACCACGATTACTGCTCATCTGCTTCCAGCCCCCCGGCTGAAGTGGCTCCACCAAAGTCCTTCTACCACTCTAATGCTTCAGAATATACTTCAGAGCAAAGCCAGTCAAGTCCTGGAAGCTCCAAGGACTCAGAAGACTCCACGTGTGCCAAATCTGTACTTGGTGACAATAAAGTGTACTCTCGACTCCCTGAGTATTATGTTGTGTTAGCTCCACAGAAGGCTTTAGAAAGGGGTAGGAAAGGGGCTATCAAAGAAGAGGTGTGGGACAAAAACTCTCGTAAAGATAGTGGTTTGGAATCTGGTGAGGTAAGCGATGCTAGTGAGGAGACAGTTGGCACACCTGTAACCATAGGGTCTAGAGAAATGGTTCATAACTCCAGTCCTAGTTTAGTAAAAAGTGATGATAGAAAGTGTATAAAAAATGTAGTTCCTTCTAGTACGGAAAAAGGTGTTGTGACAGTTGATGTTCAAAACAAGGTTGATTTAACTGACAGAAGGAAGCAAGGGGGACTTTTAAGAGCAGAGGGAAGTCAGTGTGTTCTGAAAGATTGGAGTACATTACGTCAGGACAGTGGCATGAGTAAACCAGTTGCAATGGTTTCAGTGCTTAAGAAAAATAATGTTGGTTGTATAACCAATGTTGCTGGTAGACAACAATCTTTGTTAATTAGTTCAAACTGTAATAATGCTAGTAATTCAAGCAGCAGCAGCAGCAGCAGCAACAGCAGTAGTAGCGGTAGCAGTACTAGTTGTAAGAACACAGTAGAGACAGGAAACAACAAATCAGAGGGCCCAAAGAAAAGAAAACTCAATCTTGAAGAGTACCGCAGCAGACTTAAGGAGTTGGATCGTACAAAAATTAAAGAAGAACCTCCAAAGAAAAGTCCAGTGTCTAATCTTCTATCTGCGTCTAATCCCATCAGTACCAAAACAGAAGGAGTCACTCCAGAGCCAAAAAAAGATATTATTAACAAGGAGGCATCCTCTAGAATATCTGGCTCTGCAGCTGAAGAAGACAAAACACAGCGGCCTGTGATGCATAGTGTGGAAGTACAGACACAGACTTCAATATTTGATGATGTTCAAGACAATACTGGAAAAACACAAGAGAGAAGGTAAGATGCAAATTTGTTATTAGAATAATAATTATATTGCATTTGATGTACTACTAGCTTTTGTTATGTCTTGCTAAACTCTTCAGATTGCTTGAAACAGCACACTTGCACACAAATTCCATTTTCTAACATCTAAGAATCACTTCATAGAAAAATAGTTCTTACAGATGCCTAAATAGTCAACAGTCCTTTATCATTGCATAATGTACACAGAAAGGCTATACATTCTGACAGTGAAAATCACAGAGAGATTCAATAATTCTGAGTGAAATAATTTGGTTTCTCAGGTCAAGTGTTATAATGAATTTAGTTTGAATCTATGTGTTGTGTTAGTAAGAGCGAACAGTGGAATACAGAGTACTAAAAACTTAACTCTGTATTAATGTGGAATGCCAGTTAATGAGATTACAGAGAAACTGTTTATATGTTCCTCGTGTGTACATTTTTCACATTTGTACGTAGTCATCTTTTTTGTTGTTTTTTTTTTGTTTTTAGCAAGTCCTGGATAAATTCCTATAATTTCCATGCTAAATTATTTCAGTTATGTTTTACTTTATATACGTTGTTCACACTTACACGTTCATTTTAAAAGTTCTTTTGTGTCCATACAACATTCAAATGATCCCAGTGAGGCATATGGTGACCTCTGCTGAGTGACGGAGAGTGACAATTGCTTTGAGTCGGGATGCTGGTACTCCTGCAGAGTGACCTGCCGCTCGGCCTCTGAGGTGTCCTCCCGCTAATGAAACTTGTAATATAGAAGCTCGGCTCGGTCTAGCTGGAGCTAAGACCGTGCAAGCCCGTGGGGTGGTAGCGCAAAGTCAGATCGCAGACCATCTCTGGCAGTGGAACTTTGTAAAATTTCAGTGTCGAGTGCGCTCTCTGAGGATCTCAGGAGGTGATGGCTAGCTTTAAGAGAAGGTCAAAAGCGTCCATGGGAGAGGGTACCGACATAGATGCCCAATAAATGAGAAAGTATGTGCACTTACTGTGCCAGCCTCTGAAGACCCTTTTGCTCACCATAATAACATATGAGATTCTTTCGGTAGCAGGTTGGCACAAGCAGCTAATGAAACTGACGAATAATGATAATTATGGGATAACCTGTCAAACTGTTTTGACAATATCCCTTTTTAAATTGAGAATACACAATTCATTCCAATGAATTAGTTGCATGTTCCAGTTGATATATTTTGATATGTAGTGTGATGTGTGTTGCATCTACATTCCAACCATTCATTCATAATGTTAATGCTTATTAAGTGTGCAACAGAGACACCACTCTTGTATGAAATTTTGTTAATTGCATTTATTGGACTACATCTTGTGACAGATTAATTTTTAATATTTTGACCCACAATTGTGGAGGAAATTAGTGCTTGGTTTGGGATCATGATGTTTATTCACACGGTGTGGCTTGAAGTAACACTTTCATAATTTAACATTTTGCATTAATTCGTATATACTAGACCTTCCTAACTTGTTACATATCTTTTATTGTTGTATGTTGCACTGTTGATAAGGCTGTTCATTGATTGTTGTGGTACTGTTTAAGTTTTTTCTTTCAGT
Source organism: Teleogryllus occipitalis (assembly GCA_011170035.1). Lineage (NCBI taxonomy): Eukaryota > Metazoa > Arthropoda > Insecta > Orthoptera > Gryllidae > Teleogryllus > Teleogryllus occipitalis. The sequence goes on from BLKR01001931.1 coordinate 151,284, forward strand.
AAAGTAGGTATATATTATAGTCAATACAATGCAATTTTCAATTTTTTTAAACCTTGTTTAAACCCTTGGTTTGATAGTGCTTAGAAAGAGAGTGCAATCGCAACACCACTCTTATTTGCAATCAATTCTGGCAATTTGTGAGGTTTGTACACATGTTTGGGCCAGATCATTGTGTCGGTTATCCATGCTCGTGAAGGAATTTCATGTTCGTTATGGGGTAACCAAATTTAATCACATTGTATTAGCTATATCACTCGGCAATTGGCATTTATTAAAAAAAATTAGATGTACATTCCTATCCTTACTTTTCTTTGATAAAAACATGTGTTTTACTTTTCTTCAAGCCCTTCATTTATTGTGGAAGTGCTTAGTAAGGGAGTGCGACAACACAACACTATTTGCAATCAGGGCTTGTGATTTGTGAGTATTGCACAAACATTTTGGACATATCGTTATGTCAAGTATTGGACAGATTAGTGTCAACAATCCACACTTGAGGTATTTCAGGATCATTATGGGATAACCAAATCTAACCTCATTTAGTGTCAGCAATACCACTATGAGTTTTGCATTAGTTAAAAAAATTAAGTTATAATGTTATTCTTACTCAGAGGTCTTCTTACATGTACATGTTGCACCTTTGTTCAAGCCCTTCATTTTTGTGAAAGTGCTTAGTAAAAGTGTGCAACATCAATATCTCAATATTTGCAACCAATGCTTGTAATTTGCGAGTATTGTACTAATATTTGGGACAGATGATTGTGTCAATAAACAACATTTGCCGAAGAATTTAACATTAATTGTGGAATAACAAAATTTAATCAACTGTTGTCAGTCGCACGACTTAGCCTTTTGCATTGATTAACAAAAATTAGGTGTACATGGTTATCGTCTTGTTTCATTGCATAATACATGTTGCACCTTTGTTCAAGCCCTTCATTTTTGTGAAAGTTCTTAGTAAGAGTGTGCAACATCAATATCTCACTCTTTGCAACCAATGCTTGTAATTTGTGAGTATTGTACTAATATTTGGGACAGATGATTGTGTCAATAAACAACATTTGCTGAAGAATTTAACGTTAATTGTGGGATAACAAAATTTAATCACAACTGTTGTCAGTCGCACGACTTAGCCTTTTGCATTGATTAACAAAAATTAGGTGTACATGGTTATCGTCTTGTTTCATTGCATAATACATGTTGCACCTTTGTTCAAGCCCTTCATTTTTGTGAAAGTTCTTAGTAAGAGTGTGCAACATCAATATCTCACTATTTGCAACCAATACTTGTAATTTGTGAGTATTGTACTAATATTTGGGACAGATGATTGTGTCAATAAACCACATTTGCCGAAGAATTTAACGTTAATTGTGGGATAACAAAATTTAATCACAACTGTTGTCAGTCGCACGACTTAGCCTTTTGCATTGATTAACAAAAATTAGGTGTACATGGTTATCGTCTTGTTTCATTGCATAATACATGTTGCACCTTTGTTCAAGCCCTTCATTTTTGTGAAAGTGCTTAGTAAGAGTGTGCAACATCAATATCTCACTCTTTGCAACCAATGCTTGTAATTTGCGAGTATTGTACTAATATTTGGGACAGATGATTGTGTCAATAAACAACATTTGCTGAAGAATTTAACGTTAATTGTGGGATAACAAAATTTAATCACAACTGTTGTCAGTCGCACGACTTAGCCTTTTGCATTGATTAACAAAAATTAGGTGTACACGGTTATCGTCTTGTTTCATTGCTTAATACATGTTGCACCTTTGTTCAAGCTCTTCATTTTTGTGAAAGTGCTTAGTCAGAGTGTGCAACATCAATATCTCACTATTTGCAACCAATACTTGTAATTTGTGAGTATTGTACTAATATTTGGGACAGATGATTGTGTCAATAAACCACACTTGTGAAGGAATTTTTTGTTAATTATGGGATAACCAAATTTAATCAACTGATGTTAGCATCACCACTTAGCATTATGTATTAACAAAAATTAGGTGTGCATAGTTATTGTCTTGTTTTGTTTTATAATACAACATGTTGCACCTTTGTTCAAGCTCTTTATTTATTGTGAAAGTGCTTATTAAAAGTGTGCAACATCAATATCTCACTATTTGCAACCAATGCTTGTAATTTGCGAGTATTGTACTAATATTTGGGACAGATGATTGTGTCAATAAACAACATTTGCCGAAGAATTTAACGTTAATTGTGGAATAACAAAGTTTAATCAACTGTTGTCAGTCGCACGACTTAGCCTTTTGCATTGATTAACAAAAATTAGATGTACATGGTTATCGTCTTGTTTCATTGCATAATACATGTTGCACCTTTGTTCAAGCCCTTCATTTTTGTGAAAGTTCTTAGTAAGAGTGTGCAACATCAATATCTCACTCTTTGCAACCACTGCTTGTAATTTGCGAGTATTGTACTAATATTTGGGACAGATGATTGTGTCAATAAACAACATTTGCCGAAGAATTTAACGTTAATTGTGGAATAACAAAATTTAATCAACTGTTGTTAGTCGCACGACTTAGCCTTTTGCATTGATTAACAAAAATTAGATGTACATGGTTATCGTCTTGTTTCATTGCATAATACATGTTGCACCTTTGTTCAAGCCCTTCATTTTTGTGAAAGTTCTTAGTAAGAGTGTGCAACATCAATATCTCACTATTTGCAACCAATGCTTGTAATTTGCGAGTATTGTACTAATATATGGGACAGATGATTGTGTCAATAAACCACATTTGCCGAAGAATTTAACGTTAATTGTGGGATAACAAAATTTAATCACAACTGTTGTCAGTCGCACGACTTAGCCTTTTGCATTGATTAACAAAAATTAGGTGTACATGGTTATCGTCTTGTTTCATTGCATAATACATGTTGCACCTTTGTTCAAGCCCTTCATTTTTGTGAAAGTTCTTAGTAAGAGTGTGCAACATCAATATCTCAATATTTGCAACCAATGCTTGTAATTTGCGAGTATTGTACTAATATATGGGACAGATGATTGTGTCAATAAACAACATTTGCCGAAGAATTTAACGTTAATTGTGGGATAACAAAATTTAATCACAACTGTTGTCAGTCGCACGACTTAGCCTTTTGCATTGATTAACAAAAATTAGGTGTACATGGTTATCGTCTTGTTTCATTGCTTAATACATGTTGCACCTTTGTTCAAGCTCTTCATTTTTGTGAAAGTGCTTAGTCAGAGTGTGCAACATCAATATCTCACTATTTGCAACCAATACTTGTAATTTGTGAGTATTGTACTAATATTTGGGACAGATGATTGTGTCAATAAACCACACTTGTGAAGGAATTTTTTGTTAATTATGGGATAACCAAATTTAATCAACTGATGTTAGCATCACCACTTAGCATTATGTATTAACAAAAATTAGGTGTGCATAGTTATTGTCTTGTTTTGTTTTATAATACAACATGTTGCACCTTTGTTCAAGCTCTTTATTTATTGTGAAAGTGCTTAGTAAAAGTGTGCAACATCAATATCTCACTATTTGCAACCAATGCTTGTAATTTGCGAGTATTGTACTAATATTTGGGACAGATGATTGTGTCAATAAACAACATTTGCCGAAGAATTTAACGTTAATTGTGGAATAACAAAGTTTAATCAACTGTTGTCAGTCGCACGACTTAGCCTTTTGCATTGATTAACAAAAATTAGATGTACATGGTTATCGTCTTGTTTCATTGCATAATACATGTTGCACCTTTGTTCAAGCCCTTCATTTTTGTGAAAGTTCTTAGTAAGTGTGTGCAACATCAATATCTCACTATTTGCAACCAATGCTTGTAATTTGCGAGTATTGTACTAATATATGGGACAGATGATTGTGTCAATAAACCACACTTGTGAAGGAATTTTTTGTTAATTATGGGATAACCAAATTTAATCAACTGATGTTAGCATCACCACTTAGCATTATGTATTAACAAAAATTAGGTGTGCATAGTTATTGTCTTGTTTTGTTTTATAATACAACATGTTGCACCTTTGTTCAAGCTCTTTATTTATTGTGAAAGTGCTTAGTAAAAGTGTGCAACATCAATATCTCACTATTTGCAACCAATACTTGTAATTTGCGAGTATTGTACTAATATGTGGAACAGTCAGAAAACCATACTTGAGGGAATAATATGTATATCATGTGAGAACCAAATTTGATGCAACTATGGTTTCAACTATTTGGTTTTGAAACCACTGGTTTCAATTTTTCTTCTTATTTTCCTCTCCTTAACAATTTGCCTTCGATTAAATTTACAAAAGAGGTTACAGGAGTTGTGTGAAGATTAAAATCAGGATTATGGGCCACAGTACATACATTCATAGAATTTACATTCCAACATATTTTCCATAAAGAAGCATCAAACCATTTATTCATCGTACAATTAGTTATATAATGCGTAGGATGAATATGTCTAGTTCTAATGGGTATTTATCAATATTTGTTACAGAGTAAAAATGGAATTATGGAATAATTAAGGCTAATCACGACATGTTTCAGTCATACTACTTTTGTACTGCTTTCTGACAAGTGTTTTGCATTGATATTAAGAATTAGGTATTCAAAAGAGTCAATTTTTGTTACTGAATGCCTAATCTTGCATTTCTGTTGAAATGTTTATTTTATCGTGGAAGTGCCTTGTATGTGCATTAGTCCCTTGAAGACTATCTTTCTAAATCTATTACAAATTCAACAGTTCCAGTGTTGTGGATATAATTGCAAACGTTTTCAACTGTCTTCATGGTTAATTGAGCTATGGATGTGTCAGTGAAAACATGCACTTCTGTTTCTTTTTTACCAAAATGCAGTAAATCGAGAATGTATTGTGGCATGCCTTGTAAAACTAGAATTTACGTTTTGACATTTCATATAACAAGAAGAAATTACTTCATTAATATCTAGTTACTTAATAATTATTATTAAGCAATGTATTATGTAATTTAATCTCTATAATTTATATAAAAGTGCATTGTTTCTTTAAAATATTAATTATTGCAAATTTGAATTTACCTCACTAACATTGCAACTGAGCACCTGACTGCTTTTATACTTGAAAAAAGTAACTTTTGCAGGCCTGTATAGTTCAATAACTTATTTCGCTGCAACTTGCATCAAGGGTGAAACAAAATGGAATGATTCTCATGTTTGCACTACGTGACAATCCATTTACACTGTCATGTTTAATTTATTATGATTTATTGAAACTGGAATGTATTGAATTCCTCCAATTGTCATGCAAGTACTGTGTTAAATAAATTTTACCATGAAAATAAAGTTCTGTAAACTATGAAATTCAATAAAATTTCATTTACAGATCTCGAAAGAAGCAGCGAAAGTACTGCTCCACTCGAGCTAGTAGCTCATCAAGTAGCCATTCAACATCTTCCAGTGGCTCTCGGCGACATCGAAGGAGTCGATCTCAGATAAGGCGCAGAACAAGGTACAAGAATTTTTTTTTCTGTAATCATTGCAGTTTCGCAAGAATCTCAAATTAATTTTTTGGTTGTTTAATTTGTAATTGAGCATTTATCAATACTGCAGTAATCTTTAGTTATAGTAAATTTCATCATTTGTGATATTTTTAAAGAAAAATACTGTATTTTCAGTTAATTAGGTGTCATTCTGGAAGTTGTGCCGTTTCATTCATTCATTCATTTATCAATTAATAAAAGGACTTAAGTATAATACAGTGGTAGAAGATATCTTCTGTTAGGGAAAAATATAAATAACTAAGTGTACGTATTCATATGAAATGTAGATTAAATTAAAGCTTGCCCAATTGTAAATTTTTTTTGGAATTATAACTTCGTTTATGATAATTATATATGTCAAAATGCCAGCATATAATCTGCAGCTAATAACATTACCCATAATTTAAAGTAATAACATATTACACAACTATATTTGAATAACTAGCATACTATTTAAAAATTGAAATGGGGGTGGAATAATTATTTAAATTAACAAGGATGGAAAACATTCTTGGGGGAACACAAACGTATTAGAGGATTTTGAAATTAATTTTGTCCTATGGTAAAGCAAAATTTTTAGATGTAGATGAAGTAAGTTGATATAAGTTTTTTGTCAGATGAAGAGGAAAGGATTTAAAAGAATCAATTTTATGTTGTCTGTGAATTTTTTTGAGTTCTTATATAATTATTTGGAATTACAGTTTTTGTTTTTTTTAAATTTTCACATCTGTTTCTCATAGCTAAACATAAAAAAGGCAAGAATTGCAATTCTGAAATATTCTAAATCTGTTGTATTCATAAACTTAATGAATACGCAATTTTTTTATTTCACCAAATTCACATCTTTTTCGCAAGCTATTCATCAGATTTCATTTTTAAACTGTGCTGTTTCAGTAATCATTTATCTTTTCCTAACCTTTTGTACATTAATTTAAATATGACAAAATAGATGCCAGCATTCAATACAATTGTAATTCCAAAAGAGTGCCCATTAATGTGTGTCCACTAACTACCACTGTAATTTCACAAAAATAATTCAGGAGAAAGAACAAAATATTCTGTCCAAAAGCAACGCAAAGTTCTCGCTAAGTCCTTACAGAGGCACCAAAGAATAAAGCAAATACACGAAAGATGGTGTATGAAGCAATGTTGCCAAGCATTGATTATTTATTAAGTAAGGAAGTCTGAAACGATTACCAGGTGATCACACTCTCCAATGTTTGGCTTCAAAATTAGGGGAATGACAATATATTCTTCGTTCACTTATACTAGATCTAAAATTGTGGGATCACTGTTTACCTTGTGGTTTCACTGATTTTTGGACTGAGATTGCAGTCAACATTATGTTAGAAAAACAGTCTACATTGTGTTGAACAGTCTTAATTAGCAGCAGGCCACACTGGTTGCCTGCAGATAAGCACTGGACCTGGAAAAGTCAAGTAAGCTGCTCACTAGAGCAGCTCTGTCTAATAGGATTCTGTTAAAGAGCTTTTCTATTCATAAAAGAAATTGTTATATTTGTTATAATAATGATGATGATAATAATAATAATAATAATAATAATAATAATAATAATAATAATAATAATAATAATAATAATAATAATAATAATAATATATACTTGTGTTTGTTTGTTTGTTTTTAAATGTCAAAAGTGTCCCTATGGTGACACGGATTTCTTACGTTTTCAGTTACCCGAAGTTAATGAAACGCATAGACATGACAATGATAGTTGTTTCATGACCCAACTAATAAGTGAACTTGCTCCCCTATCTAATGATATTGATTCTTGATGATTTTAAATTTCGGGAGCTAGAAGATAGACAACTTAAAGAGTTCGGAATTACCTAAGAGACTGCAAGTACATGGATGTCAGAACTAGTGTCATCTCAAAGAAAGAACATAATGTTTTTATGAGTATTTTGAATGTGTCACTCGGTAATAACATTGAGGCCTCTATTTCTATATAATTTCTTAGATAAGTTACATCACTGGAATCTCATTTGTTCTTTTCTTTTTGGAATTTGTATAATAGCTCATGCTATACAAAGATAGCATTTCTTTTCCCATTTCCTTTGAGGGTTTATTTTTTGATGGAGAGCCTTTAAGGAAAGTGTACTAGAAAAATAAAATGAATTGATTGTTTTTGTGTTCTAGTCGACGACGTAGTCATGGTGGACACTCAGTGAGCTCCTCTGGTTCGCAGCGCCCAAGGTCACGCTCCAATTCTTCCCGTTCATCATCTTCCTACAGCAGGTGAGGTTTTTAAAACTTTTGTTATTATTTTCTTCTTCCTTTTTGAGTTAAATTTCTTTGGAGAAGACAAATAAACTTTTAGGACTAGATGATTTATTGCAATTTCCCATTTACAATACAGTGTTTTGTTGCAGTTATTCATCACGCAGTCGATCGCGTTCCAGGTCAAGAAGTTCATTGAGACGCAGCCCCAGTAGTAGCCACCCACGATCCTCATACCCCTACCAGCATCGGTACGGCCCCCGCCGACCACTGCCCTATAGCACTGGCTGGCGGAGGTATTGGGTTTCTTTGGTGCACATGCATGATTTTTTCTACATAAATTTAAAAAATTCTCATTTTTTAAATTTGGTGTGGTGGACATCCAACTTTTAAATTAATTGTCCTTAAAATAGTTTGCTACATTAATATATAAAGTATTTCTTTATTAATGCCCAAGATGGATGAATTAAAATTAGTCTCTCCAAAATCTACATAGCTATATTAAAGGCGGCATTAATTAATTAATTTACTTTTAAAAGGCAATTTTTAATATGTTACAATAGGGGTGGGGTGGGGGGCAAAACGTTTTTATGGGATCTATAGGTCTGTTTTAGATTTTTATGTACTCTTTCTTCTAAAAATGTGAGAGGGAATATTTTTTCTTGCTGGAAAATAGTTTTTCAAAACAAGTCCAGGAAATAGGGAGGAAGAATACAAAGGATGTAGAGAAGTTTCAAAATGTACTTCTCGCAATTACTTCTTATCAATAAATAAGCAAGCTGAACCTTTGTAATGGAAACTGAACCAAACTTTTTTTTCATTAAAATTTCAAATCTGTTCCAGCAGAAGAGATTAGAATACAATTCTTTTTCTATTCATTTTGATTTTTAGGAAGGAAACCTGAGTTTGCAGAAACATTTCCTAGTGGTAGTTTTACCCTCTTTACCCCATCATGAGAAGAGGTTTTTTTCCCCCAAGTATTTAATTTGAAATTAAGGGGTCATTTTATATTCACAGATTAAGCCTAGTCAGTTAGAATCTAGATTTTTAGATTACCTTTGAAAAGAGTGAGTCATTGCTGATATTTTGTTATACAGCACTCAATAAGACGGGTATCTAAATGGCCACGCAAACTCGTTTGATGTCCAGTGAGTGTGAATCTGTGATTGGCAAGAAATCAAGATGAAAAGTATCATCTTGATTTAAGTACACAGTCTACATTCAACCATTGACACAGAATAAATATGAAGTATTTTATCTTAGCAAAAAAATTCCAAACACTGAAAACTTGTTCACTCTCCCCAATGCTAATCTTGAAACAAAGGTATCAAGGTGTATGAGTATGCAATTCACAACTTGATAATGTGGACCTTAAGGTCACAGAAAGAAAATCTGTTGCCACAAAGGAAACGTTTGTAGATGGGGTGTGACTAAAGACCAAAAATGTAAATTCATCTTGCAAAACCCTTTTTTTAGCAGGGGATAGTTTTTAAGTCTGTGGACAACCTAGTATTGGAGGAGGACCAGAAAGAAACAATGATACATGTAATGAAGAACATGGTAGTAACCAAAATGGTGATAATTCAAGAAAGAAGAAAATAGAGATAATTCAAGGAACAGACTCCAAGAGGACACAACTGGTGGAAAAGGGCCCTTCAAAGGGTAGGGGAGAGTCACAAGGTGAGGTGAAGGGAGAAAGCCCTCATATCTAATCCTGTTGGCTCAGAAGCAGTGATGTGACAGCCCCACTACTGGGATTACTCTGGGACCACCTGTGGTCAGGGAACATGTTATTTACTAAAAATCTTCACATAAAAAAGACAGATAAATCCAAATATGCCAACATGAGCAAGAAAAGGACAAGCCATTCAGAATTAAGAATAGACTACAAATCGCCACATGAAATGTAACAGATGTAGGTATCAAAGAAAAGGAACTCGTGATAAATTAAAGGAAAGTAACATTAACACAGCCGTTTTAACAGAAATGAAGAAAAAGCTTAAAGGAACTAAAGAGCTTGACGACTACATAATCGAGTAGACCAAAGTTAAAGAACAATTATGGAGTAGCAATATTGATTGGTAGAAAAGTGACCTCAAATATAGTTATTTCTGTGTAAATGAAAGAGTAAGAACTGTGAGAAGAAAAATAGATATCATCTCGATGTGATCAGATTATATGCTCAAGAAGAAGGAAGAAAAGAATAAACCGTAATTTTTTATGAAAATCTACAGATTTTTTTCCAAATTAATAACTGAAATCATTTGATAATTTGTGAAGACTTAAATGCAATAGTTGGAAACAAACCAATACCTAAGATAGTAGGAACCTTCAAGGAGGAGACAATGAATAATAGTGGTATAGTGTGACGTACTAGAAAGAATAACACAGACGACTGTTCTGATTGATATTTACAATATATTTCCAGTATATTTACAATTAACGTATAAAGATTATAATACAAAAATCTAACCCCTTGGCAACCTTTCAGTTCTCTTGGCTGCGAAACCCCGCGACCGTCCCTAGGCCTAGCCCAGAACCACTGCATCGGAAGCAGCAAAAAGCAACGCGAGGTGCGAAGCTGTCGGACATAGTCCCGTAACTACACCAGTTACATGGCCTGTCGCCAAACCGATCTTCAACCTGAAGATCACGTGCAAAGATAGCACTGGAGATACCCCTCGTCTTTCGACACTGCGTATTCCGCGAGGCGCCTGTCGGCGCGGCCTTAAGTATCCGTCGGCTCGCCTCCACCCTACAAGCGGCGGGCGTCATACGGCTCGCTGGCCAGCCCTTCCAGGGCTGCAACCGACATCACTTAAACTCGCGTCCGCGCGCGTCCTTTTCGGGGATTTTCCAGCCGGCGCGGCGTGGCGCCGCCGCCGCCGCCGCCGCCGCCGCCGCCGCCGCCGCCGCCGCCGCCGCCCTTCACCCCCATTCCATTTCCGGCTTAGAAGCGGGTTTCCCCGAAACGGCCCGACGCAGCGGCGCCGAACCACGCGACGCTACAATAGAATTAAGGAATTTTGCCACCTATAATAAATTAAGTATAACTATCACATTCTTTAGACAGATATTCATAAATGTGCCTGGAATTCAAGAGGATGGAGATCACTCATAGATTTTATAATTCACAAGAAATTATCAACCCTAATTCAAGATCCAAGAGTTTATAGAGGCAATGATATATACTCAGGAATCTATTTGGTTGTCTCAACTATTAATTATTAAATAGATTGAAAAACCTAAGCCCCAAAAATAAAAATAGTGAAGGAGGAGGTTTTAAAGTTATATCTGCTACAAGAAGAGTATTAAAAAGCTGTATCAACGAGAACTAAATTATTACTTATATCTAGTTCTATATAAAATCCGCAGTAAAATGGTCCAAAAGAGAATCAAGACAATAGTTGAAGTAAAAGGAAGAAGAAGAAAATCACTTTAGAAAGGGAAGATCCTGCACAGGTAATGGTTTTTGTATTGAACCAAATAATAGAGAAAAGAAGGGAGTTTAATTAAGACACACACATTGCATTCAGTAATTTTGAAAAAAAAATATCCACATAGAAGTTGGTTCGTTGTGTGAAGATGGAACAGGAAGCTGCCTAGTCGTTAAAATGCAGCAGCAGAAGAGGAAGAAAATGTAGAGATAGCTCAGACAATAAGATGTAATATCAAGACAATTTTCTGGTCAATGAGACAGTTTGCGATTTTATTTTGTCTTAATAGCAAGAATTAATTACAAATGAATGACTATATTTATCTGATTATAAAACTAGGTTTTTTCCTAAATTCTTCATTCAAAAAATAGTCATCATATATTCCCAGATTAAGCTTAGTCCATGACTATCACAGACTGGTCCTGCCGAAAAACTTGAACTCTGATGAAACAATACGTTGCAAGGATGATTATAAGTCACACTCCTCTATCCCCTCAGTTATCATGCGATGGAATGTGAAATCACTGCAGTATTGCGTGATGTTAGCTTTCAGAGAGCATCGGGAAAACAGATGGAGTATGAAAGACCACATGACAATAGCCTTGCATATAACTGTTGACAGGGCATGCCTGATTGCCTTTTATTCATTACTCGTTTCTCGACACACTTGCCAACAGAAAGGCGGACCAGAGATGTCATGGGATAGTATTAATACATGAGCAATCAAAACTGAAGTGATTCCCCGTCCTGAGGCATGTGAACTTGCAATCCTTGCCAAGGTGGTCATGTTTCAGACACAGGTGAGTGTGAAATACTTATTTTTATTCGTGAAGTATATGTAGAGTCCACCAGAGACTTGCCATTCTGATTAAGACCCATCTTTTTTGAAGTGTGATCAAACTAAGGGCTTTGTAAGTTCAAATGCAACAGAAAAATTAATGGAAGTTGTGGACGAAATTCTGTGTAGGTACGAGAATCTAAAAGTTCGCAATTGACAACTCGATTGTGCAGACATTAAGATGCAAATTTTAAGTTAATGGTTTGGAGCGAAGCTGAAACTACAAGCAACAGCATGGCTGGAAGAAAATTTGGTGTCAGTAAAAAATGTTCATAGTTGGCATCAGATGAAAGCGTGATTTCAATACGTAAAACTTTTAGGGGACCTAAAATGGGAAGATTCCTGAGTTGAAGTAGCAAGTTTTGGAATACCTGCGAGAGAAATACAATGAAGGCTTCCTTATGTATCAAGAAATTATCTGAGTGAAGGCACTTGAAAAAAACAAAATATTGACCATCTTTTACAAGATGGTGAATACCCTCACTCCTGAAGGGAAATCAACGAAGGCCTAAGTATACAAGCTGGAAGAATGGATAGCAACTGTTTGAAATAGGATCTCCTGGGAATCTTTTGCCAAGGATTTCAAAAAGTGCTTTATATCCAATGCACTTGATGGCTCAGAAGATGACCTAATGTGGGAGTACCAGGAAGAAGAAAAACAATACAAGTAAAGATAACCAAAGTAGTGACAGTGATATTGTTAATGATGCTAGTGATAAAGAAGAAAACAGAAATTGCACAGATAAAACTAGATTTTTCATGTAAAATATTTTTCTAGTCAGTAATACCATTTGTGTTTTTATTGTGATTAGTTACAATTACTTAAAAATTAATTTCTGACTCTCCCCCCTATCCCATCACTCCCCCTCCTCCCATTGCTCCCACTTCCCTCTTTCCCTGCCCTCCTCTCTCTCCTCAGTGCATCAATATGATTCTTCAGCTATTGGTTGTAGTTCCACGCCTATTACTTCACCTAGACCTCCTTTGAAGCCTATCTGCAATGCAGGTGTAGGGGACCTTTGAGTAGGTGCACCCTGAGGGTATCTCTGTAAGTACTGAGGACTGATTCTCAAGTACTTCTCCACCAGTTGCTGGTCTCAGTTAACTGTATCCGAGATTACTTGTTGGGACAACATTAGATCTTTTTAGGGTGAGAAATTGCCTGAGGAATTTAATTTTGTCATGCATCTGTCAGGGTTCATTTACATGACATGGCCACTGTGAGATTTTCTGCATTTCAAAAGTCAACACCTCTGTTGCGATCAAACCCACTCACTGCAGTTCAGAGGCCAATAAGCTAACCACTTGTCCACAAAGGGGCATGATTTGTCATGATCGCAGTATATACCCTCTAGTATTAAAGAGTAGTCAAGAAAATTCATTGTACCTGTATTTTCTTTTGAATTTTCATTTTTCTACCATTCATACTTCTTTTCAGTGGATTTATGTATGCATATGCCCATTCTTGAACTTCTCTAAAACATTCCCCTCTTAATTGAAACCTTTATTTTAGAAAGAAAAATGATTAGCATGTGTACAAAATAGTGCTAAACATAAATGACTTTTTTCTTTTCTTTTTTTATTTATTTACTTTATTATTTATTATTATTATTATTTACATTTGGCTTCAATTATTCAGCATTCTTATGTTGTAGGTGACCGCAATGGTTTCATAGGTCTTCAACTCTTCACTTAAATTTTAGTTCATTTATTTTACATTTTTTAAACTATTAAGATGACCCCACGAAGGAAAGGGCATTTTGTGTAATAGAATTTTTTGTTTTTTTTATTTATTTCATCTGAAACCTGTCAATTGAAAAAGTAAAATATATTCCATTTTTTAAACACGGAGAGTACTTAGATAAAGCACATAAGTACTTTGTTCAACCTTATCATTGCCTGTCTTAGAGATTTTGAAAACTTGCCCTTTTTCATTTTTGCTCGACTTTGACCACTTGAACAACAAATGCTACCTTGATCTTATACACACTCTGAAATTCAGTCTACCTGCCCATCAAAATTTAGTATGAAGTTTCTGTCATTGCACATAGGAATGTGTTTGATGCTTTTTAGATTTTTATTTTGAGTGCTCTTCATAGAAGTGCAGTTGCCCCAGTAGTTACTTTTAACATAAAGCAGCCCCCCCCCCCCCCCTCCATTTAAATTAAAATTCAATTATAACGGGAATTGCAACTATAAATAGATTTTGATGAAATAATATTTCTTTATTTGATTGATTGAATAAACAGGATGAGTGTTGTGGCTCTCCTAGGATTTTAAGATAATGCTGTGTGTGTTTCGCAATGCTCTTGTTGTTTATTTAGAATCTGAAATGGCGTACATAAATATGTAGTATGAATTGTGTATATGAATATGTAAATTGGCATTTTAAGACAAAATATACTCTTGCAATCATAGTACTGAAATCAAAATTGTAAAAGTTATCAGAAAGAAGTGTTATGAGGCTCCAAGATTTGTTTCAATGTAAAAAAGTCTTGACATAGAGATCATTGGTTATGTTTCAGTAGATCACGTTCTCCTCCCTTCACAAATAGGAAGAATGATTGGATGTTGTCTGAACGGGAGAAGCAGCGACAAGTAGAAGAGCGAAGAGTTATCTATGTTGGCCGCATTGATGAAGGGACTTCCAAAGCTGAATTGCGTCGTCGTTTTGAACCATTTGGTCCTATAATTGACATAAGTGTCCATTTCCGTGAGCATGGGTGTGTATTTTTCTATTCTAAATTAATTTTGAATTGTACATTGCATAGACTCTACCAACGTCAAATCATTAAACTACATTTGACTCCGTATTGTTCAAAGTTATGTTACATGAGAAGAGATGTAAGTGAATATAGTAAAAGAAAGTAATTTAAAGCCTTATTTAAAAATATTATTATTATATATTAAACATTTTAAATAGAACTGGTTTAGCCACTAATCAGAAAGATAGTCTTCAATATGTTGTAGTATATGTTATCCTCATTTATTGTAGACATCAAAAACTATTCTTTCCTTACACATTTATTACACTTCCACATTGTTTCATTAAGTGACACCAGAAGAAGCGCACAAATTTGACTTGTAAAACATTGTGAAAGTGTAAATGCTAATGTATCCAGTGCAGTAAGAAAAGTGTACGGAAAGTATTAATTTGTAGCATTTATTATAAATGAGAATACAATATAATTCAAAAGAAAATAAGTTATGCAATTTAGTGGTGATAATTTGTCTTTGGGGTCATTGTGTGTTGTAAGTAGAAATTTGCAGTTTCGTTGGGTTAGTAGAATGAACAGTGTTGTGGAGTGGAGTGACATACATATGAAGATCTTTCAGAATATTGTGTTGTATTATTCCAGGGACAATTATGGCTTTGTGACATTTGCCTACAAAGTGGATGCCTATGAGGCAGTGGAGCATGGCAACGATGATCCTAACTTACCTCGCTATGATCTTTGCTTTGGTGGCCGACGAGCATTCTGTAAAACTCGATATGCTGATTTGGGTGAGATTTGCTTCCTTGTTCAACTTCAATTTTTGTATTTCGTCTGAAGCTTTTAACAAACACTTGTTTTTTCATATGTGAAAAGGTGGCCAAACAATAATCAGTTAGTTGTCTACTCATGAAATATGAACTAAAAACCATTAAGAATTCCCCATGGCTACCGGGCAAGAACGAATTATGCATGTGGTTTTATCTTTTATCTTGATTTTACAGATTTGATTTTTTCCCAGGACTTGCAATAATAAGTTCGTAGAGTTGTGTTTCATCTTACAAAATAGTCAATGTGTATAGGTACAGTGTAAAATTTGCTGAAATCTTGTGTAATTATTATTTATCATTATTTCAGATTACTCTCATTATTTGTGGAATGTGGCATCATGAATGCCATAAACTGTGTTAAAAATATTTTCGTATGTTGAATATTTCTTTAATGCCTAGCTTTCTTCAAATATGTTCTTACAGTATCTGTCATTGGACCAATGAATCATAGAAGCTGATAATGTTATACTCCCCTTCAAAATTCCCAATATCCACGTTACCTCCACAAGGGATATGAGCTGGTAATATGGCGATTTCAAATTTGTAATCACCGTGAAAAATACTTGAAAGTATTGATGATGCGAATAGTTGGTTTAGTACAGCTGCATTTTTTATGTTTGCTAATATGCACAATAATGCACAAAGATCACCTGTAAGCTGTTCTTCTGGGTTATTCTCTAATCCTAATATAAGATCATTCTCAGTTAGTTCCAGAAATTCTGTTGCAAAATCTACAGATACATTTGATCCTTCCTCAGATTTATTTAACATGTATTTTTCTCCCCTAATTTTTGACTAGATTAAAAACTCCACAAACTCAGTCTAATTTGTGCTCACTTCCACTTTGCAATTTCTCTATTAATCGATTTGTATACGATACGTATCTATATAAACATTAAAAGACATCTGTTTTGTATGTTAATGTAAATAAGGTAGTTAAGTATAATAAGAATAAGTTGTGAGTCACATTCATTTGAAAATTGGTATTTGTAGATTTGTTAAAGTGAGAAGTCAAACATAAGAACGTTCATTCATTCTCTAACATTGCTCACAGTTTTGTTTCTTCCATATTCACTTGAAATTCTTCAAATTTAATAAGTTCAAAGGCAATTCTGTTCGTAGGTTTTTGCAAATTTATTTTTTTAAATATGGCATTAGCCTGGAGATAAAATTTAAAATATTGCCGCAGAATTCGCTTTGTAATTTTTTTTAACATAGATCTATTTAGGGCTTATTAGTGGCATTGGTTTAATTCACGGCATACTCACAAAGATGCGCCAAAACCCAAATCAACGGAAATTTCTTTGAATCTCCTGGTCAGTTCCGAAAACAAATTATCAGTTCCACATAAGGAGAACGAGACGCGTCAAATAACAACTCGTTTATCTTGATTGGCGTAGCCATGAGTGACTGAACCAAACATCCATGCACTCAGAGTTGCTTGAATACTGTATAGAGATTTCATTATCTCAATTCTTAACACTTTAACAAACTTATGATTTCTGACAACTCCACAATTTCTTTCTGCTGATATAGTATTGAATTATTTTTGTGGATTGAGGCAGCATAAGAGTTGGGATGTTCAGTGTCCCACCAGATATGCTCGGTTTCAAATTTCCTCATCTGTATGAAAAGAAAAATATAGCAATTTGAGATGCTGCACACCACACCCTTATCAGGGATTAGGGAAACCCAGAAATAGCCGAGCACTCAGTAACATAATAGAAGGTTCCAAGAGAGATTATTTTATAGATTAGGGCATGAGAAACAACTTGGGCCCATAGACCTCGAAGATCAAGTTTGAAGGCACTAGGATGTAACATGATCAGGTTATGCATGGTCGATGTTAAGGAACCTGTTAAGTAGGCTTTGAGGTGCAGAATTGCAATTGCACCTTTAAATTAAATGTTTTTTTTTTCCCCAAGAACTTCTTCCTATTTCTAAGGGAGAGAGAAATTTGTCATCTCTCCATGAAATTATTTCCTTTCATACCTCATTTGTAAACATTGGTTGGGTGTGAGAGCTGCAAAATGTATCCATTCTGTAGAAATAATATAGGTGATTATTTATTGATTTGAGAAAAAGATGTCCAGTATCAATATTCTTCATTCTTTTGACTGCATAGCGATCATAATTAATCTGAAAATATGTACAGGAATATCTATACCAAAAAGAGAGAGAGAAATTGAGTATATAACAATGTATTGTATATATGAAATTGAGCAGCATAAATTAAAAATAGGTACAAAATATAACGTTAGGTATTATGCCAGCCATTTCATTTATTCGTTTTAATTTTATATACTCGTTGTTGTTGTTGTTGTTTTTTTTAATATAATTCCTGTAGGTATTTTTAAATTAGCTTTGGTGATGATTGCTGTGAGAAAAGATCTTAAGAATTAAAAATATTGATACTAGACAACAACTTTTTCTCAAATTATGGTATTACAAGTTATTAACCTCATTAGCAGTACTGCTATTAATCGGTGATTATTTATATTGTCGTTTGTGTTATATGTCAAATACCATTTCTGACATACCACTTATGTTTTGGAAATCATAAACCAAAACATAATGCTTTAATGTTTGGTATCTTGTTGGTGGTTGGAAAAGAGAAATAAAATATCACTTGTGTTTAAATAGTCTGTTGACAGTATCTGAATTCCTAAAAGAAAGATATTTTGAGAGCCCCCATACAAATTTGCTAATATTTATATTTGATGTCCATCAGAGCTCATGCTAGAAATGCAATCTGGGGTCTGCTTTTTGCGTTTTGATCCAGCATTGTGTCAACAAATTATTAATCCTGGATTCATTAGCAGTGAAATTCAATCAAAGCCAAGTAATTGATCGATATAGTAAGTTGTTGACTAGGCAATCCAATAAAACCTCTATTAAACAGGCCTGGGTTCTCATGTAGATTTTCACAAAGGGAGAAAATAATCCTCATTGAACAGCTTTTAGCAACGTATTCTTGTAGTATTTTGATTTTCCTTTATCAATGTTACTGCTGAAATAGTAAGCATTAGTTAGCGGGATGTTTGGTATGAAAAACTTTATGAAATTCATATTTTCAAGTTCAAACTATGAAAATATTTAAAATGTGATATGTAATGCTCAATTTTCTTTACTATTGTTGTGGAATTGATTCCTACTCTTTGTATTATTACTTTTTATCGATATGTTGCAGATGGTTTAGCCACTTCCAATGGGTCAATGCCTGCAAGTGGATACATGCGAGGCAGTGGATACAGTAGAAGAGCAGAACCTCCAGCTGAAGATTTTGACTTGCTGCTGCGTGAAGCTCAAGCCAAGCTACGCAAACGCAAAGTTTGACACCGGCATATCATTATAGGAGCAATTTTTTTTCCTATGCTAGTAATTCTTAATTTATTGAATTAGGATACAGTGCACTCACTTCTGTGAATTTAGCCAATCCATTGCTCATTTTATGTCAACCTGTGTATTACAGAGTGTTTGTTTATGTATGGTGAGAAGTTGCAATTAAAGTGTTTTAGAGAAAACGTGACAAAAGCACACTGAAAGACGGGTCACCATTTACTGGTAATTGGATGTATTTATGTAAAAGGAGTTTTTAACCATTACAGTATTAAGCCCATTGTAAAATAATGCAAAATATAAGAGGTTTTACCACTTCTTTTTATAACTCAAAACACACATTGCACTTGTTAAGCCATTATCTGTTTATTTATGTACAGTGAAATTTCTGTTCTAAGTTTACTGTTTTCACCTTTCCTTGTGTTTATTTTCTTCTTTTCTTCTCTTTTCTTTTCAATATGTACTTCTGTGTTTCACAAGATATAATAAATCTTGATAGCTCTTAAATATAAGTGTAGTAAACTGTGAATTGATGTTCCACTGCTAATCAATTAAGCTTATGTTGTCCAATGATATTACTAAAAGAAAGAATCTGTTAAGTAAATATTGTACAACATGATCTGAAAAGCTGTAAACATGATTGTATTACTTCCACAATTGTGTGTTGTTCCTGCATAACTACATCCAATTGTGTCATTAACTGCCATAATAGGTGCTGATTTCATGTGTTTTCCTTATCTCTTACACTTCTGTATATTTGAATTGTCCTATGGGTAGATAGTTACCATCTTTTATTAATTTGGATAGTGTGGTTTGTTGAGCATTGATTACTCACAATTGATTTAATGGCAGTACTGTTCAGATGGACCAGTACAATTTCATGCATATTCTGACACATGATCAGCAGAATCCCCGTATTACATGGCATTGAGAATGTGTTAAAAGTATTTGTTTGGTTCCTATGTTCCTTCCCAACCAGTGTGTTTTAATGTCTCTGTGAAACTGCAGTATGTAGGACGAAAATACATTTAATGTTTATATTTTCATAGGTTCAAGGGATGAAATGTTAATGCTAGATTGTATTTTTTTTTATATATGTTTTTTTTATATTTATTTCCCCTTACTGATTGAACATAATTTTGTATCAACTGCTCTGAAGATATTACTATTTGATTTGTGCAAAGCCTTTTTAAACAAATGTATTGTTTCCTCTCTACCGCTTGTGAAGGAATTGGATGGTTTTCCTGATAATTTTGATTACAATTTGTTAAACATACTGCAATTTCATTTTTATTGTTGTGATTTAACTTAATGTGCTATTGTAATGTAGCAATTGGTATCACATTTGTGTATATTAATGTCAGAATTGCATATCATGTTTTCATGTCATGCAGGTAGAACAATGTTATATTTAAATGTTCTCACTTCATAAATTGGTGTTAACAGCATTCTGTATCTGTGCTGATCAATTGTTGTCACCAAGTTCAAGTATATGATAATTATGTATAGCAGGTGGAGTTAATGTGAACAACGCATTCATAGGCTTACGTTTCAGAAGCGAAAAAATAGTGGGATTTTACTGTATTGTGTGTGGGGATTGTGTCTCCTGACAATAAGTTATTAATTTTATTTAAAGAGGGACAAGGAACTTACATTTTTGAAATTTATTGCAAATGATTACAAGCATCTTATTTTCTATCATTTGTGGTGTACATTTTCTTATGTGTGGGAGGGAGAAACCTAGCAGCAATGTGCAGATATATATGTATGTATTATATATTGTTGATGAAGTCAGATGTGAATTGTAGAGAAACATTGAGCATTGTTAATGATGTTGATAATACTGTGATAGTTACAGGGTTTATTGCCATGGGTAAAGAAAAATCACAGTATTTGTGTGGAATATATACATGACAATTGTGAAGGTTATACAGATATGAAAGTCCTATGGTGTGCCCCTGGTCGTGGATAGTAAATGAATATAGAAGTCAATCTGGAAAAATAAAGATTGTATGAAGCAAAATAGTAAATGGTTGTACAGATAGGACGGAGTACTTTTTCTTTCCTTTCCTTTCATGTGAGATGTATGGGTGAAGTGAACATTTTAAGTTTCATGTGGGAAACAAAGCATATGCGAATGAAAGGTAAAGGAAACTTACAAAAGTTATTGATAAGTTGAGTTTAAAGCTTTCAAACATTGAATGAGAATGTTTCTATCTTGAACGAATTGCTCAGACATTTCATTTTGTCATAGATGTTTTGATAGTGAACTGGTGTGCAATGATGTCCATCCAAAGGGTAAATTTAGAAAGAAAAAGTATGTATTGCAGTTGTAAATTCTTAATTCAATTAATAGCGATTTTAAAACCCACTTTTGGGCATGGTCTTCCACTTAGAGTTGCCTTCTTAGTAAGGTTAAAAATTAAGAAATGTTAAAATTTTATTTCCCAGATGATAGCTAGAAACTGCTAATAAAACCTTTTTACTTTCATCTTTGCAGTAAAAGATAGGTTGTGTACATTTACATTGATTTTTTAAGCAACTCAGAGCACAGCATGGTTTAAGCAGTTTCAATATAAATAATTCTTGCCATTTGCTTTCAGTCTTGAATTTAGAATTGTGTAAATGCTTTGTAAACGTAATTAATTACTTTGCGGCATCTCAAAATTATTACTTCAATTGTTTCAATCTGATTCCTCAATTCATGCTCTTTAATGGAAATAAATCCTTAATAATTATCTGAAAACAAATAAAAGTACATTATTATTTCCCTAAAGCTTGTCCTCATGAAGTGACACTTGCATAAACTACCACGAGTAGGGAGGTAGAAACCAAGATAATAAGGAGTCAATTCATGTTATCCTTTACTTTGGTTAATCACAAGGAAAAATTCTCAAATTTTCATCAGTTGAAACAAAATAATTTAAATTCCAAACATTCTGTGTTTTGTTAGGCCTTTGTAAGGACAATTTGTACATTTTTTAAAATTAAAATTCTCCCACTTATACAATACACAATAATGTACAGTTCTAAGGTTTCAACACTGGTTGGCTTCATGCTAACCTGGTAAAACCGAAATGGATAGAATCCCTTTTCAGTGGTGAAGTCAGTGATACTATACAAGTGGTCACAGATTATTATTAAATAATAATTAATGAATTAAGAGTGATATAACAAATGCATCTAGAATGCTGAGAAATAACTTTTCTGTTTCATATTAACTCAAAATGTCTGGTAAAAGAATAAGTTTTTTGAAACTTTTCCTTTAATGGGGGTGGGGCAATATAAACGTGCCAGCTAATGAAATTATCAAGATCTTCAAGAGGTACTTAGTTGATAAGTAGGCAATGTTCACTTAACACCACTCGATAATGCTTTTATTCAGGGTGTAATCTTCGTATAGAAACCTCCATCAGCCACTCACGGTTAGACCACTTCCTGTCTACCAAGATAGCACTCAAGAAGCCAGATTGTGAATTTGTTGACAATTTTAATTTGTTTCAAAAACATGTAATGGTTAGTCTTTAAATGAGAAAATGATCTGGGAAACAAAAACACTTCAATCAGGTGACACCATGGATGAATATGTGTTGTTCTATGGTGACACTTCACTTTTAAAATGTGCCAAGCATTTACTATGCTACGACGACAGCCCTGTCTAAGAACAACACTACCGGCTCAACTGTAAGTAGGATTTTCACCATAACTCTCATTCACAATCAATATGGCTGATGTTGCTGCCCCTTGAATTTGAAACCAATCATTTTGGGGGGGGGTACATGAAGTCCCAGGGACATTTTTCAAAATTAATCTTTTTTTTTCTCTCCCTCTCTTTTCTTTTCAATTTTGCCCTCGGATAGCATAAAAGGCACTTTTTTGGCACCTATCAACAACAATTATGAAGTGTGCTCATCAGAAACATCTTAAAATAAGATCATGTTCAATTTTTAGAAAATTGAGTTTTTTTTTTTTTTGTTTTTGTTTTTGTTTAATTTGGCAAATGTTAAATATTAAACCATTATTTTCTCAGAAACAGCTTCAAATGTAGTAAAGAAAGTGCTGCTGGGTCCATTTTCGGCTCATTCTTTGTATTTTCAAAAATTGGAACATTCGATATTGTAAATTTGAATTTCCCACGCTTCATCTGCCCCGTCAGTTCGCAAAATGGCAACAGGGCGCCTGGAAACAAGATTTTTTTGTTTGTTGTAGATATGGTGTAGATAACATTCTTATGAAAGAAATAGATTTAAAGAAGGTAATATATTTAACGTAGAACTAACAAATACGTTTCTTTTACTTTAAGAAGTTCTGATCGTTGATTACGGTATTCAGAAATTGTTAGCTCGCTTCGATTTAATCAAGGCAAGCTTATGTCAAACATTGTACTTTCTTTTTTGCAAAATGTACTGAAACTACTGTAATAGTTAAATTATTTCATGTTTGTGTCAGTTGTAAAAGAAATGAGTGCTGTTCCTGGCTATCGAAATAAACGCACAAATGTACCACATACGCTTCGTTTGTACGGGCTGAATTGGATTTTTTCAAATTATAACTTAGTTTTTAGTAAAACAGAAAGTACAGAGGGAAATTACAGCATACGGGGAGAGTGGGGTCATGTCTGCTGAAAATTTTGATATTCTTGTTGGAATAAAATATATTATTTCTGTAGGATAAATTCCTGATAAAAATGACATATAGATCTACAACATTTTAAAATTTGCTTTAATCATAAATAATATGAAAAATGGCACATAAACACAAAAATTGCACATTTTTTAATATAATTTGTATTTTCGATTATTTAAACTTTACTTTTGAAACGCCGCGGCGTTTCTTGTTTTTTGATAATTCTGTTTATTTTCACATAAATATTTGACAAATTGTTTAAGAGTAGCATTACTATTATATTACAGAAATCAGTACGTTATATCTAGCGGTTTTGTCGCTGTAATCTGATTTCTTCATACATGTTAATAGCGAGATGATTTGGACGACTTTCCAGGCTTATAAGGTATTCCTGTGGTTGTTATTGTTACATATCTCGTGATTCTGTCTCGCAACAGCGTATGCCCACATAGGTGCCCGTGATCGTTGCAATCTCCTAATAAATTCAGCTGCCACTGTTTTCCACTTACCCACGTCGCTGTCTGTTCACCTCTCTTGCGGTAATTTCAAAGAAGAAGACTAAAAGTTCCGACACAAAGAAAATATATTGTTTCATAAGTTCTTGCTATGTTGTGATATATTTCCTGCTCCGCTTCCGGGGATATCTTGTTCCATATTCTAGGATCTACCGATTAATTTTATCAAATACCTTACCCAAAGTTTTTGCCTATCTCTTAAAGATGCTACTATTTAATTCAGAATATCACTTAGCTGCCTACACGAGGGAAAATTCTAGAATTTTGGGTCTATTTTGTTTTCCCTTGTATATTTGATTTCCTTACTCTTTTAGAGATCAAAAAGTTTTTTTTAATTTCCTAGTAGTTTGTAAATAATTGAAAAAATGCAGGTTTTTACTTCAAACATAACAACTCTACAACAAATTGTCATATTTTGATAATTATTTTCTCATTAATCACAATTGAATATTCTAGTGAAGGAACTAGAATGGTAAAGGTACTGTGGAAACCAGAGTCAGGATTTGATTATTTGAGAAAAATTATTGTTTATAAATTTATTCTGGATATTTCAGTTCATTGAACTGAAACTTTTAATGACAGATTAAATATTCCGGTTAATTTACTAGAGCAAATAATGGGCTACATGCTGCAAAAATAATTATATTATCTTTAATAGTTTATGATTTATGATGTTTGACATGCAAGAATGTGATGAAAATTCCCAATTCGAGAAAATGCATCTGAAGCTCATTCACTAAGAGCTTGACAGTTGACACTCACTTCGCAAACAAAATACTTGCTCAAAAACTAAGAAACTTAGCAAGAAACTGTTTGAAGCATTTAAACGAGAATACAACAGGAAATCACTCAATAAAAATTGAAAAACACGAAATTTGACGATTCATCGTGTTTGGGTAGACTGCTACCTTAGAAAATCTCGACCTACATCCAAGCATCCATTTCTTACGAACTCGAGCCAGTCTCTCTCTAAACAACCTTGCGTCAATAGAAAGCGACGCGACTTCCCTCAATTGTCTTTCACGAGTTGTATATTTTGATATTGTAACAGTTTTTTCTTTATTGATGATCTTGATTTATGAACATTGTAGAGCATTTCATTGCCAACATACCAGAGTGTGTTTGTTACAGTTCGAAGGACGATTTGGGCTGGAATCTCTGAAGCAGAGGCCTAGCTACGTTTTCGGGGGCTTCGGTACAGAATGTTCAAATGGGGCTCTCATTGCTATTGCCATCTTCATTGGAGGCCGGCGGGTGACCTCAATCGAAACCTTTGACTTCCGGAACCCCGATGCCGCGCACCCATTGCACCAACCTATAGCTGCGCCCCTGCGCCAAAGAATTTCGACGTTGGAGACGTTGGCTCAGCCCCCCCCCCCCCAATTTGGCTATAGATCCATAAGGGGCGCAGGATATTTTTATATATTGCGGTTTTTACTTAGCTGGACTTCAAGACCACTGAAGGCCCGTCACCACGGTAGCATTTAGGCACGGTTTTTCGCGTCTTTCTCAGTCGAGCCGCAAGTGTCGATTCATCTGCGGCCCTGCTTGATACGGTCGCGAGCATGCGACACCTAGTGGCAGTAGCATTTAGGCACGGTTTTTCGCGTCTTTCTCAGTCGAGCCGCTAGTGTCGCTTCATCTGCGGCCCTGCTTAATACGGTCGCGAGCATGCGACACCTAGTGGCAGTACTGAAAAAGACGCGAAAAACCGTGCCGAAATGCTACCGTGGTGACGGGCCTTCAGTGACCTTGAGGTCCAGCTAAGAAAAAACCGCAGTATATATGCGAATATTGTCTGACAGCGAACGTGGCAAATATTTACCGATACCGATTAATTTACCGTAGTTTTTTCTTCAAGTATTCTTTTTCTTTTTTATATGGAGCTCTCACGTTACTCTGTCCAAACACAACCTGAGTATTTAACTTCGTTACTTTGAGGGAACTGTTTATTGTTTATTTTTATTGCAGGAGAGTCGTCCTTTCTTAGGACGAATGTCACGAGTTTACATTTTGATTTGTTATTTTGAAGCTATTAAGCTACAAACGGGAAAGCTACTGACCTACGATTTCTTGGTGATGTTCTAGTTCTTCAGATGAATTGCCATCTTTGAGCTTCGCTCGAGATGAGGACATGGCTATTTTGTAATTTACTTGGAAGTATCAACATGGTAAATACGACTTGACAAGGATGAAGGCATGGAATGAAAACATTCAATTAATTTTGAATAACAGACTCGTAGGCTTTTGTGTCAGGACTAGAAATACCGCAGAACAATATCTTCTATTTTCAAAGTCTTCGAGAATCAAATCTACTATTTTGCGAACTTGTTTAATTATTATTAAATTATTGAATGTTGTTGGATTCCGAATTGCTGGTCTATAATCAAAATTAACCATTTTCTTTTACAATTTGTAGGTGGGTCATGGGGATTTTCCCCTGGTTTAGGAAAACATAAATTGTATCCGCATATATTACAGTGCCGCATAATTTACATTGCTGCAGGCTGTCTGGGGTAGCGGTGCTCCTGTATGACATGGTGGTAGACAAGAGAGGAGCATTATGAACGCCTGAGGGATGTGCTTGACAATGGGTCTACGGCTAAAAATACCCTTCTTTGACGCATTGGTGGATGTGCTAGGGTATCGGGTGGATGCTAAGGAAATCCCACCCTTACAAGAGAAGGCCATGTTTGATGCATCGATCTCATGTACCAAGTCAGAACTGCAGACTGTCTTCGGAATCATCGATTTTTATGAACGATTCTTGGACTATCGAGCAACGTATATGGACTCTTGTACTGGCTATTTGATGCAGACATGGAGCGGAAATGAATAGATGCACATGAAGCGGTCCTACAAACTGTGGAGGACATGCTGATAAGTGAACCAGTGCTGTCCCACTGTGAGGTCAACCGCCCATTGATCCTCGCATGTGATAGTTCACATGCGGGGTGGCTGTAGTGCTTTCACGCACAGGCGATGAATGTGAGAGCTCCATCGCGATTACATTTCAATCACAAACATGGTCTCAGACAAAGCCCAACTATGCGCAGGTTGAAATGGAGGCACTGGCCCCCTTTTTGTGCCAAAAAATTTCATAAATTTATCTGCGGACATGAATACTTAATTGGACATTTATCTATGAAATTTGTGCCATACCATAAACACCCTTGCATGGTGTTTTCAAGGAAGACTCCAAGACGGTTGAATACCTGTCGCCTAGATTGGTACGGTGTTCTCTGATGCTGGGTGTGTACGACTATGAATTTGTGAGCCGGATGTCTGTCATTATTGATATACAGATGTATTGTCACGTTTGCCACTTCCACACCAGTCTGAGGTTGTATATCAAGAACCTTCAGGTTACACGTTCTGGAAATGTGGATGGGGAGGAAATGTCTGCTACGAGGAGGGAGTGGTGATTCAGGAGTCGCTGCAAGAAACGGTATTCCAGGTAGTACATGCAACCCACCAACGAATAGTGTCCTCAAAGGCCGCCCGTATGTCTGGATACCAGGTCTGAGAAGAGATATTGAGACTGATTCGGAGATGCCAGTCATGCCGAGGCTCACATACAACCCATCAGAGTTCCATCCGCACCGGAGATCGTGGGAGAGGTTCCATTTTGATTTCCTCTGATTTGTTAAATGCCATGTGTTCCTGATCACGGCAAAAGCCTTTTCGAGAGCATTGTTAAGTGGGTGGAGTCGATGAGGACAACAACCCTGATCAACCGTTCCCAGAAGGTGGTTGCTGACTTCGTGATACCAAGGTGAGTGGTTTCAGACAACGGCAATCAACTGACCTCGTTCGAGTTATGGAATTTCCTAGTTAATAATGGTGTGAAGCTAACAGCTCTTCATCTTTCTACTCCGCACCGAATGGCGGAGCGTTCCGTCCAGATGTGTAAGGGCTCACTACGGAAGACCGTAGAGGGGAACAGGTCAACCAGGTTGGCCCGAGGATTGTTACGACGCGAACTGTGGTCTACGCAGCCACAAACAGGTCTTCTAGGGTCCGTTTTATGGGAATGTGAATGTCCAGACACGTAAAAAGGCCCTTCGCTCACATCCAGAAATCATGAGGGAGAGAGAAGAGGCAATAGAAACTCGGCGATTCACAACCGGGGACAGATCTACTCCGGGACTATCGGCAACGCATTCGCAGATGGTCTCGGGGAACAATGCTAAAAATAGATGGCACGAGAATATAGTCGGTTAACGAAAAGCAGGAATGCAGAAGCATGGCGAAAATGAGTCGCTCACCCAGCATCAGTTTCCTCCACAACTGTGTAAAGACACCTATGTAGATGAGGCAAGGGAAGACGAGGCGGGTGGGACACCCGAAGGCAAACTGCAGAGCAGCCCAGGGCGTTCCGGGATCAGGAAAGCACCCTGAGGCTACCAGAGACCCCAAACCCATGGGTTAAGGGAATCAGAGGATGCCCAAAGGCAACCCAAACCAGCGTGACCCCACAGGACCAGACGATTGCTAGCTTTCTATAGAGAGTAGATAGTGTTGGAGGGTTGGAGGGGTTGGGGGGTTGGAGAGTAGAGAGTGTAGTGGTGTGGCAAAGCAGTATGTGTGACCAGCAAGAATCAGGCCATGCGTGGTGTAGTGGATATAGTGTACTGTATGTAGGTAGTTGGTATAAAGGGTAGTTTAGGGTAGTGGTTATCTGCAGCGACAAGCCCAGCTGTAGATAAGGGAAAGAGATGTGTCCGCATAATGTGCAGTGTGGCACCGGTATGGGTGTGGCAGCGGAATGGAGGCTGGTCAGTGACGCTCCCTGCGTTGGAAAGGGCTGGGAGTGGGAGCCGATGTGGGCAGGAAAGGCTTGGAAAGGGCGGGAAGTGGGACAGCTCAGTTCGCGGGCAGCCGCCATGTAGCTTAACACGGATTCCGTTGCAGTGAGTTCATCAGATTGAACATTATAATTTGCGCTTATTTCCAAGTGAGACAATCAGTGTTGTGTTAAATATTGATGGTTTTAGCGTTATTAAATTTCTTGGTGTGTTTTGAAGTACTTTAACTATTTTAAGATCGATTTAGGTTTTTGTTGCGAAGTAGCATCTGCATAATTTCTTTGATTTCCTTGTAAGAGTAAATTGCTTTATTGTGGGTATATCTGGGGTACGAGAAACTCTGTGATGTCTTTATCATCCGGTGATTGATCTGAGGTTCTAGGTTGAAATACTTCTTTTAAGTATTCGACAAATACGTTGGCGTTGTCATGTGATATAGCCCATGACTTGCCTGGTTTTAGGATTGGAGGTATGTGTTGTATTGTTTTCTTTATTATCTTTACCGTTCCGCACATGGTGTAGTCAGTTGCATTTGTTGGAGAAAGTTCTTGTATAAAATATTAATTTTCTGCACCTTTTACACTGCGGGTTTTACAGAGCTGCCTCTCAATTCCACTGAAAGCCCGTCAACACGATGGCATTTCGGCACGGTGATTCGCGTCTTTCTCGGTCGTGCCGCAATAGTCGTTTCATCTGCAGCACTGCTTGATAGGGTCGCGAGCATGCGATACCTAGCGGCATTACTGAGAAAGACGCGAAAAACCGTGTCGAAATGCCACCGTGGTGACGGGCCTTGAGTGGAATTGAGAGGCAGCTCTCTAAACACCGCAGTATAGTTTCAGTCGCTTTCTGTTAAGTTTTTGGTTGGCTCGATTTCACTTTGTTTTATCATTAGGATAATGTGTTCTTTGTCATACATTTTTAAGGTAGCACTTCTTTTAATAACATCGTGATTTGTTTTGGGTACGTTTTATTTCTGTGTATTTCACTGTCTCTTGGTAAAGAGTACCACGCGGCGTGTTAGATGTACTAATATAAGTACTCGACTGCTTCTTCTATGTTGTTGTTAACGCTGCAAGATAGTTTCAGTAAAAAATGTTTGGGAGAGCAATAGAATAATGAATGGGGTTGCTCGCAAAGCGTGGCTACCCACTTCCCAGCTTGCCACTAGGGAAAATGCTGAAAAACAATTATTCGAGAACTATTAGTTTATCTCATTGTGATAAATATTGATGATGGAAGAAGCTTGTCAATGCTTCCTTAGACGAACAGAAGATTGTTTTCTGTTATAATTCATGCGACATACCATTTCAGCTTGCTATCGCCTCTTATGCGCTCAAACACCCACTGCTACCACAAGTCAAATTTAATTTCTTCAATGCCGCCCAGATGTGAATTACCACGCCTTTTTACTGACGAGGCGATCTTTTGTGTATACGCACGGCTGCAAGATTCTTCAACAATACCCCGAACAATACAATCATAAAGTCGTTGTATTTCTTCGAAATCTCGACAATGAGAATGCTTTTGCGGGCTAAAACGTCTCAGCTGAGGTCGCAATACCAACCCTACATAATTAAATTAATAGTCGGTAGCATATATACGTGCCTCTTAACGGTGTTTTACTTGCGCGAGTCGAGTCGAGTAACCGCGAAACTGTGTTCGGCCACTATTCTTTTAACTAATGCTATTCTATCGTGCCTTCATTTGGAGGACTTTTAATTTTTGAAATGTTGATACTTCACAGTGTCTCTGATTCCTGGCGCGGCCTACCGGGCTTCTGCGAAAACAGTTCAACTCTTCAACTGTTTTTCTCCTTCTAAAGAGTTTCCCGCGACAGATCTTTGTATCTTTCCCTCTGGAAGCAAACGCGCCGTTTTTGGAGAAAAATATTGAAGTCCGACGCGGGACGTTTAAAAATGCATGCTCTTTACTCTAAATTAGTGGCAAGGAATTGTTATAATGATAGGTTTCAAAGTATGGCGCCAAATTTGAATCAATTTTTTATCCCAGATTTTGGTGTTTCTTCTCCGCTGAATAGCGAGAAACGGTGCCGACCTACATGCCGGCTTTCCCCTCCAGGTTTTTCTAGCGGTGCACCGCCCCAGCAGGGGTCAGTTCTAAGTTCCTGAATGGTATCCCAACGTGTGATAGTAGTCCCGACATGTTCTGCCTTTATGTGAAAGAGTGTGAGAGTAAGAGGGGATGATAATGATGGTGATGAAGATGATGATGATGATGATGATGATGATAATAATAATAATAATAATAATAATAATAATAATAATAATAATAATAATAATAATAATAATAATAATAATAAGAACCATCTATTCATATGTTATTTTAGTGCTGACGTACTCCTTTAGCGTTATTAAATGGAGCAATACTGACTTCGGCAACATCTAGAGGACAATTCGAACCACCATGAGTCAACACCGAAAACATCGCCCCCATTCAAGTAATTGAGTGTTTTACCCTTCCAAGATCACAAGGAGGGCGAGGTGTTGTAGATCTCATAAATAAGCACAGCTCTCAAATTGCATCACTCAGAAGATACTTCCTGGAACATTGTGGGAGACTTCAGCAAGCAGTGAGCACAGCTGATAATAACTTGAAAAAGACTGATCCACCTGTTCAGCTAGTCTTGAAACCGAAGAGAAGATAACCTCATGGGAAACGAAGACATGAGCGCCCCCATGAGCTGAGCAAAGCAGAAGTCGTCATCTGTGCGTCGCGCGCATGGCTCCAGCGTGGAGATCTCTTTCCGGAGATACAAGCCTTCGTGATAGCTAAAGACCAAGTGGTGTCAACTTCGAACTACAGAAAACACATTCTGAGAGATTCGACCATCCATTCCGACACACGTAGAAGATGTGAGGCTGCATGCGAAATTATCCAACACGTGATAAGCGGATATAGCGGCCACGCACAGTTGGAATACAAAAAGTCTCGATGAATTGGCGAAGCAGGTCCACCAATTATTGGCAATGAAAACGGGCTTACTCGCCACTTCCTTGCCGTATTATTAATATGTCCCTCAGAACCTGCTTGGAAATAGTGAGCACACTCTCTACTGGAATCGCTCCATTATCACTGACAAGCAAGTCGGCGGCAATAGACCCGATATAACACATATCGACAAAAACCATCAGTATGCTTTCCGTATTGATATATCAATATTCAACACCCACAACATATTAGTAAAACATCAAGAGAAGATCCAGAAATATACCGATCTCGCCCATGAAGTCGCAGCTCAGTGGAACTTCAGCAAAATGACAACTGTGCCGATAATATCAACTACATGAGTGATCCCGAAAATGTCACTTCGAGTACTACAGTGTCTTTACTTGAATGTCAGGAGAATATACAAAATGCAGAAGGCAGTTATCTTGAATACATGCCGTAATGTTAGAAGGCACCTGAATCTTCAATAGAGTAACCGCACACCTGGTAATCATACCTGTGAGTGGTTGACATACCTACCAGAAAAAACTGTGAATAATAATAATAATAATAATAATAATAATAATAATAATAATAATAATAATAATAATAATAGTGTCACATTCACAATTTCAATTGTGTATGTGACTATACGCATTATGTGACTATAGACATGAACAGTTTCAATTGTGGATGACGAGACTAATGTGATGTATTATTGGGGGAGGGACACAATTGCGGACGTCTTCTTGAGTTCTAGAATCCGTGGACTCTCCTTTTTTCATTTTAAGCATTTTAATAATTGATAAATTTTCACTCCTATGAAAAAGAACTGCATTGGTAAACGATCTTTAGATTTGTTTTGAATGAACTGCTGACATATAACGAACCCTCCACTCCTCTCCGCCTAACAAAAGAGAGCTCAAGAAAATTGCGCAGAAAGTGGACTTTTTGAGTCGTTCTCAGACTTGCCGCTAGAGTCGCTTAATGGGCAGCACTGCTTGATGCGGTCGCGATCATGCGACATCTTGCCGCAGGATCAAGAAAGACGCAAATAGTCGTGCGAATTCTATCTTGGAGGATACTACCCTCAGCCGCCACGTTAGAAAAACCCAAGTATAGTGGCTAAACCGTAAACAGGATATTTACCAGAATTGATATTTCCCCATTGATCTGGCTTATGTCGCGGCCTCTTGAATCTGAAACCGATGATTTAATTTTAGGGGGAACTTTACACAAAGCCCTTGGGACATTTTCAAAATTCAAAATAAAAAAGGCGCCAAATTTTTTGATTAAATCCTTTTGTTAGATAGTGTGAAGAACACTTAAGAGAATGATTCAGGTCTTATTGTCGTTGAAATCCCTGAATTTTCGAAAATTGCAAAAGTTCATTTTTTTTCATCTTCCTACAACTAAAATATTGAAGATTGATATGTGTTTCTTAATGAACTCTATCCTTAAAGACTATCTATTCTGTAAAGTCCAGTACAATTTTTGGAAAATGAGTATTTTTGCGTCCAACAAAGGCGATTTTTAAATTTTAAACAATTATTTTCTCAGAAACGGCTCAACATATTTTCTTTAAATATTTTTCACAGTAAAAAAAGTGGCACTGAACACATTTTCTGCGCACTCTCTGTGTGTCTCTTTCATCACAAATTCACTTTTATCAGAGACCACAAAACAAGTTTTTCTGACCCCCCCCCCCAAAAAAAAATTTCTGCAGCATTATGATACTTTCTCTAATCAAGAATTGGTTAGGAAAGGTGTCATATCTACATAACATGTACCTATTTCTTTTTAAATTTAGAGAGTATTTGTTTAGGGGAAGTTTAGAATAAAAAAGTCGTGAGAGTGGATCGGATTCTTAATGAATTTTTGTCAGTGGAGTGTTTCCAAACTTTTTTCTCTCCAAAATACTTGGATACAGTGGATACAACATTTCTGGATTGAACATCTCCGAGAGTTCGAGGCATTACAAATATAAATAAATGTAACGGGAAAATTCCGTGAAGAATTATTCCAAAATTTGTCCGGGCAGGAAAAAGCATATCAAAGGCGCTCGCGAGCACTTTGCAACTTCTAAAAATAATGCATGAGCAAAAAACAACAACGTGGGAACGAGCGTCCGCCAGAACTGCTGCTTCCCTCGTAGTGCGGCGTGTTTCACAGAGATAGCGCGCCTGCATCGATCTTGCCGGCCAACGCGATGCATGGGGGAATCTATGACAAGCCAGAGCCAGCCAGCACCACCGAGCACCACCCAAGGCGAGCCGAGCCATAGGCCGCCGGAATGCGGGCTGTAAAGAAATAGTGAGATTATTTAGCGCGTGAGTGGGCCGAATTAATTTTTGTGCGCGCGCGAAGGAACTGTCATCCGGTCGAGTTGGAATAAACGTGTTTCCCGTTGGTAAGTTAATACTTTCAATTGACAAGAGGATACCTTTCATCTATTCATGCTCAATTGGGTACATGCCTGGCGTTTCTGAGAAATGTGTGATGCATACTGTTCACTTAAGAGTATATTGGTGGGTGATGCATGTCTGAGGCGATTCTTTGTAGTATGCGAAAGGTTAGTGGTGGTTAGAGACCAGAGCATGTTGAGGTATGTTCTTATATTAACAATTCTGTATTGTGATATTTCTCATAGATTTTTAAGTGATTGGTGCGTTTGAAGCTGCGATAAAAAATTCAATAATGCGATTATTGAAATCAGTTTTTGTTTGAAGTATGTATTAACATCGGGATCGAAAAAGTATTCGCATCCAATAATCATAATACAGTACTTACTTTAACTGATCTTTAAGAAAAAAGTGTACATTCAAATAGTTAGCAAACCGGGATTAATGTGATAATTTGCCCAATTCATTTGGAATGTGAAATTAACAAAACTGTTATTCATTCTAGTCAAATA
This sequence comes from Teleogryllus occipitalis, assembly GCA_011170035.1. NCBI lineage: Eukaryota > Metazoa > Arthropoda > Insecta > Orthoptera > Gryllidae > Teleogryllus > Teleogryllus occipitalis. The sequence goes on from BLKR01001931.1 coordinate 186,019, forward strand.
TTTTATGAGAAACCTATGAATTTAATTTTCCTAATATAATGCAATTTGTTTTGTTTTCAGAAACGTTCAAATTTTCCTAAAAGTAAATGTATCCCAACCATTTTATGTCCAGTATTCTAATACTGAATATTGTTGTAAATTCAAGAAGAAAAAATTGTCTAATTTTCCCTGGAATGAATGACACCTGAGCACAAGTTCAATATTATTTTTCATCCTCTGTAATTTTTGAAAGCAAATGCGCAGGATTATTTTCACGTCATGTGGCATGACATATGATTGGTAATGAACGATTATTAAAATGAGATCTGGTATGAAAAGTGCTGTGAGATTTGCACACTTTCCAATATTTGTGCAGAATTTTTTTGTTGTTGAGTTGCTCTGATTGTTTGTAAATTTGGTATTCTGGTTAAACACGTGTCTTGATCGTTATGGCCCCTGAATTATTTGTTGTTTTTTCTTTAATGATATTCCTACATACAAGTATTTATAATGATGTATTATTATAGTGGATTGTAAATGAATGTTACATTCCTTAATTAAATTGTTGAGGAAAGATTTTGTACCGTTTGAAGATATTCCATTGTTATTTAAGTTTAAAAGCCAAAGTTGTAAGATTGTTTTCACAGCTCATTTTTACGTTAGTTATAATTGCTCATTGTGTTTTAGCTACAGAATGTAATATGCCAATTTACGTAACTCTTTCCTCACCCAAATTTGTGTGTGTGTGTGTGTGTGTGGGGGGGGGGGGGGTAGCAGAAGAAACTGGTATTCTTCGTAAGACTGATTTAACTTAAAAAAAACTAATCTTTGTATTGGAAGTCAGAAATATCCTACATCCTTTTGGACCAATAATTCTAATTTTTCTTAACCGTGAATTCCATTCAATTATTTACAGTGGCATATGTGGCAGGCATGGCAAGTGCCAAATGGACAGGGTACCTCTTAAAAATTGTATTTACATGTCATTTTATTTACTCGTTGGTGCTCTTGCATTCCTGGCTTATTTAGTATTCTCAGTATTATTTATTATTCTCAAAAAAGTGTGTGAATTTGTGTTGGGTTTCTTTAGAACTTTTTAGAAGCCTCTGAAAATGAATGAAAAATGTATTCTTGCTCTAGGCTATATTTATATCCCTTCAATGGTTGTGAAAATTCTGAACTGAATACCTGCCAACTCCTGCATTCATCTTTAATCATTTTGTGGAAGTCTTGGTGGAAAATATTGAATACCAAAATATTTTTTGATTCTTATACTACTATGAGTAAAATTTTGGGGTTCTGTTTGTTTCCTTCCTTCTGTTAATTTTTCACTAGAATTTTCTATAATGTCCATCCAATCGGATAGTGCTCATTATGAGGCAATTAATATTTCCTTAGTATTCGAAGTAGGTGGTTTGGACAAAATTTCATGTAATGTTTCTATTATGTGTGTGTCTGAACTATTAAAGATGTTTCACATATTTATATTTCATTTGGTTATATTCTAATTTTTAAAAGAAGACTAAGAAATTTATGGTTTCATTTGCTATTGTTTTAGGGTATATCATTATAATCATATCATTATAGGGCATATTGTTTGAGTAATCCATTAAAGAGTAAATGTTTTTCAGCTTTTAGCTATTCCTTTGTACATTTTGTTTCCATTTCTTCAAAATAATTTGTCTTCAGGTTTTATTGAAAGGCTGTACAGTAATGTTCAAATCCTCTTTTGCACTTTATATTTCTGCCATAAAATTCTAATACGTTTCAGTTCGTTCTTTCAAGTTGATAATTTCGTATGTCCTTTGAATAACAGAGAATTTGGCTTTTAAGCAGTAATCGTGAATTGAAAGTCCCTCTTTTAGAACCAGACTTTCGTAATTCATCACACGTTTGTCGATAAGTGACATTTCGGTGATGAAATGGTTGGTAAATTAAGTTAGGTCACTTCATTTGGGGACCTTGCGGGAATGGTAAAGAGGATGGGATTTTGGTCATAAAATTGCGTTAGTAATTTTGCGCTGACAGACGCGAGGTTGATGCATGTAAATTGCCGACTCCAAGGGCCGGTGTGCCGTTAACTTGGAACTGCGCGCGCGAAGGAATTCAATGCGGTGATAAAAGTATTTTGACATAAAAATGGGTTGAAATTTTGCAAATTGTAGAATCAAGGTGTTTCGAGTTACCTTCATCAAGACAATCTGGACTTTTCTTACTTCAATGTCAAAAAACAACTGATGGTACAAAAAATGTATTGCCTTGTCGAGCGGAGCGACCAAAATTACGTGAAGTTAAACGAAATGTTTTGTAACTGAATTGCACCTTTTTATTTGTTTGTACTCTTGTTATTTGAAAAATGACTATTCAGTTAGGGTCCCTGCCCACCATGATAAAATAAATATCGTTACCTTATCTCGCAATTTTTCAGTTGAATTCTCTTCAAATGTTAAGCGGTACTCATCAGTCACCACTGTAAACAGCATTACTGATTGGATTTTTTTTTGTTTCTAACATGTTGGTGCAGTTGTTATTTGCGTTTACTGGCAGATTTGTGGAACTCTTCAGCAACTGCTTCCGTGCCAAGGTTATAGTGGACGTTTACACATTACGGAGCATGCCCGCAGGACTGCTGCAGAACTTTTTGAAAATATGGTTTATGCAATAAGATTTTTGATTTCGTTGTAAGACTTTAAAACTCGTGTATCGTCCAATATGCCCATATTGGCTTCAAAACTTGTTTTAATAATCATTTTTATTTAATTTTAATGAAATTTATTATATTGTTTTTTAAGTATATGACTATTAGTCCCACATTACCGTATTTCACCTTTCATCGAATACTGTGAAACTCTTCGGATAGAAAGGTACTACTTCGAATACTAATCATACATCCAAAAATGTACACATCAATTGAAGAACTAATTTTGAAGAACAGATTTCATTACGAAACTAATGGTGCTACAGAATGGCAAAGACTTTCTCGTACTAGCCAGTTTCCTAATTTTCTTGAGACTGGTCTAGCTTCTCGTTTTGCCCCTCTCTCTTCCTAGCTGCCGTGAGCCGTGTACCGGCCGCTTCTTTGGGACAGTCTCTGTGAAGAGCACCTTCGCGCTCTGCGAACTTCGCGTAGACATATCTCAGTCCTATACCTGTACATATTTGCCCATGGTATCCCTTGGGCCCTATCTCGGAGCTTGTACCATTGGTACCGGGAGCGGTAGCTCAGTGCATCAACTGATGTCACTGCACTGCCTCTGATCGGCGGTCCTAGGTTCGAGTCCTGACGGCGGCAGGATTTTCGATACTAGCTGTTCAGCTAGGTCGAATTCAGTCGCTGTCTGGAGGAGAATTCTAGCGGTCGGCTGCTCTGATCGGTAGTTTTCCGTGGTTTCTCCGAACAACACCAGGCGAATGCCGGAGCAGTACCCTACCAAACGGGCCACAGACCGCGCGCGATCTGTCATTCCTCTTCCTTGTCCTATCTTCTCCCCTTACACACACACTTACACTAACATGCACTACACTATCACATCCTGGGAGACCGGTCGGGAGCTTAGAGCTTGTCCCGGCTGGGGCGGTGCCCCGCTGGTGGGAGAGTCCTGGTTAGGGGGGAACCTTACTAGCCGACGGTAGGTCGGCGCCGGATTTCGCCATCCAGCGGGGGAAGATAACAGCCATTTCCCGAGAAAAAAACAAACACTACACTAACGGGACTAATGACCATAGTAGTCGACGCGCCCGGAAATACGAAAAAAAGCAATCAATTGGTCAATCAACCATTGGTCTGGATGCACATCCTGTACTTCAATTAAACAGTGCGCGCAGCTCGTGGCGAAGAGATAATCGAAGAATTAAGGTGTATGTGTAGTACACGAGAGATTCGAATGTTGCCGCTATGAATAGAAATGAAAACATTTATGTATTACGCGGGTTTCAAATCTACGGTCTTAGTGTCGACGTACTCGGACTCACCTGCCACAATCCCTGTCTCATGAGTAGGGCCCGGATTTTAATGAACTAAATATCAGCGAAATATGCAAGAATTTATGACCTAAAACCTATATAAATATGACCTTAAAAATAAAATATGACTACACAAGTTTATTTTTAAAAAATTCCTGTTGATTTCTTAGGTATATAAAAACAAAATTCACTAAAGAACAAATTGTGTGTATGGTACATATGGTTTGCAGTCTTTGGAACTAACTAGCATTAAAAGAAAGCTTGTGTAAAACAAATTAAGTACAGTAAAATAAAACCCATCAAACAAAATGCCTTGATTTACTACTGCATACTTGTGCATACTACTGCATACTCTCGTTTAATGTTTTCTAATTTCCTCTGTGTTTAGTTTCTAGAGAGTTGCATTCTATTACAAGGTGTATTTTCAGGTTTTCTATCTTAAAAGACCTACGGTTGTCGCTGAGGATAGTTTTGTGTCTAGGAAAGCTCCTCTACACATCACATGACGTCGGGAGCTCATTTGAAGAGGGCGATGTCACTGCAGTGTAGCTTTGGTTCATTGTCTTTAAATGTTGCTGCATTTCCAGAAATTATATCGCTAATTTTGCACATTGTAGAATATCCAGGATTTCGCTGAAAAACACTCAGCAATTTGTTGTACTCGTTTTCAGCCACATGACCAAGAGCTCGACTCAACTCACTCCGTTCATATGTTACGTTTCAAATAATCCTTTGTGGTATAATTGAGTTTATTTGTGACAATATCAGCTGATACATTGTCATGCGAGACACATTTTCAAGCTATTTATTCTTAAAAATATGACGTATGTATGCATTTATGGCAAAATTTGGCCAAAATATGACCTTTTACTAAAAACGGTGTAAATATGACTTTATATGCACAATAAAAATACGTTTTTCTAATCGACAATACCTGGATTCGTGTATAAATTGTTTTAAAATTCACCTGAAGGTTCAGAAAAAATATGACTTGTCATTAAAATCCGGGCCCTACTCATGAGACAAACTCGCCTGATTGTACCATTTGTAAACATGTTATGGTTATGGGACATAAAATAATTTAACTAATAATGTAACCAAAACTGGTATTTTATGCGAATGTGGCCTTTAATTGCCATATATTAAAATCGGTCCTATGCCATCTTTATAAGTGAATTTTATTCTTACAAGAAATTAAAAATAAAAATTTGGAACCGTATTTGAGAAAAATTTGAAATGATCCGAGGGCTTCGTGTGAAGTACCCCGAACATTTCAAGAATGCTTTTAAAAAGCGCAGAACTTAAGCCAATTCGATAAGAGAATTTTCATTTTGGAAAAAAAATCTTACGAATGGTTTAGGCACTAGTGTAGTTCACAAAAGGACGTAGGTTTTGAAAAAAGGAAAGCAAGAAAAAAAGAAAACACTTTTTCGGTAACAGGGTCCTCAAAACTTGTATTTCCGTTAAAATATCAAAATCAATTTTCCGCAGCATTTCATAACTTTCCCTATTTTGTAGTGTGTGGCCCCTAGTTTTGTGCATGTTAACGAGGAAGTTAAAATGCATATCGTAAATAATGTAGTAGGAGGGGATCCATTTTTTGTTTAATTTTTGCTATTAGTTATTCCTTATTAGTTCTGTGGCTCAAGGCAATAAGACCTGTTCTTTTGCCTAACCATTTAACATACATTTATAGAGAGTAGTAACATTTGACAGAGGGGAGGGAATGTGTAAGAGTATTTAGAACTGGGAGTGCGAAACTAGGGAACATACTGTGTACGCCTTAAGCGATTGAGTAAACCCAGAAAAACCTCTATCGGAATGGCGGTGGAGGGCCTAACATTGCCTCTACGTAGTATTGGAAGATATATAAGAGCAAAAAGGAACAATCTGGAAAACGAAAATCCGAAACAGGAAGAAGGAAGAGAGACTAAGAACTACTTACAGAGAAGAGAGACTAGAGGGAAGCTTACTTTCCTCTAATCAAGCAAAAAGCTTAAAGAAAAGAATTGGAGTGCTTTTTTAGAAAATTTGGAAAGTGGCCTAAGGACCCCCCAGAACTAACAGATCCGATTCAATATCTTAGGGTCGAGTCATCAAACAGATTGACCGGGGAATGTCCATTTGGGTGAGAATCGTGTGCACTGTGCCAGCGAAACAAGTTTAGCGTGTTCTGCACAATGAATTAGAACAAATGTTTCACACGCCATTTTGCACTCATTGCACTGCAGATTGTGAAGAATTTGTTTCAAAACGAGCAGCGGCTCATGCTTAAGGTGGGTCGAATCGGTAAACAGACTTCCAGGTGTCACGAAAGAAAATGTTTTCCGATACAAACGCAAAAAAATTCTGGATTAATTGAATTTGGGTGCGAATAACGACAGTAGGTTCTCGCATCGCGTCGTTCTTCGGCAAAGTAATAGAAAATAATCTTTTGACAAATTGGCAGTCGTAGAGGGAAGGAAACAAACCGAACATCAACTTTACCGTTTTGGAATCGAGTATGTCGTCTTCAGTACTATTTTCAATAACAAGTCACGGCCCCTGGAATTTATTAAAAATGAGTATAGAAGAACGTAAGTCATCGCACAGGAAAAATGTGGAGCAGTTTTCGAGAAAATATTACCGATTGACCATACCTCAAGAGTACAGCACTTTTATGTTAATTTCATTATTCATGTTTTTTGTTGTTGGTTGAATGATGGCCGTCTCGTCTCAGATCATTCATAAAGTGGTAATGATTAACTTTTGCATTCCCAGTTGATGTCGTGGGTTATGGCGTGTTGTGGCTGAGTGCCACTGGGTTGGATTGATGTTTCCGGGCGCATTAACTACTAAGGTAATTAGACCCGTAAATGTAGTTTATGATTTTGTCTTTGGAGGTGGCGATGATTGCCCCCCTCCCGCTTAATGGCGAGGTCTGGCGCCGACCTACACGTCGGCTAGCGGGGTTTCCCCAACCAGATATCTCCCACCAGCGGGGCACGACCCCAGCCCGGACAAGCTCAAAGCTCCCGACATGTACGGTAGTGTAATGCGTATATGTGTGTAAATAAGTGGCGATGAAAGGTCAAGGAAGAGGAAGGAAAGGTCTTGCGCAGCCCGAAGCCCGTTTGTTAGGGTACTACTTCTACATTCGCCGGTGTTGGTCGGAGAAATCACGGAAAACTATCGACCAGAGCAGGTGGACGCTAGAATTTTCCTCCGGACTGCAGCTGATTTCCATATAACTGTCTATATAGTCAAAAATCTCTCCACCGTCGGGACTCAAACCCTACTACCTCCCAGACAAAGTCACAGCAGTGACATCAGTAGATGCCCCGAGGCACCTAGGCCGGTCCACGGGGTTGGAGACTCTTGTATAACCAGAGGGCGGGTCCCTTGAAGATGCATTTTCCCCCGTGCGCCAGGGCCTAGCTGTGGGCGTGGAGGCGGCGGCGGTGGACAGGTGAGAGGGGGCCACCGGAAGCAGGAAGAGGGGAGCGGCGCTGGCCAATCCTTGGCGCCCTTATCTCGCGCAGCGCGATTGCCAACGGCGCCCGACCCTGCCCTGCCCTTCTCCACCAAGTGTTGCGAGACGGAAGCCTGTCTGTGAGGACACGAGATTTTGCAACTCCGAACACCAGGAAGTATCCAATAGAAGGGAATTTGTCGGTGGCGTTGGAGCGTTCCAGTGAAAATAATGGGTGTAGAGCGGGTTTAAAACTTTTATGTGAGAAGTTTTCTCTGTGGGTGCAGCGGAGGACGAGTGTTCCCGACCCTGCCCTGCTCCTAACAATAAGCAGTGGCACATTAATCCTTTGCGGGGGATGGGGAGCATACCCCCTCCCCCAAGGATTAGGGAAAAAATTAAAATGGGGAAAATGCATGAAAAATAAAAATAAACTAGAAAAAAATTGTAGAAACGTCTAAAATGTATCTATAATGTAGTCATATGTACACCACAAAAATAATATAGAATATAACAAATGTTTGTTATTTAACAAAAATCTATGATCCCCCCTCACTCATGTTCGGCTGGATCAGCCCCGGATCATAAGGATTGTGCGGGGGCGGCTTTCGCGACCGCTTCTTTTTGTGGCCGAGAGGAGGAACGGCAGACACATTGCGATACAGTGGGAATAGTTACGGCTAATAACGATCATAGTCACGTTTTGGACATTTGTCAGAATTTGAATATTAAAGTTTTAAGTCGATAATCCAATATTAAAAGCTTGGGAAAAAAATAATTAAACAAAATGTAAACCACAAATCATTTTAACACAGATAATAAGAAAACTATTTTTTAAGAACATGGAAATGAACAAAGCAACATAAATCACAATAAATACAAGATATTGATCGTTCTTTCCAGTTAGACGAGGTCAACGATGTCTGTGCATTTCCACAAACTAATGTTCTGTAGAAAGCATGAGCATAAAGGTTTACCAAAAAATGTCATATGCAATAAGTCCCTCAGCTTTGCATGTTGGATACTGGTTGCTACTTACTTGCATGTTCACTGTCAGTGCTATTTAACTCACTCGACTTGTGTGCGAACAAGTACCTATTTATAACATTTTTTGTGACATAACCAAGTAATGCAGAAATATTATGACAAATGTAACACACAATTCTTCTCGTTTTTAGGTTACGTTGTAAAATGAACAGATGAAACTGCTGTGACCTTAGAGAGGAGAAAAGATTTTGGACCCTGATCTCTTTTCCTCGTCAGCGCATGGACCTTGCTCATTTTTAGCCGTTAGTTCAAATCTTTCTCCGTTATTTACAAGGAGACTATGATCTTTTTAGCGAAACATAATCATATTTGCATTCTGTATGTATAAAGCAACCAGAGGACTCTAAAAACTCCTTTTCGACCAAAAATGAACTATGATAGTTTTTAGCAGTAACCCTTCACGTGTAATCAATTCGCTTTATCCAAGAGAAATCACTTTGAATAAATGAGTTATACTTCTTTTTTCGTGTTCCTCCCAAAGAAAATGTTTATAGTCAGACTTCAGGAAGTCGAATTGTAATTATATAAGTGTCTTTATATCGACCTTCTTAGTTTGTCGGCGAGTGAATAGATGTAACGGATTTGGTATCGGATTCTTATTTTGCTATCCGGTAAACTTAGTCATGTCAAACGAAGTCAAGGCCACATAAAACAACTGGGAACTACGAAGTAGACGAAACACTGAGGTGACATGAATCAACATGGCTGCCACCTAGCATGTGGAGAATGATCCCAAGAGTAAAAACGTGTAAGTTTCCATGAATTCGTACAAATAATGTACGCAACTCATACTAAAGTGTCTTTGCCGCACCGTACTTACCTCAAATTTTATGCTTATGTCAAATCACTTTCTGAACTAGTTTCGTAATTGATTGCTGACTTCCCCAAATCTTCGCATTTAGTGAAGTCAACAATGTATTGCTTCTGTTACATGATTCTGTTTTTTATGTAGTACTATAGTTATATCCCTGTTGTCTTTATCTCAGATCTCCAGTAGTTTGTCAAAAGTGTTTTGCTGAATGTAATCTATATACGAATTGCAGTTTTTTAAAAGGGTCGGACAGGAGGAATTGAAAACTTTGAAACACGCAGTTCGGCAAGAATTATGTAATATTATTGTATGTTTTGACACATTTTTTGGTTGCTGTGTTTCGTATATTCAGTTTCCATGACTAGCTGCAAAGTCGGTGAAACTGCGAATCAGAATTGCACGCTGCGAAAACAACGGGATTGTACAGCCAGATGTTCCAATAGCACCACATTTTATAGCAACTCGTTCGGTTTTTATTTCTTATCAAGTCCTATCCGAAAAATCTTTTTGGACACCATATCCTTAAATCATAAGTAATAATATGAAAAAAAAAACAAAAAAAAACTACAACCAACGACAGTCTATCTTTCTCGAGTTTCTCAAACTATGATACGGTCGCGGGTATGCAGGAAATTGTTGTAGATTCCAATTATTTCCAATAATATCACTTCGAAATCTTTAAGGTCGATATGAGGACAATATTCTCAGTTCATTCAACTGTATATTACGTGTGTTTTCAGTTTTATATAACTTCCGCAAACATAAATGAAGTCCATTGGACAGTCTCCTCTGGCGTAACACATTGTTACACAAAATGAAATGGATTAAAGTGACGGTTTTGGTTATGCCAAACGAATTAAGAATTTATATTTCAACTTGAGCCGGTTTCTCAACACTAGTCCTGATATTTTATTTTTATAAAAAAAATTATTGTAAATATTCCTCTTCTAATATTTCTATTCATAGCAATAATTAATGTGGTTTGATGGACTATTCAAACCAACATCGTACACGCATTATTGGCATCGTGCTGAATAGCATGCGGGTCGTTTCAGGAAGAGAATAGGACATCTCGAACGAATCCAAAACCCAAACCGTAAGATATCGTGAAAATCATGCAATGAATTAAACATGGCCAACAGAATACTATTAGGAAAGTAAGAAACGCGAAGAGAAGTTTTTGAGGAGAGGCACGGGCAGTGGCGTTACCTGCACGGGGGTGGGGGCAGCATCAACTTGGTTAGGGTACAATTCAATAGATAAGATGCAGGCTACCGGGGAGATTCCTCCAATATATTATTCACGCACGTTTTCTTGAGCTCCGTACTACTTTCCCTCTACTTTTACTAACATTAGTTGAATTCAGACTAAGGAATAGCAACGAGCGTTATGGACAAAATCTTCGCTCCCCTGTAATAGAAAAAGTTTGCATCAAAAAACTAGCTACATATTTGATAAAACAGACTGGTCGTCGAAGTAACCTAATCCCCACTCCTCTCGCACCTAGCAAATTGAGGGCTCAAGAAAAGTGCGGGGATAATACCCTATATTCGAAAAACATAGGGGGGGGGCGCATGCTCCCCCGCCGGCGGTGACGCCTAGGGGGGATGCAGCCGATCACTTTGGAGGGGGCCATCATAGATTTTTGTTAAATAAACATTTGTTATATTGTGTATATTATTTTTGTAATGTACGATCTGGTAGGCCAAGGCCCGTAGCGGGCTGTCGTGCCAACGAACAGGAACAGTGTATATCTTTGACCCTGGTGAATAAGCTGATAAGTCAAAAAAACTTTTTTTTACAGGGGAGCAAAAAACAACTTTAAACTAATGCTCGAAATAGGGAGTAATTGATATTCAAACAAAACCTACACAAATATAGTTTTATTTGAATATCACCTTCGTTTGAATATCATTAACTCTAATTTAATTCATTTAAACGTTGTTTTTTGCTCTCCTGTAAAATTAAGTGTTTATGGCTTATCACTTTATTGACCGGTATCAAAAGATATATGATACTATACAATATTATTTTTAAACAATTACATAAATGTTTAAATCAATTTTGTCAAATAAAAGAAGGTAACAAACGGAAACTCTGGGTCCGTGGCGGGGGGGTGTGTGTGCATGGGGGCCATGCTGGATCCACTGGCGACGCCTGTGGTCGCCTGCCGCAGCCTGGCCATCGCGTTGCACAGAGCGAAGCGCAGCGGCGCGGCGGCGGTTCGCAGCGCCAGCCAGCAGCGTCGCGCCGCTCCGGGGAAGCTGCGGCTGCTGCTGCTGCTGCACGTGCCCTTCCGGAGCGGCGTTGCCACGCCTCGCGCAGCTGACGCCGCCCACGCCCACGCACCGGCACGCACTCACGCGCACGCACGGCCCTGCGCCGCGCCACGCCGCCGCTCTTCGCTCAGCCGCCGCCGCCTCTTGGGAGATCGCGGGGCGGCGCGGCGCGGCGCAGCGCCCTGCTTTGCGCACGCGACGCAACGGCCTCTTGCGGCAGTGGCGAATTCTCCGATAGACCTCATTCGCAATGCAAACTTAAACATAAAGGCGGCTCCACACATTCGTTATTCGGCGAACACCGAGCAACCGCTCGCCGAATCCTGAGTAGTGTGGATGAGTTGCGTGCTATTTGCCGAGTGACGAACATTCGGGGTTCGTCCTATCCACCGCGTGTCGGTCGTTTGGACACAACAAAAGGAGCGAACATTCGCCGAACACGTCAGCGGCGAGCACTAGCTCGCTGCTTGGCGAATGCCGAATGTATGGAGCAGTCTTAACGTAATGCTGTAAACTTAAACTTGGTTTTTACTAACCTGGCGGCTGAGGGTAGTATCTCAAAGATGGAATTCGGCACGACTTTTTGAGTCATTCTCAGTCCTGCCGCAAGATGTCGCCTGATCGCGATCAAGCAGTGTTGCACATCAAGCGACACTAGCGGCAGGACTGAGAATGACTCAAAAAGTGCCGATTTCCATCTTGGAGATACTACCCTCAGCCGCCGCGTTAGAAAAACCCAAGTGTTGCCATAAAATTTACACGTAAAAACAAGCATTCACAATGACGAACGTAAGTTTCGCCTGAACCGATCAGAATTGAACGTACTGAATCTTGATCGATTCGTTTCTAGCTCGGTGTAAAGATCTTTTCACCATAGTTTCTAGCTTTTTCTTCGCCATTTTTATCGATTTGACTTGATATATATGCGAGTAGCTGTTGTAGTAGTGCTCGCATTTCCTTCGTCATATAAGTAAGGATTCTCTCGTAATAAATTCACGAGTAATTCGTCGAACATAATTAGCTTATTCGCCATGTCATGTTAAAGTCACTATAAAAAATTGATCATTTTGAATTCTTACTTTGAATTCACTGCACGCGTCAAAACTGTTCGCAAACTAGTTTTCTACATTACAATAACAAAATGACATAACCACAAACTACCTCAACACAATCTGAAATCGACCTTCCACTCTTCTCTCTGATAGGTGTTCGGTAGAATTCCGACGTAAACTTAACGTAAAAGCTGGGAGCTTGTGAACTAAGTTTACGGACTTACGTCTACGGTTACGTCAAGGCGTTGTGAATTGTTTCGCTTAGTAATGCCTCATTCACAATGCAAACTTAAACGTAACGTAAGCCGTAAACTTATGCAGTAAACTTTTCACGTAAAAACGAGCATTCACAATGGCAAACGTAAGCTGGAACGTAGGTTTTGCCTGAACCAATCAGAATTCAACATATTGATCGATTCGTTGCTAGCATTTTTTTCGACTCTCCTATCGATTTCGCCTTTTGCATTTGCGAGCAGCTGTTGCGCCCCTACCTATTGAGGTTATATGCGAGCAGTGAGCTTTAAATTGTGTACCGCAAACTTCACAAACTTCTCTGCTCTACCTTTCGACTATACACACCAATACACACGCATAAACAAAAATCGATCTGGAGTCGACCTTCCTTCTCGCGGATTTTGTTGTGCATTTGTTTTTTTCATGCTGCTCTCTGATTGGTCTTCGGTAGAATTTCGACGTAAACTTAAACGTAGAAGCTTGGAGCTTGCGAGCTCTTAAGTTTACGTCTTACGTCTACGTTTACGTCAAGGCATTGTGAATGATCTCGCTTTATAACCCATTTCTAGGTTTTGCGGCTACGTTACGGTTACGTTTAAGTTTGCATTGTGAATGAGGCCTAACTGATTTGTGGGTTTTCCGGCAACGTTACGTTTACGTTTGAGTTTGCATTGTGAATGAGGCCTTACACCACGTATACCGCCGGTATGCTTTCGATATACCGCCGGTATACTATTCGAAGTGTATAAGAAATAGTTCATAAGTTTGGTAATCCTCTAAAATGTTATTGAGATTTTGAAAGCTTTAAAACGGATGCGAAAAATAACTCTTTCACTACCGAGAGCCAATCAATCTTCCGCATCCGTTAGCGCTATGAAGTGCGGCAGACTGTGAAGTTTCAAACCGTTCTTAAAGCTGTTCAGAAAATTTGCTAGCGCAGGCGAAGGCACCGCATGCCAGTTGCGATAACCTATGGCTCATCATGTTTTAAGGGCGGGGAAAGGGGAGGATGCGCGTCTGGACGGTCGGTAAGCACCGCAAAATATTGCGGTGAACAGCCCTCTGGCCGTTCGTAAGTCACACTTCTGTCAAGTTACTGTGAAAATGGAGTGTGTTCGTGATCCAGAAGTTCATACTTGGGGTTTCAGAAAATCTCAAAATAAAAGACAACTGTAGAGGTAGCTTCCATAAAGTGCGGTATACTTGAAATAATGTTCAGGATTCGCCATTGTCTTCCAGAGTACACTTGGGTTTTCGTAATGTGGCAGCTGAGGGTATTATCTTCAAGATGGAATAAAGCACGGCTTTTTGCATCTTTCTCGGTCGGGCCGCCAGAGGTCGCATGATCGCGACCGTATCTAGCAGTGCTGCTCAAGCGACATGCGACATCTAGCGACATTACCGAGAAAGACGCGAAAAGCCGTGTCATATTCCATCGTGAAGACAAGGCCCCCAGGCGCAACGTTACGAAAACCCAAGATCAGTGCCGGCGCAAGCATGGGCAGACCGGGCGATCGCCCGGGGCCCTGCAAGTCATGGGGTCTGATCACGGGACTGATGGGAAAAATTAGTTAAAAAATTGAAAAAGAAATTAGAACTCGAGAAAATCGTTGTATGTCGCGGTACAGTAGTCTGACATTTCATAAAAAAATTATTAAACACTAACGAAACAAAAAGTTTTTAGCGTTTAATCTCACAATGGAAATTGTATTATATGATCAGTAAATACATTTACTTAAATTATTGTTTAAAATGTTTCCCAAAATTTTTTCTAACTTAAACATTTTTGTTATTTGTTGAAATAAGAAGCTAGAAATAAGATAGTTTCTTAATAAAACTTTCACATGTTATGTTTTTTTTTCGGGTGGGACGGTACGTTTCAGCATTGCCCCGAGCTCAAAATTGTCTAGCTCCGGCACTGGTAGTAATGCGACATCGGCAACAAATAATAATGTTCCCAAACATGAATGTTCAAAATTAAAACGTCGAAAACATCGACCAAAAATCATCCATGTTTTTTAAAGCGAGTTTAGTGCCCTGTGAAATGAAATTCGTGCGCAGCACAATTTAATTTGACAGTAGCCAAGTGTGTTAAATTATAATTAATATTTAACTGAAAACAAAGCTAAAAAAGTATGCTAACAATAGACAAAAATGATTTTAAAACCCTACGCCCTCAAGGCCACCTCGTAGGGTCAGTCATCAGTCGAAGAAGGGTATGGGAAGCTGGAGAGGTCCTACCCTCACGGTGCATGCTTGTCCGTCTCTTCGTGTGCGAAATAAGAGTGAAGACGTGGGAACAAACAGTGCATCAGGGTCATCTCGGGCGAGAGGTAGTCTCGTCGATGAAGATAGTATAAACGGCGTTCGTTCGATTCGAACACAAACTGACATTGGTGCCATTAGTTATTAATATTATTTCAAGTTTTTAGTTTTAAAAAATTGTGATGATGGGAATTTTCAGTCATAAATAAAACATCGAGCATAAAACATCGATATAAAAAATAGACTTCAATACATCGATGTTGACAACATCGATGTTTCTATAAAATCATCGATATAACATCCTAATGCAGAGCTCCCGTCCGTCGCGGTCGTACTCGCTTTGGCAGTGTTGTCGTTTGCTCACACGTATTCTCCTTGCAGCGAAATACTCTACTTGAATGATAGAAAGATCAGAGATTTTTTAGGCAGGTCAGTATTCTCCTGTTCTGCGCAGGATCAGATTTGTCATCGCTCACATGACGAAAATGGCGCCTCGATACGAAGGCGAGTTGCTGCATAATTGGTGAGGGAAATAGTTTAATTGTGGAATATTATTTGCCAGTAACAAAAAATGAAACATTACAGAACTCGTATTTAAAAGGTCACTAACCTTGTTCTTAAATATTACAGTTATGTTATAAATTGTAGTCGAATAGTCTGATCACATTAGAAGTTCTTCGCCCGGCACAGCCCACGACGCGTCATGCGAGCTCGGAGTGATCGTGGGCCGCATTGCTGCGTGATGTGCAATGCTACACCCGTCTCCTTGAATCATGCTCCGTGGTCTTGATATAATACTTTCGAAGGGCGGAACTTCCGGAAATAATTTTCTCAAAGTTAGCATTTTGTATATTCACAATTTTAGTATTATTGCGCAAATTGAGCATGAATTCATTAAGAAGTGAAAGGAAAATTATGAGAGGAAAGAAACGAACGTGCCTAGTCATGCAAGAAATAATTTATTACGTACAATTATAAAGGAAAGGTAGAACAGTGTAGCTGAGAGTTTCGACTTTCATATATCGGAGTCTTTTATTCTTTTCTTCTTCCAACGCTTCCCAGTTTACAGGAATACTACGGGGGTGGTATGATAACAATAATCTGTGTTCTGGTAGTGCATCTAGCCCTCCGTATCCTGATAATAGAAATTTGGCCCGCAAGTTAACAATGATATATATCGATGTGCAACTGATCTCTACGCCCATCCCCTTACCAGAGAATGGCTCGTGCGAGTCTTAGGTGCTTTCATTGTTCATAACTCCGCTACGTCTATTTATGACGGCTTCCTTCCTCCCCTTCACGCGGGAGTCCCTCTGACCAAATTCTGAGTCATATTACGCGGCAGCATTCAGCGGTGAGTGCGTGTTGGAGTGGCTTCTAATGAACGTAGGTGAAACGCGGCCAGCGTTGTACCCCGGTATCAAGAGACGGCCAAAGGGCAAATCCTGTAATCCTTGGTAATTGTTTTAGAGCCATTGTCGGGGGCCTAATTGACGATTACGTGGGTTTGCCCGGAGCTCCGCAGAGGCGCCCCTCGCCTCGCTGTGCACCGCGCTCCCCGCCTGGATCCTCACCCGCCTTGCCTTTCCTTTCCTGTCCTTTCCTTTCCTTTCCTTTCCTCTCCTGGCGACGCCCCCTTCAGGTCCTGTTTCGACATGTTCCTCGTCTCGCAATGAAGCACGAAGTCGTTTTGCCAGATTGCTCGCGGAGCTGTGCATCCCTATATTTCCTTAACTTGTGTGGTCAAGAAGTGGTAGTGTGATGAATAGAGACCGGATTTTTGTGTAATTACATATTCTTTGTCTATATCCAACCGAAAAATGTATTTATATACTTAATGAAATTGTTCTAAAGTGGAAAGAAAAATGACATTTCATTAAAATCCGCCCCCTAGTGATCAGTCTGTCATCGTGAATGAGGAACTTGGTCACTTTGCCCGCATTAATGGTACAAACACCGGCATGGAGCTATGGACCATCTCGGGCACAAATGTAAAGGTGCAGGACCGAGATGGGTCTGATGGCTTCCTCAGCGTGATACATGGGGAGCACGAGGGGGGGGGGGTACTCTTCCCCGGGCTAGAGTTCCCGGGGAAGAGGTAATGATCGCGGGAGTCCTAAGTAGGTCCGTCAGGCGCCGATAGATGGCAGGCGGTATCCGCGATACCCGCATTGAATATTTCCCCCTTCTAACGATCTAATACGACTTGAAGTTTCTTAAAATGCTAGATTTTTTACTGGGTTCATTAAGAACATTGTCATCCTGAAATGTTTGCATTTTGTAAATAAGTGTTAAGAAATATTCAGTTCTTTTTACTTGTCGAGGGCATGTGCGCTTTGTGGAAAAAATCTGTTCGAAATCGGTAGGGGTTTGTTTGTTATTTAATCGTACTTTTATTACATTCTAACTTCGATTTTTTTCAACTTGAAGGTCTTCTTAGCTTTGTAATGGAGTATTCGAGGTTAAGGAAGCTTGAAAAAATGGTGAAAAATTCAGAGAGACACTCTGGAGTTACACCGATTTATTAATGTTCTTTTGGTTAAAAAATATTGATGAATAAAAACTAGTTTTTTCTTTCAACAGGGCGAATATTAAGGTGAAGTGAAAGTGAAAACAGTATGACCTTTTTTTTGTTTTCATCAGGTTTGTCAGACACGAAAAGTATAAATCCCGCGGGGCCATTTTCGCTGTCTTATCCCGCTCCTCCCTTTCGCCACTGTGAAGGTTTCCTGAATTCAATACGGTGTTAATGAACCGTCGCGCCGCGTATAATTATAGATTAAAAAATTTTAACGATTGTCATCTGCCGCAGCAGATTATAAAGTTTTTGCCATAATAAGATTAGCATAATCAACAACAAGGAAGTTAGTCATAAATCTGCAGACATGACGGACATCCGTTGTTTTGAACTCCATAGATAACTAGGGGACAGCACACCCGGACATCCGTAAGTCTTTGTAAAAGAACTTCGAATGTTCTTAGGGCAGATTATATCGCTTATTTACGAACTCTAAAATAAGTTAAGTTTAATGGATTCAGTTTCGGACAAATAAATCAACCGGCGTAGTTTTTGGTTGCGAGCAAAGTGGCTGTTTGTTGCATACTTATTAAAGGAGCCAATTTCAATTAGGTACTCTATCGTCCCTGATCTTTTGATGATTTTTGAAATGCCGAAAGCTTTATAAGAATATCACGTTCGTATTATGATGCAGAAAAAAAGTTGTGGGATTTTGAAGTGGACGATCGTTAATCAGTCGGTCTGGTAAGTGTAAAGGTCTCCATTAATGAGATTATTAATGATTAGCTGTCGGGACCATGCTACATCTGGGGTTTTTACGCGATAAGTAAGTAATGGTTCTAAAGCAGCACGTACTTTCTAGCCCGTACTTGCAAAATGACGCGAAAAATACTCAAATTTTCGAAAAATTGTACATGATCTTATTGCAAAATCTATCATTAAGGAACAGTTTTCATTAAGGGAAGTTTCAGGAGCTTCATGTAAAGAACCTCCCAAAATTAAAATATATGTTTCAAATTGAAGGGGCCGCGGCATCAGCCAGAACGATTGGGTAAAATAAATTTTGGAGAAAATCGGCTTAACGCTTTAGCCTCTAGGGTTATTCACGGACGGACGGTCATTGATATTGACAAAACAGGCAGATTGATGTTTTGTCGTCATTCGATTGTTGGGAATCAAGGAACCGTAAAATATGGATTCTGGCTACACCATGTGTTAAGAGGATTTTTTTCTAAATTTAGCTACTGGATTTATCCACTTTTTCGTCACCAAGGCCCTGAAATAAGATTTTACTGCCGAAAATTCGCCGTTTTTTCGCAGCGTTGCATAACTTTCTCTGCTTCTACTTCGTAAGGGGTCGCGAGAAAGTAAAAATGTACAATTTCATGATTTGTTGGGTAAAGACCACAGCATGTGTGCAGTATGCAGGACTAAGCCAGGTTTTCTTTTTTCTTCCTTCCTTCCTTCCTTCCTTCCTTCCTTCCTTCCTTCCTTCCTTCCTTCCTTCTTGCTTCTCTTTTTTCTAGCTTCTTTCTTCTCTTCACCTTCTTTTCCTTCGCCTTCCTCCTCTTCGATTTCTTTTCTTTCCTGTTCTTCCTTCCTTTGTTTTTTCTTTCTTGTTCGTATTGTCCTTCTCTTTTTCTTTCATTCTCTTCGTCTTTATTATTATTATTGTTGTTGTTGTTGTTGTTGTTGTTGTTGTTGTTGTTGTTTTCCTCTACCTTGTCCTCTATTTTTTTCTCGCAGGGTCCCAGCAACGGGTAAGGCATAAACGTCAAGCGGGTTGCGTCAACCTGACAGCGATTCATTGCGGAGTTAATTATTTTTAAAGGATTGCAACATCCATTTCTTGAAAGTTTAAAGCATATCCATTTTGGAGTATATCCGTGATTATATCTTAGAATATTGTCAAACTCAACTAACTTGTGTGATTTACGAATCGATGGTTTGTGTAGTGTAGTAGTTACGCAATATTATTCAAGGAATGACTGAAAGTTTAAATTGAAGTAATGCTGTCGACGATGATCACATCCATGCGCTTTAAACTCAAATTTGTGAATATAAAATACTAAATTTATCACGTCTGTTCATTGTTCGTGGCGGTCAAGGCGCTTCTTTACAGTAGGGAGGGCATTATGCTGGGAAATGAGTATAAAGTTGATCATTTTTATTAAAGCATGTAGCGTATACTTTTGCATGTGAATCAACTGAAATCCCGAATTCGTTATAGAATCGTGAAAGTTGTTGTTGATGACGGTGATGATGACGATAATAGGGAAACTTAATATTTATGACGTTACTCGAATTTCTTTTCAGCGACTGCCTGCCTTGGACGCAACTGATATTGATCTAAATGTTCCTTTTGTGTACCTCCTTTGTCCCGCGTTTCGTTCGGGCGATGCGCTTTTCGATCCTGAAATAGAGCAGACTCTGCATTTCGCTTCATTTTGCTCCGTTTTTGCGGGCCCTGGTGATGAAGGCCCCTAAAAGAAGTTGCATTAAAAAAAGCGCGGCCGGTTTATTTACGCTGAGGCTGCGTCACCCAGGCCGTCGCCTTTTTGCCCGCGGACGTGAACGCAGACGCAGGCGCGAAAGCTGCCCCGCCCCCGCCGCCCCCGCCCCCCCGCCCCCGCCCACGCCCCCTCCGCTGCGCGAAGCGGCCCCGCGAAATCGCAGCGCCTTCCTCGTCGCGCCTATCGCTCCACGCAGGCGGCGCGGAGCGGGTCGCGGCCCGCTCGGAGGCGGCGCACGCGCGGGCGGGGCGGTTTCGGCACCTGCCGCCGGAGAAGGTCGCCTATATTCAGAGCCTTGTAAGACAAAATTACATTAAACTTGTGAGAACCCGTCAAAATTTGACGGTGAGATCTGAAATAAATGTAAAATACTGTACCCAGACTAATGTTCACAATATGTTGCATTGTTTGGATCTTGGGGGTGTAACGAAGATATTCTGTGACGAGTTCCCAAAATTTTGAACACGAATGGCCCATGACCAGGTGGCAATGCAATATCGGCACAAAAGATATAGCACTATTATACTGGAGGATATTATTTCTGAAGTTTTTTGATGTGTCATCTCCTATAAACACTTGTTTGATTTCTTCTGGCATATTGCTCGAAGGTATACTTATTTTCCCATTTAAGCAACACAGAGTAAATCGTTTGCAGAATTTCTCTCACATGGAAAGTACAAAGCAGGACAAAACTGAAATTTCATAGACAATGACCCAATAGAAAACGAAATGACCTCACTATCACGACACCTACGCTGACTTTCTCTTTCCCTGCGTCCAGTTAATGTATGTTTGCGTCTTTTGGGGCGCGTGGACAACGATTCGGAATTCGACATAACCTGTAAACTGTACAAAACACTGTGCGAATGTTCTCTACAAAATACACCACAGAAGCAAATACATGCAAACTGTCAACACCACAATGCAATTATTACACTGAAACAAAGTTGTAAATAAACAAATCAATTCAAAGAAAGACATGATTGACTGCGACTGACCCGTAAATTCAACGGGGATCACACAAACAACATTTCAATTTTGAGAATACAAAATGACAAAATAACATCAGTTTCGTAGTAGGCAAAGGTGTACCAGTGAAAAATGATATAATAAACTCAAAGCAACTGCAAACATGGGGAAGTAATAAGCAACACCCACCCATAACGGCCGGTGTCCGTGAAGGTTTAGCCATAATGAAAACGTATGATTTGTGAGTAAAGCTGGAGCATGAAAGCAGTAACTCCAAAGAATTAACATTTTTGTTTACGAATTGTTTGTGTTAGAAGCTATTATAAAGAGTATTGAATGACACACAACTAACTCGTTTGGTATTTGCCATTCGTCGGCCTAATGACGTTAATGACTATAAAGGATAATCATGAGGGGGTGCGGTTTAGCGGTGCGACTCGTTTTAGGTGGTGTACAGATGGCGGTGATAGGGATATAAATAGGTCTTGATGGAGTTGTGGCAAAATGTGCAAGTTGGAAATTATGCATAGGACACTGTTTTGACACATCGGCCCTTTTTTATATAATCTGTGAATGCCTAGGATATCGAATGGGCCTTGCATCTAATAGGCCTCATTTATTGTAATGCTTTAGCCTTGTTCATCAAAAAACTCTTCCGGGACCGCTGAGGCGCGTTCCGTGTTACATCACAAGCTCTATAAGATGCAGTGAGTCGTCTGCTATTCGTTCACGCTTGTTTTGTGACGTTTTTGTCGTAGTTCTTATTTTGAGTTGATTCTGAAAAGCTCGCTTGAGTTGCATGTTGGGAAACGAGTGAAAAAAAAATTGTACGTTCATGCCCAAACGATCCGAAAGCGTCATCCACCTAATACTAGAAAGATTTCATGAGTGATCGTTTTACAGTGTTGTTGTTGTTGTTGTTGTTATTATTATTATTATTATTATTATTATTATTATTTTGATAGGGAAGAACTATATTTTTAACAACTCAAAATACTTGCTTTTCATTGCTAAACTACTAATACGAATTTGACAATTTTTGAAACTCTGCCATTAACATTTTTGACAGTCCCCACGACATTTTACGTGCGAAATATAATTCCCCAACATCAGTACCGGCGAGCACAAAGGCTACCTTTAAGGCTCGAGTGTTGTGGTGATTGGCAGATCGTTGGTTCGATCTCGAAAAAGGTGCCAGTCGTTTTCTTGGTGTGCTTAATGCCGGTGAGGTTGTGGCTGCTGTTAGAATCGAATTCGTGACCCGGCGGCTCGAATAAGTGGTTTCTGTGGTTTAACTGATTACAGGCGATTGTCGGAGCAACGGGCCATGGACAGCGGACCATGGACCGCGCGCGATCTTTTCTTCCGTTTACTTACCATTTTGATCATTTTAAACATCCCATCATTCGCCTATGCAGACAGGCGCCATGAATTCTTCTTCTTCTTCTTCTTCTTCTTCTTCTTCTTCTTCTTCTTCTTCATCTTCTCCTCTATTACCTTCAAATGAACGTCTTGGTCTGCTCAACTATCCATTTCTATTTTTTCATATTCCTCGAGTGACTGATCCGATTTTCAATCATTTTCCTGATGTCTTTAACAACATCTTTCCATCTATTTTTAGGCCGCCCTCTTCTCCTGGTGCTCACTGGATTCCAGCTAAAGATCTTGTTCACAATTCTGTCATGCGACATCCTATTAAGATGAACAAGCCAACTTAATCTCATGGCTTTTATAAAATTTAATATGAATTTAATGTTTATTCGATACTGTCCAGTTTGGAATTGTTCCTAATCCGTCCATCTCCATTGGGCATTTTAACTGGTCCAAATATCCTTCTCATCAGTCTTTCAAAAACCACATCCTTTTGCTTTTATTAGTCCACGTTTCTGTGGCATAGGTTACAACTGGTCTAATCACGGTCTCATACAGTCTTAATTTTGTGCCATTTGATAACATTTTACTTTTTAAATTTCTGCAAATGAGCAAAATATGCTCTGTTTCTCGCTACTATTCTTGCTTTAATTTCTTCTTCCACATCATTGTTGCTTGTAGAATTTGCTCCCTGATACTTACAAGAGCTCACTTCTTCATTGGGTTTATTGGTAATGTGTATTGAAGTTAATTATGAAACTTCGGCCTTACATCTCATGTACTTTGTTTCTTGAACATTGCTTTTTTAACCCATAATGAATTGAGTTCTCACTTCACTGCAGTTCTAACCCTCCCCGTCATAATCAGATTGCACCGGCGGGAGGCCTTGCAGACTCTGCGATTGCGCGAAGCCAATCCCGGGGAAAAAAGTGCTACACGTAATTCAATACTTTCCAGTTTCTTTCTGGAATGCATTTCGTTTATGTGAAGCGATATGTGATTCTGTAAAACGATTATTTTGAATTTCTTCCGGTGACTTATTGTGGAGGGATTCTGAAGCTGCCTCTGAGGAGCGCACATAATACAGGCAATTCATATTTTATTACGGAAATAGTACATTATGAAACGATGATGTAATGATGGGTATTAATACACGAGTTGTGATATTAATTGTGGTATTACGGAACGAACGAGTATCATAAACTTCACACGAGTGTATCAATACCCATTACATCAAGTTTCATACGGTACTTTTTCTACGACTTTTATGAGTTAAACTTTTACATTGAGTCGTTTCGTGCCAGTTGTCATGCAGGTTTCAGCCAAGGCCGCCTAGCGGAGAGCTCCCTAACCCTACGTTTGCATGCTGCCGCAGGTGGCTGTGATTACCAGTCCACCTGCGAGGGAGTACTGTGCTAGTCAAATAGGATCAAAGTGCAGTTACGATCCAATTTATTTTAAATAATATTCCACGAAAAAAATTCTACTTATAAAAGACCAGCATATTAAAATGACCAATGCAATTTTAATGTACACAATCAAACGAAATTATATTCGTATAGTACGATTCGCAATGATTGTCAATACAATAAAGTATCCCAGTGGTACATTTCACTTCCTTCTTGAGTCTAGAATAGTGAATTCAGTACTTTTGGTTAGGAATATATGTAACTATATATATTGGGACTAATTTGAGAATCTATAATGGAGTTGTCAGGGTGTAATTCTGGGTAATCGGTAAGTTTCTTCACTATTATCTAGGAGGTTGATGGCTACTGGATTTTGGTGGGTTTCCAGACGTTGAAGAAAGCGTGAACTGCTTGTTTCGATTCTTTTAAAAATTGTCGATACTTTTAAATCTTTATCTAGCGTTGTATTTGAGATGTATTATGGTGCTGCAGCAACCATTCTAAGCGTTTTGGATTGAACTCTTTATGAAATGGAGATATTTAACTTGCTTGCCGTGCCCCAAATTTGGATGCCGCAGGTCCATATTGGAATTATTGTTTTGTTGATCAATAAATGATTGTCTAAGGAGAGCTTCGAATTGTGTCCTAGTAGCCAATATACAGTCAACTTCGGTTATAGTGAACTTCTGGGGATTAACAGGTTTGGTTCACTATATCAGAGGTTCACTATATCCGATAATGTCAAAATTTAATGGAATTTTTCCGCAATTATTGATTTATTAATATAGAGCTACAGCTAAATTCATGAACAGCACGAATTAAAAATTCAGTATCTTTATTTGTACTTAAAAAATTAAATATTTTCAATTGTTTGCTTCGTAGATTTTTCATTAGTAATTTCTCTAGATCCTTCTCCAGAGGTCGTGCTCTCTTCATACTTCATTCTTCGTAATTCTGCTCTAAGTATCGTAATGCAGTCTGGATACCTTTCAGTACCGCTTGCAATGTTGGAACACCGTCCAACTCTCCGTAGGTCCTGTTAATCGCCTAATAACATACGAGATCCAATTAATTTTCAGGACTTACTTCCTACGTTCACTATAGCAGAGGTTCAGGTTCACTCTAACCGAATCTCCTTATGCTTATTTGTAATGTAAGTGAAACGGGACCAGTGAGTTTAGTTCACTATAACCGAGGGTTCACTGTATCCGAGTTCGCTATAACCGGGGTCGACTGTAGTCTTTTGACGGTGGTGAAGTGACGCTTTGCTGCGCGAGTGGAACGAGGCAGCAGTGCGTTGCCTAGTGAAGGGGCGCGTGGGGGCGGGGGCGGGATGGCGCATGCAGCGCACGTGGGCGTCTTCCGGCGGCGGCGGCGACGATGGAGGCAGGGGGAGGGAGGGCCCGGAAGCGGCTGCGCCGGAAATAGAGCGCTGTCCTCCGCCCCCGTCCCCGCGCCCGCCCCCGCCCCTCCGCCGACCAGGGGGGGAAGAGTGCGTTGTGTGCGCATATGGGAGTTGTCTTCGTTTGAAGTGGTCAATCTCAGATCTTCCTCTTTTGTCTCGGGTCTGCCCCCGCCACTTCTCGGCCTTGAACTCCTGTTTCCCGAGCTTGGTGCCTTTGACGGACGTCATCGGTTTGGGGCTATTCTGATTTGTTAAATTTGGTTCATTGTGTTATGGACGACAGTATTTACTTCCTTTTCAGGAGTCGATTAGGAAGGAATATTCATTGAGTGTGAATTACGTCCGTTCGCAATCCGTTGATGTATGTGTAGGGGGAGGCTCAATCTCGTAACCATTTCCTCTGGGATTGCCAGAAACAAAGGAAATCACGCCTTTTCCTGTATGAACGAGATCGTACTGTGAGCATTCGCAGAATTTATTCACAATGTCTTCATATAATAATGGAAATTCGTGTGTTATTAATAACATTAGTTATGGCATTGTGACAACTATACATCTCGTCAAAGTTTGTTTCACATTTATTAAGAACTATTTTTTTCTGCATGATGTAAAGTTTGAAGAAAAAAGTTGAGTAGAAGTTCAAATTCCAATTTCTGTTGATGGCGGGCACTACCTATACTTAAAAAATATTTTTTATTTAGTCTTTGAGCTTATTGTAATTCTCTTGGGTAAGATGAGAGTTGGTCGAGGGCGGCAAACTGGTCATAGTCCCGCAGCCAGAATCTCAACGCGACCATCGTTGACTCTCCTGGGTGCGATAGATACGAAATCCCGTTGAAGTTCACCTTAATCACATTTCGAAAATGAAAATTCGGGCTGTGCTACAAATTTCGCCGACGGACTGTGGTTGCGACGGTTCCTAAAGCGGGCCATACCTGAGCGGGCGCGGCGCGAGTCTTGTTTCGCGACGGTTGTAAATCTGTTGCTTACAGAAAGGCTGTAGATAGCGGTGGCAATATAACGTGACTAGCGTACCCGTGCAAGAACTCTCACGAGGTAAAACCCCGCTGAGGACCCATCAGCGGTATCTACTGCCTCTGAATTATTAGATGATGTACAAGAGGGAAAAAAGACAGAGGATCGAGTCATTTACGCCCTCAGCATTCGAACAGTCTTATTTTTTTCTTCTGACCTCTTCAAGGAATAAATTTGTCCTTTCTAAAGAAACTGATGCAAAATTGAGAAATTGATCAAATATTTCTTGGGTGGCCAGTTGACAACGGTAAATTACAATTTAAAAAAACTTTATTACGTACTGACTATGTATTACAATTGAAAAAATACACATAGGACCTCATTTTGAAAAATTTACATATTCTAGGCATGAATTTGGAAGAACGCAAAACTGATATATAATAAAATAATAATTATAAGAATAGCCCAGAAGTTCAGGCATTTATTTTACCTAAAATAGGCATGTAAAAAAGGCATTCATTCTGGCTTAACTGAGTGGTAAAACACAGGAAACGTTGAAAAATCACCATTATTGTAATTATTGTAGAGAATAAATAATTAAAATGATTCACGTTTTTATTCTATCTCTAAAATTTATATTAGCACTCGTGTAGAAGGAGGCCTTTTCCTTGTAATCTCAATTTCACATGACTGACCAGTACGACAACTACGAATTTATTTTACTCGCTACGATATCTCTACGAAATGCTGTACTGGACTCCCTTTTCAATTTTGGAATGGTATCGGTGAAAGCGGAATTAAAGTGTTCGTTTTTTGCTCTTGCGTAATCGCCAGAAAGGGGGAGAGAACAAGAAGGAACTGAGAAGGATATATCATGTACAGACAGCTCTGTCCTCAAAAGGGATCAGAGACCATACACAAACATAGGATGAGATTTCTCGCGAGCGAACAAGTCTGTCAGCATCAATGAAAAATATCAAAAGTCTTCAGAGGTATCGTCTTCCTTTTCCTTTGAGATTTTTAACAGAATCTGACACTGGAATCTCCGCGTCCACAGAAAGACAATTCACGACCGTGCCTTCATATTGTTCAAGTTTGCAGGTATGTTTCTAGCTTGATAGAGATTTGTGCCAGGAGGGGGAAAGGGAAAATAATGACGGAAAAGGCAGAAAAAGGCACATATAAGGCAACATATCAAAAATAGCAACAGAAGCTAAAAAAGGCGAAAAAAGGCAAAATCGAACAACTTCAGCAGTACAATTAAGTGATTCCTATTGTTAAAAGTCAAAATCGTAACAATATTAAAAAGGCATTTTTCCAAACTTCTGGGCTCTAATTATATCGTTTAACTGAGTCTATATAATTTGAGACAAGACGTTTTGATGATTACCATTTATTAATATGGCAGTATTTTATCTTACACCATTGGAATCATAGTAAACGTATAAAGTAATTATATACTCCACGTATATAAAGTATCGGAGGATTATTACTCCACATTAAGCGCTCAACACCCAACAAGGATTATGAGACGCCCTGCGTCGTTAGAAAAGACGCAACAAATTAAAAAAGTTGAATATTAAATTTTAAAAATCTGTTACATAATTCAGTGTGTCCAACAGAAAAGAACTTCTTGCCAACGTTAATATTAACAAAAATGTGAAAGATGTAATTATGTAAGAATAAAATGAAAATGGAATGTTTAACTTCTTGGGGGTAATGTAGTAAGGAATTGATGTAATAAAATAATTAATTAAGAATTTGGTGCATAAAAGATAGCAAAGAGGATGGGACTAATGGAAGTGATTAAATTGATAAAGTTTCCAAATCCAGTTTTAAGACAGTTCTTTTCTTGAGGCAGTAACCTACATATTTTTTAAAACAAATTGGAACCATTTATTCCCTTTTACAACGTTTCGGAGATCGACTGTTTTAAGACTCGTTCCGCAAGACTTATCTCTCTTGTGCATTCATTTTTGGATTAATCATCAGCTATTTCAGCTGATATCCTATAGGTTTCGTACGTACACTGCGAAGCGGGAAGAGAACGAATCCGGACGAGCCGCCCTGCCGCTGCCCAAACGCCACACCGATTTTGGAATAGAAGCCGCTAGTGTGTGGGGAGGTATGTAGTAGGGTTTGGGAGCTCTAAATAAAGCGCTCTCGGAGGGGCGAGGCGAATGACAGCTCCTTAACAAGTAGTGATGCGATATCGACAATAAAACATCGATATTGCCTAGCATCGATGTTCACAATACATCGACCGAAAATGATGTTTTTGAACATCGATGTTTTTAAAGTATGTTTAGCAACCTTTAACATTAAATTTGTGCGCAACAAAATTTAATTTTTGTCGGGCCGGTGGCCGAGATCGCTGAGGCAGTAGTGCCGTAGTGATCTCGGACCGAAGGGTCGCGGGTTCGAGTCCCGCCTCGGACATGCTTGTATTTGTGTTCGTCCTTTCACCCCTTATCATCACCATTTCGTTTCACCTTCCTAGTTACCATAACGTCAATGCCAATAGTGGTCGCTAATAACCTAGATGTTAATGTGACCTTAACAAAATAAATAAATAAAAAATTTGCCAGTGGTCGTGCATCTTATTTTATGATTAAAATTTAACTAAAAACAAAGTTAAAAACGTTAATGTGGAATAAACTCCATGTGGAAAAGCGAGGAAATGCGAAGGAAATATCAGGGCATCATGAACATCTCGGCCGAGGAATAAGTCTCTTCAACGAAGGTAGTACATATCGCGTTTGTGGGGTTCGAAAGCAGACAGTGGTACTATCAGTTATTTCAAATTTTCACTTTTACAAAATCGTGATTATGGGAATTTTTCATCCATGAAGAAAAACAAACGCAAAAACACCGAGCATAAAACATCGATGTTCAAAAAATATCGGCATCAATACATCGATGTTCAAAACATCGATATTTTTATAAAGACGTGTATGTTTTGAAAACATAGGCATCGATGTCGCATCCCTATCAAGAAGCTGCTAAAGCCGGGGAATGCGCGTGCGCCGGACTGGACGGATCGGCGGGGCTCCGCCTGTGGCCAAAGGAAACAAAACAAGAAGAAAAAAGCCGCCGACCTCGGGAACGAGCGCGAGCATTATGTGGCGCTCTCGCGGAAAGTTGCGACTTGATGAGAACAAACGGCTGCACGTGCGCGCAAGTGGCCCTAATGGACGCGGTCGCCGGCCCGGCCCGGCCCGGCCCGGCCCGGCGCGGCGTGGCATGGCCCGGTCGCATCGCATCGCATCGCATCGCGTCGCGTCGCGTCGCGTCGCGTCGCGTCGCATCGCGTCGCATCGCGTCGCGTCGCGTCGCGTCGGACAGTGACGAGCCGAGCTGCAGCGGCGCGGCGCCGCACGAAGCGCCGCAAGCGGCTGTCGCGACGCCTCGCTCTGGCGCGCGCTGGCACTTCAATGTTTCAATTCAGATTGATTAGTTGATTTTTTCGTGTTTCCGG
Organism: Teleogryllus occipitalis; assembly: GCA_011170035.1. NCBI lineage: Eukaryota > Metazoa > Arthropoda > Insecta > Orthoptera > Gryllidae > Teleogryllus > Teleogryllus occipitalis. Next base: position 215,738 of record BLKR01001931.1, read on the forward strand.
GCCCGTCAACTGCTTCGGTCATTAGTCCCGTTAGTGTAGTGCATGTTTTTTTCTCGGGAGATGCGCGGTGATCTTCCCCCGCTGGATGGCGAGATCCGGCGCCGACCTACCAGGGCTAGTGGGGTTTCCCCCTAACCAGTACTCTCCCACCAGCAGGGCACCGCCCCAGCCGCGACAAGCTCTAAGCACCCGACCGGTCTCCCGGAATATGTGGTAGTGTAGTGCATGTTAGAGTAAGTGTGTGTGTAAGGGGAGAGGATAGGACAAGGAAGAGGAAGGACAGATGGCGCGCGGTCCGTGGCCCGTTTGATAGGGTACTGCTCCGGCATTCGCCTGGTGTTGATCGGTGAAACGACGGAAAATTACCGATCAGAGCAGCCTGCCGCTAGAATTCTCCTCCGGACAGCGACTGAATTCGACCTAGCCGAAAAGCTAGTGTCGAAAATCCTGCCGCCGTCAGGACTCGAACCTAGGACCTCCCGGTCAGAGGCGCTGCAGTGACATCAGTTGATGCACTGAGCTACCGCTCCCGGTTTTCAATTCAGAGGTGGTGCTAGAAACCTTCCCCGTCCCTCTCCCTGTTACACACGCACCAACTAACTAAACGACGTCAACTAAACCTGTAAATCCATTCCCGATGCGCGCAGAAATTGAAAGAGAACTCCGCAGCTTTCGACCATGACTGACGGGTCTGTGGTTTTGATACCTATCCAAGAAGACGCGAACAATCCTAAAAGCAAGAAACGGTTTCGATTTTGGCTGAAAAATGCAAATATTTGATTGTGCTATTCCGCCTGTTTTCTTACTCGGCGTATCGTCTGAATCATCACTCTCATTAGATCTCTCGAGATCATGCGACAGCAAGGCTCCAAGGAAGCGGTGGCCCGTTATTTAATGTTTGCTGTTTACATGTTGCATTTTATAAGCTCTACGGAACAGCATTTTAAAAATATTTTTGATTTGTAAACAATTCATGTACCATGTACATATACATCATACTGTGTTATCATACTGTGCATCATACTGTTTTCGTTGAAATATTCAGTGGATTGCATTATTATTCCAAAGTATTTTTTGGAGCAGTGCGCGTGCTACTTTTCGAATTTTTAGTGTGGTTTTATTTAGCAGCAATTTTTTCTGTTGCTAGCTAATACAATTTTATTAAAAAAATAAATGTTTGATAAGATGCTGATGAAAAATCTGATAGGAACGACTCACGAAATTTGGTTGTAATAAAATCTAAAATTAAAAAAATTATTCGTATAATGGAGCGGCAACCTTTACCGTGATAAGTTCAAATAATAAAAGGACCATAGTACCCTGGGGACGAAAATGACTGCTGGACAAAAAAGTACGCTGGTCTAAACTGACAAGAATCAGGAGTATAGGCTAAAACTTACTTCGCTCCCTAGGCTTCGTCAGTTCGTCACAATGGTCTGCAGTTCCAGTGTCCCAACAAATTCTTTACGTGGAAACGATCCCAGTTTCGTAAGCTTGTCTTGATGAATTAGCAATCTGCGCGGGAATTAAGGGTCGTATTTATGAAGCTCTGCCAGCAGCGCTCGAAGGGGCCTGCCATCTGTGGGCTTGCTAGGAGCTCAAGGGGCGACTGGAATTGGCTGGGGGCCGTTTATAAATCGCAAAACCGAACACTGGCAGCCTGCTAGGTCTGGCAGGCCCCTGGCAGAGGTTTATAAATACGGCCGTAAATCGCCGAGACTTCGAGAGCGGCCTCCTTGGATCCCGAGAATGGGTGGCGTTCCTTTCCGTTAGGCTAGCTTTTCTCCGGAGACAAATGTTGAGTGGTTTCATCGCCGAGCGGGAGGTGATTCCGAGTGGCCGGCGCGAGAGGTGATTCCGAGTGGCCGGCGCAAGAGGTGATTCCGAGTGGCCGGCGCAAGAGGTGATTCCGAGTGGCCGGCGCGAGAGGTGATTCCGAGTGGCCGGCGTGGGGTGCCTTACAGTGCGGGGGCGTTCGTGCGCTTTCCCTCGCTCCTCACTCGGAGGTTGGGGGCGCAGCAAGGGGAGTTGCTTGGCCAACACGCATTCAGTGATTCATCGAGTATTAATATTTTCAATGCTGATATGTTCCTAATGTTATTGACTTTTGAAATCCATCCATTTCTTTCCAACAGTTGAATATAGGGTCTGTTGACGTGAATCAGCTGCTGCGGTGCCGTCCAATCAAGAGCTTGGATGACACCTACAGTAGTGACGTTTTAGCTCCCGATTGGATGACACCGTAACAGATGATCAGTCGTCGACACTGTAGATAAGTGTAATTGGTTGGTAAAACAAATCCACATTGAATCTTTCCAAGACCTTTTGGAATATGACAGTTAACATTCCAGGAGGGGATGAAACGAATTGTGAGTGAAACGAAGACCATCTTTACGTACGTAGTATGAATAAATCCTTAGGGTGCACTCGGAGAAAGTATTGTTTCAGTAAGCTTGAATATTTAAGTGTGTAAATCATAAACTAAACTCCTGGATATTGATTAATTGCATCTGTGAGAGACACATTTCTACTCTTCCAGCAGGGGGCATCATAATGTGGGGGTGGGGGTCCCGGCATTCTTCCGCCAATTCGCTTCCTGGCAGGGGAAATAAAGTGGCGATTAACGCGCTGTATTATACATTATTCTTAAAGCCAGGGAAACAATGAGAATTTATGGTAGCACAGTACATTATGCGAGGATGAAAACCAACAAAAAGCTCCATTGTATGTTGATACTTTTGAGTAGCTGACAAATTCGGAGACCGGGGGCTGCGAGATCGATGAAGAAAACGCGTCCATCTGAAGACAGCATTTCGATTATAATTCTGATTTAGTCGGGATTGTTGTTTACCACGTGTGTGGGTGTTGTGCGGTTCGATATCAGAGCTGAGAATGCTTAAATACTCGTGTAAGTTCATTACTTCCCTCTTGTCGCTTCGCCCGTGTATTATACGCGCACGGTTTCTTGAGCCCCGGAATACGTACCCCTACTCCTTTGCCAGCATTAGTTTAATTAAAAATAAATGATAGCAACGAGCGTTGTAGATAAAAGCCGATAACCAGAAATGTTCCCTCCCTATTTTCTATCGAAAAACCGAACTACAAATTGGATATAAAATTCCTTTTGAGAAAATAACCAGACTTCCCGCTCCTCTGGCAACTAGTGAAGCGAGGGCTCAAGAAAACGTGCGTGAATAATACCCGAGTATTGACGCCTAGACACTGCAAACTTGCAGTTTCAGTGGCCTTCCCTTCGCTTGCTCGTGAAGGCTCTTGTAGTGCGCTTGTGTTGGCCCGTTCGATTCCGTTCCGTTCCGTTCCGTTCCGTTCCGTTCCGCTCTGGCGCCGTTCGCCGCTCGTCGAAAAACCTCTCACCCACGAGGTGCAGAGTAGCTCGCCGTCATCAGACTGTGATCTGCTGTGCATCTACGTGTTTATTGGGGTGTGTGAGGAACGCCAGTTAAATAGCGCGTGTCCAACTTCGTCTTGGTGTCGAGCCTTTAGGTGTGTTGGAACAAAGTTTTACGTTTCTTTAGCGATCACGTAGCGCGTGTAATTCAAGGCCTTAACATTTCTTATGGGTTCAGCCAATGGCTACTTTCTGCGGTTGTTTTCTCTTACGTGTTTTTCTTTATATTCACGTGAAGTTGGCACAAATTGATTTGAATAGATTCCGTCCGCGTGTCGTGTTACATTTCAGTTAGCACTACTTCAAACAGTTTTATTTGGACACATTTATTACTAGATTTCGTAGGGAATGTTAGCTCTCTTTTAGATTGTGCCTTTCGGTTTTAGATTTTTAGTTCGCTTATGTAACATATTGTGCATTCAATGCTCGATTTATCCCTTTTTGTCTTCTAATTTTGGGCTCTTCACAAATTATTTTTCCCTCAAACATAATTTATTAACTTTATTATAGTTGCAAATCATCAGTAAATGTAAACACATTTCTAGGACGCATGATGTATATTTTGAACGTACTGTGTATATTTTGAACGTACTGTTCTGATTTGATAGTCTTAAAGCCGGAGTGAATTCTAGTGATCTCATATTCTTGTTTAAATGGTACATCTGACGCTCAATTTATGAACCCGAAATAGTTTCTTACGTCAAACGCTTACTAACCGTAATAGTGTTAACGATTACTTTCATTATTTCTGAGTGGGAGTTGGTTCCTTTTATCTAGTTTTCGAGATAATCTACTCTCGATACATGTTTTTTCTTGCTATTCAAAAATTATATAATTATTCAAATCTCTCATTAACATGTGGCCCAGCAAAAAACACAATTCCAGAATTCGTGTGTGCATAACCCAGTCGGTTTGTTTAGTTATGCAGTGTGCTGCTTAATTGACAAGTCTCTGTCACTGGCGCTCTCGTAAATTTTTCACTATCGGAACATTTCATTTTGTTCTACATGTAGCAGTCAGAAAGCATTACTTTCCGACGAGTACCACCAAGTACTCCGCCCCTCCCCCTCCTCTGCCGGTTGCTTGCTTACGACCACGTGAGGACGCTCTCATGAATTCTACGCGTAGGATCTCGTTCACGCTGCGGAAGCCCTTGCCAAGTCCGCGTACTCCGGCGCGGAGGCTGGACGAAATGTAGGCGCCAATGAGTGTGCCCACTTGTTGGTCGGAGCGGAGCGCGGGCAAGCGAGCCGCTTGGCGGCGCGGGTCGCCGCCGCCCGCGCCGCCGCCGCCCGCGCCGCCGCCGCCCGCGCCGCCGCCGCCCGCGCCGCCGCCGCCGCCGCCGCCCGCGCCGCCGCCGCCCGCGCCGCCGCCGCCCGCGCCGCCGCCGCCGCCCGCGCCGCCGCCGCCGCCCGCGCCGCCGCCGCCGCCCGCGCCGCCGCCGCCGCCGCCCGCGCCGCCGCCCCCGCCGCCGCCGCCCGCGCCGCCGCCCCGCCGCCGCCACCGCCACCGCCGCCGCCGCCCGCGCCGCCGCCGCGCCGCCGCCGCCCGCACCGCCGCCGCCGCCGCCGCCTCGCCGGTCGGGAGGCGATGCGGAGGCGCGATATCGGCCTCCAGTCGACGCGTCCGCCCGCGCCCGCGCCCGCCGTCGCTCAGTCTGTGACCCCAGTGCGCGTGGCGGGAGCGGCGTCGGCGGCGCCACAGCACAGTGGGCGCAAGCGGCGTGCTCTAGACGGCGATCCCTCAAGGCACGCCACGTGCTTTTTTTCAGCATTCCACGCACGCGTTCCCAGCGCAATGCGGCCTTTCGGTAGAGGATTTTTCGGACGAAGAAAATGTCCGGTGCGGTTGCCTGGAAAGGGAAAGCGAAGGCGACGTGCCCGAGTCTGGAGTTGCCAGCTTGCAAAAAACTGCATTGTCCGTCAGCGGAATTTCATGAGCGTCGAGCGCTTGCATTGGTGTGGAGACGGAAGTTTAGATCGTAGGCCTTCAGGAGCTTTTCAGCGCATGTTCATGTCAAAGCAGTCGTGTAATTGCATTCAATGGGTACTTGGAAGATGAAAGTTATTGCATATTCGAAATTTTTGTTTTTGACGTACATTCTTGGGAGACATTGAGAAACTAACAGAGTGAAAAAAAACAAACAAAATATGACAACGTTATACATTTTTGGCGATTGTTAGAATTAGGAGGTTTGTATTATGCCTATACACACGCGCCAGAAATTAACATTTTACAAAATGCATTGAAAGAAATTATTCGTAGAAGGCTAGTATTGTCTAGCTATTCTAATAGCTAACTAGTATTTTCTTCGTGCGTCTGTTAGATACCCACAGTGAACGATTGTTAAATGAATCAATTTGAAAATGTTTCTGACGTCTTGCAATTCGGGGATGACAAGCGACGAGGCGTGACAACTCGGTGTTCGTCCATTTAGGAGAAAAGAGTGGGGTGTCGGTGTCCGCCGATTCTTTCCACGCGGGCCTTCGAGTAGGCAGCGCGCGCCGCCCGCCCGCGCGGGCAGGCGATTGGGCGCACTGCGGCGGCGCGTGGGGGAGCGGCCTCGAAGGCGGCGGCGGCGGCGGCGGCCGCGCCCGCGCGCGCTGGGAGCGGCGTCGACGGCGGCGCGGGGGCGGGGCGGGCGGCAGCGCTGCCGCCGCCGTCGCCCTTCAGTCGCCCGTCGCCCGCCGCCGGCGCCCCAACGCCGCCCGACCATGCGCGTCCCGCCGCACCGCGCGCCCGCGCCCGCGCTCGCCTTCGCGCTCAAGGTACGTCGCCCGACGCTGGGCGCCAGCTCGCTCGCTCGCCTGCGCGCGCAGCCCGCCTCCGGTGGGCGAAGGCGCCTCGAGGGCCGGGGAACTTGTGGGGGAGTGTGGGTTGTGTGGACGTGACATTCGGAAATGAAGTTATTACGGCTTGATAGCATGAGACACAACATCTAGAATACGCTCAGTTATCTTGTATTTTAAATTTACACACTACGATAGTTCAACAAATCATTATTTATTGAAAGTCTTGACAATTTTGGGTGCGATGGAAAGTTGTGGGAGTGTGGTTTATATGAACGTGACATTCGGAAATGAACTTACTACGCTAGTGGTGGGCTTGATAGCGTATTCTAGATGTTGTGTCTCATGCTGTTATCTTGTATTTTAAATTGACACTCTACGATAGTTGAACAAATCAATATTTATTGAAAGTCTTAACAATTTTGGGTGCGACAAGAAGTAGTGGGAGTGTGGTTTGTGTGGACGTGACATTCGGAAATGAACTTATTACAGTAGTGGTGGGCTTGATAGCATGAGACACAACATCTAGAATACGCTAAGTTATCTTGTGTTTTAAATTTACACTACGCAAGTTGAACAAATCATTATTTATTGAAAGTCTTGACAATTTTGGGTGCGATGGGAAGTTGTGGAAGTGTGGTTTGTGTGGACGTGACATTCGGAAATGAACTTATTACAGTAGTGGTGGGCTTGATAGCATGAGACACAACATCTAGAATACGCTAAGTTATCTTGTGTTTTAAATTTACACTACGCAAGTTGAACAAATCATTATTTATTCAAAGTCTTGACAATTTTGGGTGCGAGGGGAAGTTGTGGGAGTGTGGTTTGTGTGGACGTGACATTCGGAAATGAACTTATTTACGGTAGTGGTGGGCTTGATAGCATGAGACCCAACATCTAGAATACGCTGAGTTATCTTGTATTTTACATTTACACTCTACGATAGTTGAACAAATCATTATTTATTGAAAGTCTTGACAATTTTGGGTAAGATGGGAAGTTGTGGGAGTGTGGTTTGTGTGGACGTGACATTCGGAAATGAACTTATTACAGTAGTGGTGGGCTTGATTGCGTATTCTAGATGCTGTGTCTCATGCTGAGTTTGTATTTTAAATTTACACTCTACGATCGTTGAACAAATCATTATTTATTGAAAGTCTTGACAATTTTGGGTAAGATGGGGAGTTGTGGGAGTGTGGTTTGTGTGAACGTGACATTCGGAAATGAACTTATTGACGATAGTGGTGGGCTTGGTAGCATGAGACTCAACATCTAGAATACGTTGAGTTGTCTTGTATTTTAAATTTAAACACTACTCAAGTTGAACAAATCATTATTTATTCAAAGTCTTGACAATTTTGGGTGCGAGGGGAAGTTGTGGGAGTGTGGTTTGTGTGGACGTGACATTCGGAAATGAACTTATTTACGGTAGTGGTGGGCTTGATAGCATGAGACCCAACATCTAGAATACGCTGAGTTATCTTGTCTTTTATGTTTACACAACGCAAGTTTAACAAATCATTATTTTTTGAAAGTCTTGACAATTTTGGGTGCGATGTTCTTAATGCATCGTCCATTTTACGTGCAGTGAACCGGGTGTTTCTAGTTCAGAACCATGCGCTGCGTTATCGTGAATTTCAAAACACACTTTTATCGGGAATTTATGAAGTGGACACTGACAGATAGGTGAACGAAGTTATTGCCCGTCTAAAATTTGTGTTCCGTCGAATTGATGATAGGAAGTAGTTTTCAATTTCCTATACGTATTACCAAAGGGTTTGATTAGCTCGTGGCGTTGAAGCATTACTGCCAGAAAGGAGAACCCGGGTTTCTGGTCACAATTTTACCATTTAACATCGACAATGACATTCTGGTTTTCAAATAACATTCTTTTTTCCCGTAATCTTAAACCTATTGTTCTCTTTAGATAAGTGCTGATATTGGAATGGAGGACTTGGACCATATTAATCAACATGTGTACTTCATTTCCGTTTTTCCCACATTCCAGTGTTATTCCAGTCACCTAATACTTAACAAATGCCGTGAAGAGGCAGAATTCTCAGGTGACGAGGTCGAGTTGCGTTGCCAACTACATGACTGCTAATGCATTTGCCTTGGCTAAAAGAATATGTGCTTTAAGGTTTTCCACAAGAACAAATTTAATCTCACCAAGAGTTGAAAAACGTTTTAACAGAACGCTTTTAGCATTGCTTTCGGACTCGTGTCACTTTTTAACATTTACATAAAATAATTTTTGATTTTAGCGTAGAGATAAAGGACACAGTCAATTAGTTGTTTTTTTCTAAAATGGAATATTTGAGCACATTTGTGCTAATTTTATTATTATTATTTTATTATTATTATTATTATTATTATTATTATTATTATTATTATTATTCCCAGAAGGCATTGAAAAGTATTTTCAAAATACATGAAGAAATAAAAAGATTTGCTAATTTTATTATTATTATTATTATTATTATTATTATTATTATTATTATTCCCAGAAAGTATTAAGAAGTATTTTCAAAATACATTAATTAAGAAATAAGAATCAAAGAAACACTATCCATTTACTTACATATGAACACAGCCCCTTTGAAAACCTCTCCTGTAAAATTAGGTAAATGTGACAGTGCCCTTTACCTCAGGGGTACAGATTTCATGTTTTATTTTTCATCGCGTTCCTATTAATTGATATCGCGAGTAGCAATAGCATAGAAATAGCGAAATTATGAATCTGATAATTTGGTGATTTGCCTTGGGAGCGCGTGGGACGGAGGGGGCGGGGCGGTGGGCGGTGGTGCTAATTTTATTATTAAAATTTGTGCTAATTCTATTATCATTATTATTATTATCATTAATATTATTATTCCCAGAAGGTATTGAAAAGTATTTCAAAATATATTAAGAAATAATAATTTGTGCAAATTTTATTATCATTATTATTATTACTATTATTATTATTATTATTATTATTATTATTATTATTATTATTCCCAAAGTAAGTAAAGTATTGAGAAGTATTTTCAAAATACATTAATTAAGATATAAGAATCAAAGAAACACTACCCATTTACTTACATATGAACACACCCCCTTCGAAAAGCTCTCCTGTGAAAGTAGGTAAATGTGACGGTGCCCTTTACATCGGAGGTGCAGATTTCATGTTTCATTTTTCATCGCGTACCTATTAATTGATATCGCGAGTAGCAATAGCATAGAAATAGCGAAATTATGAATCTGATAATTTGGTGATTTGCCTTGGGAGCGCGTGGGACGGAGGGGGCGGGGCGGTGGGCGGTGGTGCTAATTTTATTATTAAAATTTGTGCTAATTCTATTATCATTATTATTATTATCATTAATATTATTATTCCCAGAAGGTATTGAAAAGTATTTCAAAATATATTAAGAAATAATAATTTGTGCAAATTTTATTATCATTATTATTATTACTATTATTATTATTATTATTATTATTATTATTATTATTATTATTATTATTATTCCCAAAGTAAGTAAAGTATTGAGAAGTATTTTCAAAATACATTAATTAAGATATAAGAATCAAAGAAACACTACCCATTTACTTACATATGAACACACCCCCTTCGAAAAGCTCTCCTGTGAAAGTAGGTAAATGTGACGGTGCCCTTTACATCGGAGGTGCAGATTTCATGTTTTATATTTCATCGCGTTCCTATTAATTGATATCGCGAGTAGCAATAGCATAGAAATAGCGAAATTATGAATCTGATAATTTGGTGATTTGCCTTGGGAGCGCGTGGGACGGAGGGGGCGGGGCGGTGGGAGGTGGTGCTAATTTTATTATTAAAATTTGTGCTAATTCTATTATCATTATTATTATTATTATCATTAATATTATTATTCCCAGAAGGTATTGAAAAGTATTTCAAAATATATTAAGAAATAATAATTTGTGCAAATTTTATTATCATTATTATTGTTACTATTATTATTATTATTATTATTATTATTCCCAGAGTAAGTAAAGTATTGAGAAGTATTTTCAAAATACATTAATTAAGATATAAGAATCAAAGAAACACTACCCATTTACTTACATATGAACACACCCCCTTCGAAAAGCTCTCCTGTGAAAGTAGGTAAATGTGACGGTGCCCTTTACATCGGAGGTGCAGATTTAATGTTTTATATTTCATCGCGTTCCTATTAATTGATATCGCGAGTAGCAATAGCATAGAAATAGCGAAATTATGAATCTGATAATTTGGCGATTTGCCTTGGGAGCGCGGGGCGGTGGGCGGGCCCAGCCTTGCGCCGCGACGTCGCGTCGGGCCGGTGCGGTGGGACGGATCCAGTTCGGGGCGCCCGCCGCGCCGCCGTGTGCCAAGTGCGGAGGTCGTCGTCGAAGGATGTGGGAGCGCGGAGGCGTCGAGTTCCCGTTGCTTTTGCAATCCGTCAAATCCTTTTGCGTACGGGCAGCCGGGCTTCCGAGAAAACGAAATCGCTAACAAAACTCGAGCTTCTACACGCACGACTTCGCTGGCGCTCTGCGGTTTCTTAGGGAACGTGAGCCACGGTCTGTGGGCAGCCGGTCGGTGTTGGCAGAGGGCAGCGCCGGAAGCTGGTCAATCCGAAGCACCTGTTCTCTTGTAGGCTTAAGTCTGTCGTGTCCGTTGGGAATATTGGAAAACTTCCAGGAGTGTTAAATTATCGGTGCTGTTTCCAGTCTCAAATAAGGGTGAAGGTGTATCATCTCAAAGGCATTTGGTTGTTTGTGAGTGTTATTAAAATCTTCTCGGAAGTTGGCTGCAGAAGGCGTTGCGCCTGCAGGACCCCGTGGTGCTTGTGGCGTGGGTTGGAGGTTGGGAGCTTTCTCCAGAGCAAAAGGCTCCTACAACGCGCGCCCTGCGTGGGCTGCGTCGTGCGGTGGTGCCTGGCTGGGGAAGGGGGGAGGGGCGGAGGCTGCCACCTCTGCCTTGGGCTCCTGAACGGGGCTGTGGGCGGCGCGTGCTCCCCGCCCCCGTGCCCCGCGCACTGCAGGCGAACGAGGCCACGTGCACCCTCCTCTCCCCATCCTCTTGGCCTCCCCCTTTCCATCTCTCTCTCTCTCTCTCTCTCTCTCTCTCTCTCTCTCTCTCTTCTCTCTCTCTCTCTCTCTCTCTCTCTCTCTCTCTCTCTCACACACACACACACACACCGACCTCCCCTTTCTCTTTGTTTCTCTCTCTCTCTTTCCGTTTCTCTCACCGACCTCCCCTTTCTCTCTCTCTCTCTTTCCGTTTCTCTCACCGACCTCCCCTTTCTCTCTCTCTCTCTTTCCGTTTCTCACCGACCTCCCCTTTCTCTCTCTTTCTTTCCGTTTCTCTCACCGACCTTCCCTTTCTCTCTCTCTCTCTCTCTCTCTCTGCTTCTCTCTCCTACCTCCTCTTTCTCACACACACACACGTACAAACCAGGTCGCAGTAAATATGGATAAGAAATGAGCGTTAATATGTCATTGCACGTCTTTTCTTAAACTATTTATTCCAGCTACATGTTTGTAGCTACTCCCACTTCGTAATCTGAAGCATTCCACTTTCAAAAGTTTAGCATGAATATCGCAAGAACATGTCATTATGTAATCGGATTTTTCATTTATTAGACATTAGTAGTGAAGCAAAAGTACTGCGGGGCTTTTGGCGATTGTATAACGGAAAATATCGCAACAATATTTGGCGCCGTACTTTTGAGTTTATGAATTGCTAAAAAAAATGTATAATGTATTTTCAGAAAACACTTGTTACTGCTCTCTGCTACACGGCTTTTCTCGAACGGGCTGGAAAGTTAGAAAAATGTTATGAAGGCATTATACGGCAGTTCTTTAGAAATAATGTTTTACTACTCCTCTAAATCCCTTTGAAGTTAACTTTATATGGAAACTCAACATCTAGATACATCTATGAGGCGTCGAAATACAGTAATATCTCAATTTCACCAGAAATGTGGTATTGCATGTTATTGTCCCCAAGGTCTTCAAATCCTATTCTAGATATGGTAACAAACAATACTAATTACATGAAAAAGTACTCCCGAAATTGTGAAGGTAGAAATAAGAAAAATAATTTCATAATTTTTTCTGAACTCTGAGACTCTTGTAATATAAAGAGAACTGTACATTTCGTTCATAAAAACGCGTACTAAGTACTATACTAATTTCGCAAGTCATGACACCTCAGTGATTCAATTGTAAACAAATTGCAAAAGGAGACAGATTTTTATATTTATATAATTATTTTTATTCATTTTTAAACATTTTATGACATTACCTTGTGCTTCCATTACTGGATCGTTCTAGGGTTATTAATGTTTTATTTGTTGAATTGTTTTTTTAGTCGACTGCTAATAGAAATGGACGCGCAAATGTCTCCAAAAAATTTCAGCCATTTGTCCCGTTCATGAAAAGTATTTGCGAACATCCTAGTTTCCTTCAGTTGGACTTCTTATTCTTGTCGTTGGTGTTGCAGGATGTTATTTGCAGTGTGTTTGTGTATGCGCGGTCTGCTATCGAGATATTAGTGAGAAAAGGGCATGCCCAATGCATTTTCTCACGTTTGTTTTCCATGCACTCTGGTTTCTTCCCATCGCTTGCCAGCGGTCGTCGCGTAGTGACGAAGCGATAGAGTACGCTTGAGTTTCCCAGGATGAAGGATTGTACTCGCTTTTTCACTAGATCCTCTGCGATTGTTCTCAGTTGCAGTATCTTCGGGGATAATTCCATCACGTGAAGCTCTGAAACAACTAAGCTTAAGCGATCATCGTTGGAAGTGGCCATTATGGCGTCGCAAAGTGTTAGACCTCCGTAAATTCCTTATTGATCGTTCAAATGATTTTCGTGTGGTTTGTTTGTGTTCTGACCTTGAAACGCGTATTAGAATAGGTGCATGAGAATGTCTCACGATTATCATTTGATGAATCCGATATTATATATGTATTCAACTCGTCCTACGAGAAGAAACGATTAAACAATGGCTGCTTTGACCTTCCAGAAAAATCTGAATTCTTGCACTGACGCTACGGAATCTACGAACTACAGCGGTATAGCTGCTTTTAGCGGCAGCAAACCGTTCATTCCGGTACAGAAATTGACGAATTCTCTCGGAAGCAAACGGTCAGCTTGGACGTTGCTTCCTCTAGTTTGCAAGTAGTGTTGTGGAAGTTGATTAACGAATGATTCCGTTTTATGAGGAGTATTGGCTCACCTGACGTAAACATATGGCAGACAGGTGAGCCAATGCCGAAGCTGTAAAAACGGGATGCGTGTGTGTAGCCTGGTGCGAGGCATCAGCCTTTGCGTGTCCACGGAGACCGTTGCCCAGGCCACCAGCCTCACTCCTCCGTGGATTCTCGCACCGTTGACATAGTGGTCAGTCGTGTGTGTAGTTTACCACACTCTCCTATTCATTTTGGATAGTTTGTTTGCCTTCTAGTTAAAAATTAATTATTTATTAGTCGCATGATAATGAAAGATGAATTTTTATCCTTTTTATTGGCATCCTACGAAGATACATAATTGCTTAGCAATCTTTATTACTAATTTCTATTGCGCGCAGAAAGATTGAAAGAAAAATTATGCGGCCGTGCGAGAAGTATCTATAATTGTATATACCCAGGAAATCGGGGGAAAAACATGACACCCTTTCGATTTTTACTGAAACATGTTAGTATTAGCACCGACTGAATTCCCATACTCTGACGCCATATCTGACGACACGGTTGACGTCATGCGACAACAAGACTCCAAGGAAGTAACCGTCCGCCATTAAATATTTGCTAATTACGTTTTCCGTTATGAAACATCCACTTTTTTAAAAAATATTCTTGGTTTGTAAAGAACTGTTGTAACGTTTATCCGTACGTACTATACTAGATTATAGCAGTATTCGTGCACACTTTTTGTTAAACTATTAAAATTATTGCGGCGATATAGGAGAGCAAGTATAAATGTCCGGACCCCCAATAACCCGCCCGAGTTTTAAAAACGTAAATAATAAACCTCGAAAAATACTTTAAAACTCACTGAAAGGTTTTAATATTTCTTAAATTATTTCAAATAAAACAATCTATAATGTCATGTTTCGAAATATTCATTAAAAACTCAAAATTAATCGTAATTAAATACAAACAAATATGATACATAATAAAAGTAATAACGAAGTAAATTTTACAATAAAATACAAAAACAACTGACTGACCTCCACCTTGGGATGGAAGAACACAGCCTTTTCCCGGAGTAAAATATTTACTACACTAGCGGAACCATGACCATAGCATTTGACGTTCCCGGAAATATCAATCATACGATCAAATACGAAGAAAAGATTAATAATTAACTTACAGTAAAATACACATTTTTTTTGCAACTTGACTGCTTACTACTGTTTATTACTTTATTACGCAAACATAATTATATTAAAGAAAAAGTTTATCTTTTCGATTGAGTGAGTTTGAAATATGAAAACGTCTGGGAGGGGGGGCGAGTTATTCCTTCGAGTCAATAAATATGTGCTTACTGAATGTACAATTTTCGAATGATGAAAATCAGTATTTTACACGAACTAAATTGAAAAAGTAATATTCCTCAGTAAAACCCGAATAAACCTAAAAATTTCCGCTGGATCACTGTTTGTTTAAAAAACGTAGTAACGTAGTTCAATTCTGAGACTCTGGCTTTTCCATATCCTGTTTTTATTTATTGTTTTGAGCAGTAAGCTTGCTTCTTTTTGGAAAACAATTTTCTATTTGTTTAATAGACCACTAGTATTTCATTATAGTTTTCTCAATTTCGGTGAAAATGCCAAAACACTTTTTCCGACCACCTCCACAAATTTGCAAGTTTCAGCTAGACGGTTGAGTGTGAGTGGATTCGTATGGAATTAACCGAACAGTGTGTGCAACATGACGGTTTAAAAGCGAAAAGTGGCGACGATTGCGAGGGCGATAATTCAGGACCAGATCGATGTTCGTTCCATTGTGGAGTGGTATGTCGTTGACCAATAGTTCGCCTCGCCAGTACGTGTTCGCTAACGTTCGCACTGAAAAGAAATAGCCTCGCAAATTCCTCCGGCCCTAGCCATAAGTCGTAAAAGTTTGAATGCCGAGAAGTTGCACGTTCATCAGTACAGTGGACGTAGTGTACCCAGTATAAGACGACAGTCACCAGTCAATGGTTGATGAGCAAGGCTGTCATATTTCGCTGGTGACTCATTTCGTGGGATGCCAAAGTTAGGAGAAAATAAGTTTCCCGAAAGAAATGAAAACTAACGGAAAGAACTGCGTCGAGTTGCCCTCGATTTCTTAGATACCACTCTTACACTTAAACACGGCAGAATTAATGCACGAAAAGAAAATGTATATTTATGTAGTTCACGTGCACATTTCGTATTCAGGAACTTTGGAACAACAGTCGATAGCAAATGCCTGAAGTTCAGGAACTTCAGACATTTGCTATCGACTTCTGACTATTCAGACGAGTCTTTTTTGTGCGTCAACTACCAATTACGCGCTTCTTTTCTGGGAAGATATTTTCATCCCAACCCTTGTGCCTTTCGCAAGTGGAATTGGTAAGAATGCTGATTGAGAAGTATTGTCGAAGAAAAAAACTACTTCAAAAAATGAACGACGAAAAGCACCAATGTGTGAATCGATGTAATGACGAAATGCCTGGATCGGATCGGATCGGATCGGAACGCGACGTAGTTGTCACAGTTTCTTGCAACCGAAGTGCCGGAGCTGTAACGCTTCATTTACGTGTGCCAAAGACTGCATGAGACTCTCAGCGTCTTAGTGCCAGCACAGCATTTCCAATGAGATGCATCTTACAACGAAATTTGTAAATTACGCAAAATACGTCTTACAGGTACCGAGTCTTATCATGTCTGCGAATTAACCATTTATCAGTAATGTGTTTGTGTACGTAAACGCCTGCAGGTGCGCCTGCTGTGCCTAGGAACGAAACGGTATTGATTTTTTACTCCGGAAATCTCTCGTATATGTATGTGTACAATAGAGAAGTTATATTATTATTTAGGATAATCACCATGAAGAGAAATATAATTCTGCGTCGTCAGCTCTAAAGGTGACCATTCACAATCAAGTCCAGCTTGCAGGCCAGGCTACTGCAGGTTGTAAATATGTCTTTGCCGCAATGTTTCCGCAATGAATCAGTGTTGCTAACCGGGCTTGCTTGTGAAAGGGCATTGTAAGATTATCATGGAATGAGTTCCGTCAGTGCTGTCCTGGAATACGACTATGTTCGCCGGCCAATGAGCGCGTTCGCGAGGGGGCAGGAGGAGGTGGCGGCGGGTTTCATCGATCACAGCAATTACCTCCTCCCGAGGCGATGTCATCTGCCGCATTGCGAAGGCGCGCGCGTGGATGGGAGCCGCGAAAGCGCTTCATCCCCGCTCTTCCCCGCTCCTCCCCGCCCTGCGCCGCTCCGCTCCGCCCCGTCCCGCTCCGCTCCGTCACGCCCCGTCCCGCTCTGCTCCGTCCCGCTCCGCTCCGCTCCGCCCCGCCCCGCTCCGCTCCGCTCCGCCCCGCCCCGCTCCGCCCCGCTCCGCTCCGCTCCGCCCCGCCCCGCTCCGCCCCGCGCCGTTCCCCTCCGCCCCGTCCCGCCCCGCCCCGCTCCGCTCCGCCCCGCCCTCCTGTCTCACCACGCTGCTCTCCGCCACGCCCTGCTCCGCCCTCCTGCCCTGCTCCTCCCCTGCTCCGCTCTGCCCCGCCCCGCTCCGCTTCGCTCTTCCCCGCCCCGCTCCACTTCGATCTTCCCCCGTCCCGCCCCGCTCCGCCCTGCTCCGCTCCGCCCCGTCCCGCTCCACCACGCCTCCTCCGCCATGCCCCGCTCCGCCCCACCCTTCTCCGTCCAGCTCCTCCCCTCCTCGCCTCGCCCTTCCTCGCTCCGTGCTCCGCGCCGGCCCCCGGCACCCCTCCGCCCTTCTCCTTCTCCTTCGACTCAGTACGAGCTGGTCACATACATGGTTTGTACTGGTAAACCGAACGAAGTAACAAGGAATTCAAATTCACAAGCTTTACACGAAAACATGAGAATGGAGAAGATTGTGGTCAACCCAAAGAGTTATACTTAAATAAAAGGCAAAAAAATTGAGTTGTCAGAAGTATTTTTGTATTGCGTGTTAACCTGCTTTGTCTATCGTATCGCTGCTGAACGCTTCCGATGAAGCTGAAAAAATCGGTTCGATCGTAAGTGAAGCCAGCACTTTCCACAATTTAACGTCAGCTCTTCGTACATGGATCCATCGCAATGGATATACATCGAAATTGGAACTTTTGTTTGAAATTTTTGTCCTGGAATTCGTGGAAGTTTCGTACAAAAGTCACGGAAGTGTTACATAGTTTGTGTACGTATCTGTATGCCTTGGTTCAATCTCCTTCGAAATCGATCTCCCGCCTCGTTTTCGCTTCTTCCGGTCCTTTTGCTGTTCCCTTGTCCCCCTCTGCCATCTCTTCCACTCGAACCCGCACAGGGGTCTTCGAGGACCTGCTTATTTCGTAAATTGTATATCACTAGCCTTTCTGTGAGGAATTACCGAGCTATCAGAGAAATTGCTACTGGCTCTTAAGTGCTTTCAGGTTAAAAAGTGTTATTCTGGCACGCTCTGTTGCTGTATTCGTACCTATTTTCTCCGCTCGTTACAAAGAAATGACCTCAATTCGCAGAGTTGTAATTACCTGCTTGGCAAAAGGATTTTCTAAGGACCCGTTGTAGAAGCCCCTTTCGTATGCGTGAAACGGGGTCCTCTTCCTGAAAGGGCGAATGCGCGTGCTTTTGCTCACGGCCTTGTGTGACCGGCTCTGTGAGATGTAAATTTCCTCCGAGGGACTCAATTTAATCGTTTCTGAGATCATTTCGAGACCACTTGGATGCAAATGCCGCGACCCTTAAAAAACCAACGAAGTTGCAGCTTGTTTAAACATGCGCTTTCAGGGCTCCATGTTCTACTGGCAAATGTCTTAGACATTTTTAAAGTTTGTATGTTTGAAAGTAGTTTTCTGTAATGCATTGCGTTCCTCTGTAAACCGCATGGAGTTCAAAAAGAATTTCTGTGAAAGGCGCAATTATAAAGGTTTCAGTCCTTTTTTGTCGATGACTGAATGTGTGGCCCTGGTCGGTATTGCAATTTTGCGTTAATTTTTAAGGCGAAAATATTTGAATAAATTATATTGTCATTACGTAAATTTTAATTTATTTTTTTATTTTATATTACAACCAATAATATTTTATTAAAAAATTTGGAATTTTTATAATATAAAAATATTTAATTAATTTTTATAATTTTATAAAGTGCTATAGTCTTGTTTTCAGAACGCCTTTTTGTAAACTTTAAAGTTCTAAATTCTACCATCACAACTAGTACTGTTTGGGACATCCATTCACGAGCAAGCGCGGGGAATGAGTTTGTCGAGCTTGGGTGTTGCCGGGGTTGCGGAGTGCAAGTGCCGGAGCAGCTTTTTGCGCGCTGCCTTGAACGCGCTCTAAGCGCCGCGGCGCTCCATCTGCGCCGCGAAGCTGCGTGCGACGCTGCCGCCCGTGGGCTCCCACAACATCTCTACGCCTCCCTAGTCCCAAGGCGTTCCCCGGGCGCCTTTGACACTCGCTCCGCCATTGCCCATTAGCATTTATATTATTCTATCGTGCTGTTTTACACTTGTCCGAGAGGCGCGTTTTCGTGTTGTCGCTTTCGTTGTAGCAGGAGTGTGTTCCGAATCGTTTATATGCAAAACTATCAACTCTGCTGTCGTGCATATGTTAAATACATATCCTGGATATGGTATGAGTTCACTAAGGGCACGATTTTCCACACTAGCTTTTCAGCTAGGTCGAATTCAGTCGCTGTCTGGAGGAGAATTCTAGTGGCCGGCTGCTCTGATCGGTAGTTTTCCGTGGTTTCTCCGATCAACAACAGGCGAATGCCGGAGCAGTACCCTACCAAACGGGCCACGGACCGCGCGCGATCTGTCCTTCCTCTTCATTGTCCTATCCTCTCCCCTTACACACACGCTTACACTAACGTGCACTACACTACCACATATTCCGGGAGACCGGTCGGGAGCTTAGAGCATGTCCCGGCTGGGGCGGTGTCCCTCTGGTGGGAGAGTCCTGGTTAGGGGAAACCCCACTAGCCGACGGTAGGTCGGCGCCGGATCTCGCCATCCAGCGGGGGAAGATCACCGCCATCTCCCGAGAAAAAAAACATGCCCTACAGTAACGGGACTAATGACCAAATCAGTTGACGCGCCCGGAAACACAAAAAAATCTATCAAATCAATCACTCAGGGCGCTGAAGCGGTTAAGAATGGGCGTAAGATATATTCTAATATTTTTATGATATTAAATTGGAACATTCTCACCACCGTAAGTATTGATTTTAGAGTGTCACAATCTATTTAGAACATTCTTGATCGAGTTTTGGAAGATCAACTGCAATTCGTCTGGTTTCGCTTCGCGAACTAGCAACAATGAATTGGGTGGAAAGGTCTCGCACGTCCTCCCTGACGCAGCGCCCGCCGGTTTGGTTATTTTACTGCGCATTTGTTGATGTTGCCGAGTTGATTGCTGACGCGAGCGTGGGGTGGGGCAGCTAAGCGCTGACACAGCCGCGGCCGCACCCTCGCGCGCCGCCCCCGCCCCCGCCCCCGCGCCGCTGCGGGACGGCGCAGGAGGGGCCCGCGCGCGCTTCCCAGTGCAGCCAAGTCAACGAGAAAGCGCTTTCGTACTTCTCGCCAGCCATTTTGTAGCTCTTGTTCGTTTTTGTTTATGCACTTACAGAGCGTTTGCTTGCGGACGATGTGCTAGTCTTAACTGCATTTGAATGTTTAGTATTTATAATTCTGTTGATTTGTGATAGCCGGTAAAAATGCACATCACGTAATTGGGTGAGGATTGGTGACTTGTATTCATACGTAGTAGTAGCAGCATCTTACGATACAGGAAAAAACTTGTACGAATGTTTTTATGTGCACTTGCGTGTTTTCAATGTTTTCTGTGGAAGCTGAATTATTCTTTCAAAGTATCTCATATCCTCGGTAATGTTTCAAATTTGTTTAGTTCTTTCTGAAATCTGTTACCAAAATAGAATTTACGCACGAAACGGGCCCGTTCAGACGAAGCGAGACGTTCTGAGGGAAAATGTCTGAAAGGAAACGGAAAAGCAGCTCTAATTTTTCTTTCCTAAATTGTTGAAGCGAGGCTCATTTACCTCGGGTGGCGGGGCGAAGTTGGCGCTCTAGAACTCTAAAGCAAGCATTGCGATTGCGGCTGGCTGGCGGAAGGGAGAGGCCAGGCGGCTGCACAGACGGTGC
>BLKR01001932.1:0-236274 GCA_011170035.1 Teleogryllus occipitalis
GTGCTGTCGGCCTCACAAATCTTCTTGAGAGAATGAATGGATTGCAAGTAAATGTAAGGTTGTAATGGAGGGCGTGGTGTTTGTGCTGCAGGGCAGAAGTTCGTGCTGCTGGAGGAGAAGGCGGTACTGTCGGCCTCACAAATCCTCTTGTGAATGAATGGATTGCAAGTGAATGTAAGGTTGTAATGGAGGGCGTGGTGTTTGTGCTGCAGGGCAGAAGTTCGCGCTGATGGAGGAGAAGGCGGTGCTGTCGGTCTCACAAATCCTCTTGAGAATGAATGAATTGCAAGTGAATGTAAGCTTGTAACGGTGGGCGTGGTGTTTGTGCTGCAGGGCAGAAGTTCGCGCTGCTGGAGGAGAAGGTGGTGCTGTCGGCCTAACAAATCCTCTTGAGAATGAATGGATTGCAAGTGAATGTAAGGTTGTAATGGCGGGCTTGGTGTTTGTGCTGCAGGACAGAAGTTCGCGCTGCTGGAGGAGAAGGCGGTGCTGTCGGCTTCACAAATCCTCTTGTGAATGAATGGATGCAAGTGAATGTAAGGTTGTAATGGAGGGCGTTGTGTTTGTGCTGCAGGGCAGAAGTTCGCGCTGCTGGAGGAGAAGGCGGTGCTGCCGGTCTCACAAATCCTCTTGAGAATGAATGGATTGCAAGTGAATGTAAGGTTGTAACGGTGGGCGTGGAGTTTGTGCTGCAGGGCAGAAGTTCGCGCTGCTGGAGAAGGTGGTGCTGTCGGCCTCACAAATCCTCTTGAGAATGAATGAATTGCAAGTGAATGTAAGGTTGTAATGGAGGGTGTGGTGTTTGTGCTGGATGGAGGAGAAGGCGGTGCTGTCGGCCTCACAAATCCTCTTGTGAATGAATGGATGCAAGTGAATGTAAGGTTGTAACGGTGGGCGTGGTGTTTGTGCTGCAGGGCAGAAGTTCGCGCTGCTGGAGGAGAAGGCGGTGCTGTGGGCCTCACAAATCCTCTTGTGAATGAATGTATTGCAAGTGAATGTAAGGTTGTAATGGAGGGTGTGGTGTTTGTGCTGATGGAGGAGAAGGCGGTGCTCTCGGCCTCACAAATCCTCTTGAGAATGAATGGATCCAAGTGAATGTAAGGTTGTAACGGTGGGCGTGGTGTTTGTGCTGCAGGGCAGAAGTTCGCGCTGCTGGAGGAGAAGGATGTGCTGTCGGCCTCACAAATCCTCTTGTCAATGAATGTATTGCAAGTGAATGTAAGGTTGTAATGGTGGGCGTGGTGTTTGTGCTGCAGGGCAGAAGTTCGCGCTGCTGGAGGAGAAGGCGGTGCTGTCGGCGGTGGCTCGCCGCTTCCGCCTTCGTGCCCTGGACGCGCCCGAGCGACTGCAGCTGCTGGGGGAGCTGGTGCTGCGGCCCGCCGACGGCGTGCGACTCGCGATCCAGCCCCGTCACTCGCCCACGCCCACACACAACCCGGCTTCTGCTAGGACTGAGCGCAACACTTGCGCCGCATAAACCTTCCGTCAGCCCTTGGTTGCCACACTATTATCATTCCCTGCATTTCAGGTTTACAAAATGCTTGTGCAAATTCAAGGAAATTTCAGATACCATTTAATGGTACAAAAGTAAATGGATGTAATACGGCATTTTGGCTAAAAACGTCTGCGGGCTCGAATACTTATTGTATGTATTTGCATAGGTTGTATTGAATGTTAATACGTATTAAATGTGTAAAATGTTTCATATTGTGAATAATCACAATGTGTGATAATTAGAGGAAGAAATGTATTTAATAAAATTTCTGAAATTATATGGAATGTGTACGTAAATTATGGAAGCATTGGTTGCGGGGAGACCAACAATAAGTGAAGACGTGGCCGAGAACACTGAGAAGACGAAAGGGATATCAGATGTGAAGCATACGTCACTGGATATCTGGAGGGATTCCGTGATGTCATATGTACTGCTCGGAAGAGGAGATTAAACAATTATTGAGAAAGTCGCTCTTTTGCAACGCACAACGGAGACCGAGAGCTCTGATCCTACCAGAAAGGGTGCATGAATGCTGACCGCATGGTGGACGCAGATTATAGCAGCGTTCGGAGAGGAGATAGTTTCATAAATAATTAATGGAAGAATTGGAGTGGACTTAATACGACAAAGAAGAAATATTATCATCGCCACGAATATTACGACGTCGATTACTCAAGTTAAGTACTGTAAGTGCTAAGACGATGTTACGCTTTTCTTAAACCTTGTTCGAATGTGTGTACGAGCATGAATTGACATTTAATATTTATTGAGGATTTATAATTATTATGAAGTACATTAGTTTAGTTCTTAGGTTTAGAGAATAATAATTTGATTCAGTTCAAATAGGTACATTAGGTTAGTAATTAATAAATTAGGTTTTTAATTCTGACCTATTTTTGTATCGTGATGTTTTCATATTTTTGCTTTTGAATTTATAATAAATGATTGTTCTTTTGAAGTCCCTTGTTTGGTTTTCTTTAGAGACGGTAACTTTCAGTGGTTTTCCTGAACAATACTACTAGCGTATGCTGTGGTAAACACGGACCTTCAAACCTCCCTTTAACTGGTAAAGATATAAGAGATTTGCCAGCACAATACAACATACTTTTGCTATTTATGAATCTCTTCAAGTGAAATTTTAATTTCTCCAACTTACCCTTTTAAATATAACTTAACATGAAAAAAATTGGGTGGATTGCAGTTTCTGCATCATCCTCCAACATTGATCTGTTCAACCCTCTAGTTTTCCTTTCCATCCTTTTCCGCCAAGCAAGGGTTGTAGTCAAATCTATGGGTAGCAGCACTCAAAATGCGAACAACCATTATCATTATTTCCATTTTCTCTGATTTCAGGTCGACTCATAATTTAAATTTATTCAAAATTGTCTAGAATTGCCTCGTTAACACAATAATAATTTCATCATTACTCGAATATCGTTCTTCTCAAATGGAAATTGGTGGAAATCATAAAGAAGATATAGGTGTCAAAAAATGACAAACATTACAAAATTTATATAAATTCCCAGGTTTTCATTACATTACACGAGATCAGTTGACTGGGTAGCTCGTAAATTGATTACTTATTAATGCATGCTGGCTTGATTACTGCTACGTATGGTAGTATGCAAACACCGTAGTATCACTGCACTTTATTTTATTAAATGCATAGATTTTCATTTTATGTTATTTTCACTCATGTACGACAACTTGTAAATAGAAGAATAAAATCAGTTAAATGTAAATGTGCCAGAAGGCCAGTATTGCTTACCCAAATATTCATGTTAGTTAAATGTAAATATGCCTTCTGACTAATACTGCGTCTAGTATAATCTCTTATCTTCACATTATCTTAACTTTGTACATACTAGCTTAGTTTATTCTTTTCAAATATTAAATTATGCACTTCTGTTTCATGCTTTATGTGGAAACTTATTCGCAAAGCAAAATATTACGTACACTCAGGAAATATAGGCGCGTGATCCGCCATCCATCGGAGAGAAACAAATGTAAACACCCCTTTTTAGTTCCCTCAAAGGTACTGAGGTAGATTAACTTAAAAGAGATGTCAAGGTGGGGGAAGGAGGACAGGGGCGACGCCCAGCTGCTGCTAGCATGCCACGTGTATTTTGTGACTGCAAAATAAACAATTTATATAGTATCACTGAACATAGACAAGTGCGTTAACTGCTGTACTATTAAAAAGAATGGGTTCCTGGGGTTGCGCATACTTTTTGTTTAATTGTAATTTTGTATTGGACTAAATGAATGAAAAAAACTAAAATGTCAAATATAATGTTTCTTATCTTGTTTGTGAGTTATATTCAATTCGCGGGAAGCAATATGTATCTTTACGCCCGGCGTTTTATTTATAAAATATTCAAACGTTTGCGAGGGTTGCAAAACCTGTCACATTTTCATTGCTTCAAAATCGTTTCATACTGAAACGGGTTTCTACTTCCCTTCAGCGTGGCATTTATTAGATAGTACAGACTGAACTTAGATCTGATAATGACACATAAATGCTGCGCGGAAGTTAAAAGAAGGCCTATGGAGACAGGCTAACTTCCGGGAGCAAATCCTAATTTACCTATTCAAAGGATGAATTTTGAAAAACCCTATGCCCCAAAATTAATTATTAAAGCTTCATCGTTTTGTCTCTCCATTCATATGATATTTATACATATATACATGTAATCGAAAATCTGTAATAAACAGATACAAATTAAACAGACTTGAAATAATTTCGTTAGGTAAAATTAAAATTAGGGTCTTATCCCTTACCGTGACAAGTCGACTTAGACGTGGCGATATCGTGAACGAAAGCGGAGAACAAATGGTAGGAAAGAGGGTTTACATAGTTTGAATATCAATTGGAAATTATGCATTGCTCAGGCTGAAGGATGTTTTATATTAATCGTGTGGGCCGAAAGTCGGAAATTGACATCACAGTGTTAGAAATATATCTTGGCACCCAACTTCGACCGAGTAGCGAAGCGTCTATATGGCCAATTAAAGTTCGACAAGAAAAGTACTCTGGTTTAAAATGCTTTGAACAGAATCGAGGACGTTTTGTGTTATTTGCTTAGGCCGCAGCCTCGACTTTCAAGACGCGTAGCGAAGCGTCACTGAGCCTTCAAAATTTTAAGTTATAAATTCGACGCCCTTCCGTTCGCGCTGGTGCGGCGAGGTGGCATTGTTCGCATTGGCCTCGTGAAAGCGAACTGATTCTGTCTCGTTCGTTACGATAAAGCGGTAAACATAAAATCATATTATGCTTATAAGTAGGGCCCAGAAGTTCATGCATTTATTTTACCTCGAGTAGGCCCCCAAAAGATTTATTTTTACTAACGCAAAAAGGAGTTTCCGACTGGCTAAAGAAGGAATGTGAAAAGGCATGTAAACAATGCAATATCACAATTTAAAAGGGTTGATTGAAAAAATAAATAATTAAAAATTAATAATTAAAGAACTTTGAGGAGATTGATTATTACGCATATTGGCAGTGAAACGGTTTGTTGACAGAGGCCAACTTATATTTGTATCGCGAAAAGGTGGCGATTATCATGATGAAATGACCGGCGAAACATTTAACGACTGATTCTTGAATGTTTTCTTTATAAGAAAAAACAGTGTTAGACAATGCTTCGCATAACAGTGTGAAACTGGTTCGCCGGCCGAATAAATCCTGGCGTAAAGCAGACATTATTGACTGGTGTCGGAAAGGGATGAACAGTTAGACCTAAGTTTTATGAACGCGTGCCTTCTCAAAATCACGGAAAACCTAGAACTAAAAAAAAAACAAAACAGAAGAACTACACACGCATGTTTTCCAACAGTCCTGATCCAGAACGAGATTTATGACATGTGGGTGATCAGAATCGACAAAGAACTCTTACCGCACGAGACTGATAATAATTCTTTGTTGCCAGTTTTTTCACGTGTATTGTGTGTTGCGTAAATGCTAAGTTTTTCTTGAGACTGCGTTATAGAGTATAACATGTACTTCCACAAAGAAAAAATATATCTTTGAATCTAAAGCGACAATCAGAAATCAGCGAATATCCAGATAATCTAGAATCATGCGAAAAGATGCGACATGGTTTGCAGAAAAGGAGGAGTTACATGAGGCAAGAAAAAGTGAGTGAAAACTCCTAATGTCCCACGAAAGGTTTAAAGAACTCTATTTAGTTCTCAATTACGCTAAAAGATAACTGCAAATAGACCTCTAATTTAACAATTAGGTAATTGTTCATGTTTCAATGTACTTTTTGTATTATTGTTTTGTTTATTATTGTCAGAGTAAGCAATGCAAAATTATCAGTTCTCAAAGCATGTACTACAGTAGGTATGTACTAAGTACATAGGTACATAGCTTATTTTATTTGACATTCTTTTGTTGACCTTTGTGGCGCGTAGAAGATATACTTGATAAAATATATCTTACGTGTTCACACAATACCTTTCAATATCGCATTATATCTTTTACATGATAATATCTATCTTACTCTTTTCTCGATTTGTTTTTGTTTGTTGATTGAATTGCCGCCTTTTTAAATCCACGAACGCTCCATTGCCCTCGTGTTTTAATCTCTGCTACTCTGTGCATTCAAAATGTTGCCAACTTAACAAAGTAATTGGAGTGATTCTTTCTGGATATGCTTAGTGTTTAGTGTTGTGGATTTTTTTATGATAATTTTAATAATATGGTTTTGTTTTCATGCCAAATGTTGTCCATAAATTGCAGCGTGTGTTAAAATGTCGTAGATGGTGATTCATTTTATAATTGTGAACAGAAGTTTTGTGAAAGTCAGATGAAGATAACGTATTTTCGTACAAGTGGGTGATAAGTTTTCTCTAACATCGTTCTTCTCGTTAACTACTGAGAAATAAATACCTTTCCCTGCCGGTACCTTGTCGAGAAGTCTAATTCTGTTTTGATCTACTAAAATGACAAAAGTCTATTATTCCAAATCAATCTGTTTTGTGTAATAGTTTATAATCAACTTACAAGGATCAAAATGTCACATTGGGACGTATCTACATATGAAAGTGTTAGTGAAGAAATATTCACCCAACAAATCTATCCAAAACGTGAACCAGCTCTAATTAAAGGCGTTGATATCGGCCCGTGTACAAAAATATGGACTCGTGATTATTTATCTGAAAAAATCGGTGAAGTGCCAGTGAAAGTGCACGTCAGCACAGATCCGAAGATGGATTTTATATCAAAAAACTTTGTGTACAAGACATTACCACTTCGTGATTTAATCGAGAGAGCGGGCAAAGAAGAAAATACTGAGTACTTTCTTAATTCACACGAGTATTACTATTTGCGATCCTTGGGGTCAGATCCTCGTGGGCGAGAAATAGCTGATGTGAGAAAGCAGTTTCCAAATATTGCAACAGACATTACTGTCCCAAAGTTTTTCAATGACAAGGACTTTTTCTCTAGCGTTTTTAGAATCGGTTCTTCTGGGGTGCAACTGTGGACACATTATGATATAATGGACAACATATTAATACAGATTTGTGGAAAGAAACGAGTTACTTTATTCAGTCCTGATGATGCTCTAAACATGTATTTAGTGGGTGACAAGTCTCTAGTTATAGATATTGATAACCCAGATTTAAATAAATTCCCACGATTTCGTAACGTGAAGAGATATGAATGTATGATGGAACCAGGTGATATATTATTTATACCAGCATTATGGTTTCACAATGCTTTGGCTCTGGAATTTGGAATTGCTGTCAATATATTTTGGAAGCATCTTCCTCATGACTTGTATGACAAGAAAGATCCATATGGGAACAAAGATTTGGTGCCTGCTGCAAGGGTAAATTTTATAATTATCTAAAATGTTACTTAATTAACTACCGAAGATTGGGAAAGATAGGTTTACTTAGTTGTTTTCTGTTGCCCTCATAATACAGTTAACAATAAACAATCCATTCCGTAGTATTTGCTAGAGGATGTATTGAAATAAAAAATTGTTTCATTTACTTTTGTGGAAAGAATACAACTTCATTTTTAAGTTGTGTTTCCTGCATATTGTAAATGATTAAGATTCATACACGATTTCTATCACCATCATGAAAGGCCAGAGAGGCCTGTTCCTAGTTAAGCAGGAGACCTGAAATATTTCGTCTTCCTGCATGAACTACTGCGTCTTCCTTTCTCTCTCTCAGTGGTTTATATTTTAGGGCAGCCTTTGGGAATCTTTCTTCTTTCATTCTGTTAATATGTTCCAGCCATTTTTCTGGTTGTCTTTAAACTACCTTTGTTATGCTTGTCCTCAATCTTTTCCTTATGTCTTTATTTCTCTGTCAATCCAGTCTGGTATAGCCAAGGAAATCGTCTTAGGAACATCATTTGAACTGCTTCTCGTCTTTGGGTGCCTGATTTCTAATGAAAGCAAATATTTATTTGGTAAAATTAACTTGCCTCTTTCTCAGTCAAGGGTGGAATTCTTTTGTTTAAAGAGACGTAATTATTGAAAGGACAATTCAACTTATAACAACATATTCACTTTTGTTTCTTGATGTGTACATGTAAAATTCTCAATGGTTGCTTTTATAAATGTTGCGTTATCGTGAAAATTATTAATACTGATTAAAATGCTTAGCAAAGCACTCCATATTTTAAATGTATCATGAACTTTCACGTGTTGAAATTACAGCAGTTTTAATGTTAATGTTTTTTATTCCTCTATCATTGTTTGACAGAACCCATAAACCCCTAACATAGCCCAGTTGTGGGATGGCCAAACAAGGGCAAAGGATAGCAACACAAGAGACTGTCATGCAACCAAACCAAACATAAAAGCCAATGCTTTCACCTTAATCTCATACCATTTAACATCACTTCCTTGACGAGTAAGATTTATTTTACATATTTCTAAGCCATTTTGTAAGAAATTTATGATATTGGAGGAAAGTACAAATTTCAGAAGATCTTTGTGTTCCTATTAAGAGAAGTTCTGTTACCTTTAAGTTCGTTGCTTTATCAAAATATACATTCATGGCTCATTAAGCCATTGTTTTCAAATTGAATTTCTAAGCAACAGTTCATTTTAAAATTTGAAACTAACACTTATTAAGGTATTATCTTGTTTCAGTAATGCACAAGTCATACGAACTTTTTAACAAAAAGTGTCAATAATTAAAAATGTAATTTATAAAGTAATAATACAAAAGTTTAATTCTTTTTCAGGCACTTCTAGCAGTAGAGAATGCTGTAAAGCAATTGGATGTATTGCCAGAAGAATATAGACAGTTCTATGGAAAGAGAATGATTACAGCTTTAGAAAACAAGTTTACAAAAAGATGAAGAAAAAATGTGATAAAGTAAAATACTTATATTATTAAAAAAATTTAATATTTGCTTATTATGTGTCTATCTACATGTCAATTTAAAAAATCCTTTTCCTAAAGGTTTCTCTTCATCATAAAAGAAAATCTTGTATCTCTTTCCTCAACTGCTTCTGCATAATCTCTGTCTTCACAAATCTCATAATGTCACCAGGAAGGAAATCCAAAGTATCCTATAAAACATGACAAAAATGAACAACGATTTGAATTAACTATGTAATTTGTTTATTAATATGTGGTTCAAATTTGGCCATAAACTTCTTACCATTTCTTTCACAATCAGCCTGCAACCATAACAGAGATTCTCTCTCATTTGCTCAAAGTCAAGTTTCTGCAGTTGATTTTGAGAAACACAAGTGCACTGATAATTACTTGTACAACAATTAGAATCTTCCATTAAAGTTGCAGTATTAGAATGTAAATCAGTACTACTGTGCGTCAATAGATTTTTAACATCGGCAAACATTGGGGAAGATATTAACTGGGAAAATTCAGTAGCTTGCATTGAGGAAGAATCCTGTTTTGAAGTATCCAATGGTGCCTGTAAATAAATTTCAGTCAATTACATTTCAACAACATTTTTGACATAATTCCAGTATTAACTAACTTACTTCACAAAGTAAACAAGTTTTACATTCTACATTTCTGATCCCTTCAGAAGTGAGTTTATCACCAGTACGGAAAATTGTTGACACTGTGGAAGGAAAGTCTTTCTGGAGTTCTGTAATAAACTTCTCAGTCAATCTTTGAATACTTGAAAATGGGTCAACCTGCAACAAAATATTCAACATTCAAAGTTTTCATTTTTATAATAATGGTAATAATATGAAGGGCTCACAAGTAAAAGACAATCACATTATCATCCATTAGAAAGTTTTAGTGTACCTTTGAACTGAGTGTTGGATAAGAGACCGATTCAATGTTCTTAAAAACCATATAATATGCGATTTCTTTTTTCATAAAATCTCTCATTGGACGAAGTAACATTGTTTTACCACGTCGGAAGTCACAAAAACCCTGGAAAACATACTGATTGAAGCAAAAAAAAGCACTGCACAATGTAAATCAAAACCATAAATATTAGGGCATATGTTTAGTAATCTTAGTAAGAAGCACCCTTTATCTTAAATCAGGAGCCTTCAACTAAGAGAAGGAAAATCCTTGCTGAAAACCAAAAGGGATGGTCTCTATAGATCTGTAAACCAACTTCTGTGTTTGGGTGTGAACTTGAAACAACAATTCACTGATGCATAATTAAGTGATTGGATATGAAATCAGCAATCGTACTTGGTAAATAAAGGAGTTTGCTGAAAGAAAGGAAAATAGATGGAACCCTATACACAAATCCTCAATATTCCAGTAATGTTAAAATGGTTATGCCAATACCAACGCAGTGAAGATATACATGGTAAGTTTTTAACAGGAAAAGTGGATGAAGCACACAGCCAATGCACAAAACAAAAGCAATGTAAGACTGAAAAATTCTGTAAACAGATAATAGAAACATAAAAACTTTCGGGTTCACTACAAAAACATTTTGCAATATCCATAAGAAATAGGAAACAAATTAATTTTCTCTCAATTACCGAGACATGATTATTCAATCAATCATTGTTTAAATAATGTAAATATGCAGTCTAATACTTGCACAACACCATAAGTAAATTTCAAACATGTCTATGAAACGTCGCCCTAAGAAACACGAAACATCATCAATTGAAAAACAAAGTCTCTTCAGAACTGGACAATATCTCTGACTGCATACTCATACGTAATATAACAGCTGCACATTACAACTGCTCCCTCACATTCTAACCACTCCTTGATGACAGGCATCCTCCCAGAAACTTCAAACAAGTGAAACTTAGCCACTAATCAAACTAGTGGGTTGTATGGCATACCAAAAATTCTCCTCTTAGTTTTATTACTCCACAACGACACATTTTGAAAATGAAGGGCATGACATCATTAAAAGATCTAACATTCAGGGATAAATTGCATTGAGAATGAAACTGGCAGTAATATTGGGTTGAGGTGTAGGAGGTTTCAAAGTAAATATGAACTTTTGCAAGTTTTAAAATTTCAGAGGTTTTAAAGAAAAAAATTTGCAGTCTTTTTCCAGAAAATTTTGAAAATGTTATGAGCTTCATGTACAGCACCTACAAAAATTAAAATATCTTAATATCTCTGGAAGGGCACAACTAGATCTTCCTCCTGATATATTTATCAAGTGTCAACACAGAAGCTGCTAATTTGACAAAATTATGTGTAACACGCTCATCCATCATCCATATAGGTATCCCGATTTTCAGGCCAAAATTCAAAAGTCAAAAAGTATCTCCTCGTCACCCACACCAATCCTGGCTGTCTCACTGTGTCCTGATGTGTGTGTGCGTGCGCGTGTGCAAGTGAACTTACAGCACAAAAGGACCTTAAATAGGAAACACCCATTACCTCATGAATTGCAAGATCCTAACTTTCTGGATTTTCAAAAATTCAAGAAAAACTTCCCTATGATAAGACTCAAAAATGTTGTCAATTCAAATAACACTGACAAAGATCCACATAGTTTTGGAAATGGCAATCTAAAGACACACCAGCTATTCTTTACAAGCGACATACTTGTGGCTCTAGATCATAATGAAATTCCCAGTGGTCCATTTCAAGATTTGTTAAAACCATTAAGACACTATTGATCATCATACTGTTATCAAAACATGGAAGTTTATACTTCAATTTAAACACAGAGTCCTTTGAAGTAAATCAGCTGTTATGGTATAATCCAATCAGGAGTTTGAACATCACTATGGTGACATTTAAGCTCCCGATTGGATGACATCATAACAGCTGATGACCTGTCAAAGGACACTATGAATAAATCGAAGTATACAAATTAGAGGTATTGCATATCAAAGGGTCAATTCATATCTTTCAAATCATTGTTAAATAAAAACCAGCATGTAAATGATAAAAGATTTTAACCCATTTTTCTCAATTTAGAAGATAATTTGTGGAGTACTGCAAAGATCATTCCTGAGGCCTGCATTATTCTTTATATACTGCTAGCTTCAAAAAGTTCCCAGACTATTTAATTATTCATTTAATATGTATTCAATTGCCAATTTTTCTTTATTAAGTGTTAGTAACATTCATGACATCACTTCAGTATAATTTCCATGTTTGTAGCAATTGTTGTGTTAGCAAAGCAACCAGTTTTGGTTGTTCATGCATGTTTGTTTGTACAATTTGATAATGTTGGTTAAAGAGCACCACAACAATTTGTGTTTTATTACACAAATCTCGATCAGAGTCATTCAGAATGCTTGAAGAAGCATATGGAGATGCAGTAATAAAAAGCAGAAAAAAAAGATATATCTCTGGCACAAACGTTTCAGTGAAATTTGTAATAGCGTGAAAAATGACACATGGCGCGGCCAACAAACAACTATCACAAATAAAGCAAACTCTGAGCAAGTTTGAAATGTTGTGAAGAGTGACCAAAGAAAGAGTGTTGGAAAGAGATTGGCAGAGGTCAGAATTTCAGTAGGAAGTGTTCACACAATTCTTCACAAACATTTGAACATGCATTACGCATCGCAAAAGTTGGTTCCAAAAATGTTGTCTCCTGAAAACAAAGAAACAAGAATGATTCTTGCTGGCAATCTGATAAGTATAGCTGATCGAAATAATTTTTTGAACAACAGAATTGCTGGAGATGAAACTTGGTACTTTTTGTACAACAGGTGCCTAAAGAGCAGTCAAGTAAGTGGAAATCTAAAACATCTAGGAAACAAAACTTTCCTAAGGAAACTAGTAAAGCAAAGTTATGCAGGAAGTTTCCTTTGATGCACAGGGTCCCGTCCACTATGAGTTTATTCCACATTGTATGGTAACACAAGTGGAAAGCCTTCATCGCCTTAGGGATGCAGTAAGAAGAAAACCTCCAGAAAAGTGGGCCAAAAACTTCTGGTTTCTCTTGCCCTTAACATACCATCATGTTGATCAGCATGGGTAAAAATTTACTTCCCCAGGCATGTTCCTGCATTGGAGCATCCTACATACTGTCTCAGATCTGTCACCACCAGACTTTTCTCTCTTTCCATGGCTGAAAACTCTTCTGAAAGGGCGAAGAGTCGTGAACGCTAATGAAGCCATAACAAATGTGATGAGAGCATTATGACTAGAATCACAAAATGGCTTCCGGGAATGATTTTAGTCACTTTAAATGCACTGGCAGAAGCGTGTTACGGTGGAAGGGAACTATTTTGAAGAGAATGTGTAAATTGCGTTGTGGTTTCTTGTTTCTGAGTTATTAACAATTTCCGGGAACTTTTTAAAGCTAGTATGTACATCAATGATAGCTTCCGATTCTGAAAAACAGCAAAATAGTTCTATTTGCATAAGCATTAGACACAAACATTATTATCAAATCAAATAACAATCTTCATGAAAAGAAACGCAAACATTATTAAAAGCATCAGTAAAATTGTTTCAGGATAATAACTATTATCCATAGTAAATCTGCCTCCCTAAACTTCAGGAATCCAATATTAAAGAAAAGCAACCAGCACAACTGGGCATCAAATATGTCAGCCAAACTACAACTTTTGTAGGACTGACTATTCAAGATAATCGAAAATGTAACTTTCTTATAACAAACCTCAAAATGAAACTCACCAAGTCATGTTATGCCATATGTCTTAAGTCAACTCAAACTTATTATGCCTACATAGATTAAGGATAGAGTCCTTCAAAATTGTTCATTCACCTCCAATACACGATCATTACCTGCAGAAATTCCCCAGAAAACATCAAACTGTAATAATCAAAAATATTGAGAACTACGACTCTTGTCATCATGTGTGAGTCCTGTAAACAACTTTCAAATAATTAAAAATCCTACCACTCCCATGTATTCACATATTTGAAATAGTAATCTTGACAATGAAGAGACTCATGATTCTACTAAGATTATGCTTGGTCCAGGTTTTATTACTGACAGTCTTTAAGTTTCCATAGGAAGAACTATGAAGTCGTTATTTTAATAGTGGTACAACTCCACTATTTTGAGAAATTGAGTTAACTCCATTTTCAGGTCTGTGTAAGTGTTATCCATTTATTCTGAAAGTGATAGAACTACAAGTTTTTTCTGTGGACATCACAGCACATCACAATAAAAGTGAATCACAGGGAATTGCAATCTATTTATTGTGACAGGTACAACTCCAGTGGTATGGCTACAAGGTTTTCTACAAGTCTCATGAGTGATTTTCGAGATATTTGTAGTATCTGCAATGATACGATGATAAACAGCTTGATCTAGATATAGTAATAGGAACAACAAAACTAATATAATTATATTGCACATTTTTTATTTATCACAGAAATTAAATTCAATGGGCTGTGTGTTAAAAGATCTAAAACAGTCTGTAACAAGAAGAACGAACAAAATGGTGTCTGTATCCATTTAAAAATTAGATGGATTAGATTTGTCAAATTTGTCTTTTATAATTATGTACAAGCCGAGCTTGATTTCACACGGAATGCGATGGAACGGCGTTCCAGTAACTCGAGAATAATTATTAAATTATATTATTAATATATAACTATTTCTATTAAATTAATAATTAATTTGGGGTGCATTCCAGGACCTAAAATTTTATAAATCAAGCATTACATACAAGTAAACCTTAAATCAAGACGTTAGTTTCTACAGATAAAACTTCACTTCACACAAACCACTGGAGGATGAGAAAGACCTAAGGTTTTCAGAAACTTAAATATCCCGCTTCTACAACCACAGCAAAGGAAAGTTAATGAGAAAAAACAGGGTATGTTTGATTTGTTTCCATTCATTTGAAGCATTAATAACGCTTATTTCACTGATCTGCTGGTAGGAACATGATTTCAAGATGAAGAAAACAGAATATGCCTCAACCGTAACATTAAATTAATATTTAATCTATTTTAATTAATTGATATTGCCTTCATTTCTCACTTTTATAAGAACGACATCTACCAATTTGGCCCACCCTCATTTTTATGGTGGTATAACTCCTTTACACCCCCAATATTCCACAAAGCATACAGTATGCTTATTCATATAATCTTCAGATGAACAAGTAAATATCTGATAAGAGAAAAACACAATTTTTTTGTCTAGCTCCATTCCCGATTTTTTTTTAAATCATTTAACTTTAGAGTTCAATATCTCGAAATGAGTGTAAATGGAGTTGTACCACTATTAAAATAATGCCTCCATATATAAAAACAGTTAAGCCAAGTTTATTGAATGTTTTTTAAAATTTACACATTGCTCTTTGTATGGAGACCATTGTTTGATCTTCTCCTCACAAACTTTAATTACAAAGTTGAGGTTCACCTTAGTGCAAGGTCACACAGTTAAATATTGTCAATTATAACATTAATATAGAAGTACAATTTTAATTTAAAATTTTATTAATGAATATTAATAATAATATGAACCAGTACCATTCAAAGTTAAAGTATTCTAAAATTAAAAGGTACAAAGAATAAAACAAAATATAGAAATTTACATGAACTAGGTACAAGCAAACTTACTATTAATATTTCATAAATATTAATAAAAAAAGGTTTGCTCTTTGAACAGTCTTGCCTACTGCTCTTATATTCCCATGTCCACTCCATTACTATGAAGTGGATTGCATGTCTCGATGCATCAACATGATGCATGAGGACTATGGTGAATGTCACAAGGAAGATAAAGTTTGGAGAAGGAAACAGATTCAGATGTAGGGAAAAGTAGAGTGGGAAAGTGAACAAAGGACAAGGAGGTAAAAGAAGTGTTTGTTGCATCATTTTGTAAATTACCAGAGAATCAGGAGTGGCTGTTTCATTAATTAGTCAATAAAGTAATTAGTCAAAAAAAATAAATTAGTCAAAAAGCAAATAGATTGCAAATGGAATACTCATAATTTCCACACTGTAGAAATGAAAGACAAATACTTACTACATCATATGGCAACTGAGCTCCCCTCCCCAGAGACAAATTTGCCATTATAGAAACAGCCAGGTCTGTAGCACAGTCACCTAGAAAGATTTTGGAGCAGTCAAGTTCTTCGGCAGCAGAAAATAGCAACTTATGCCTGAACAACAGTACAAAGAAAAATTATGAATTATACAAAATATTTGCTTCCCTGTCCCAGTCACAAATAATAATGATCTGCACAATTATCAATCACTCAATGCAAAATAAACAATTAAAAGGTAGTAAAAGTAGTATTATATTCAAAATTAATTATATTGATTACCTCAATTTCAGCAGTAAATCTTCTTTGGACGACAAACTTTTTAGTTGGGCAAATAAGGATCGTAACTGGAACTCTCTTTCCTCATTTACATGCCATTCTATGTTTTCACAAAGTTCTTCACATAACTTAGAATGGGAAGAACTGATGTCTAAACATCTATCTAAACTTGTAATAAAGCCAGGTATGCCATACTTTTTAATTATTTTTGCAATAGAATTGCGTATTACTTGACGTTGTTCAAACGTATGTCCCAAAACTGCCCCTTCTGCAAAAATAGCATAACTACACATAGTTTCAAATAAAAATACATTTTTTATTCAGTCTGTATAAATATACATACACAAAACAGCTACACTCTTAATACACTGATAACTGTTTAAAAGCCAGAATTTTGTGTATTTGATGTCAAAAGTTTATTATTGTTTAACTCTGTAATTTACAATGATTTAGTTGAATTAGATGGAGTCATGACTTTCCCCGAATTCGCTACTGAAATTTATAGAGGTACCTACTCAAACAAGTCTGGAAGCAAGAGTCAGTTTCAAAAGTACACCGTTCATCCCAAAAGTACATTAGTCATGTGTTTCAATCCAATAATTCATTTTGAACAAGTCCAAACATAAAATTAAAATTGTTTAACATTTAGGAAGATGTAATCTAAAACCACTTACCATCAATGTAAACAATGCATGGAATTCCCTGAAGCCTTTTTGGAGTGGTAATCTCTATACCATCTTTCACTAATTGAAGCATAGCAAGTGATGATGGACTGCCAGATATTGCTAAAATAATTTTATCATTGGGTTTCAACATTTTTGACTTTCCAAGTGTTGCTCTAAACTTGTGAGTGAATGAATCAATGAAACATTGTCTGAAAAGAAGACATAAATGAGAAAGTTTTAATTATCAATTTATTTCGTAAGTAAAACTTTACTTTAGCTTGAACACTTTGTGTGTTCTGCAGATAGGTCCAAGGACAGATAGTGCAACTAGAAGATCTCTCTAGACTTCATGAATCTCAAAAGGGCCCAGAGACCTTGAGGGGAAGGGGGTTAAGCCCTAGGCATCTCAAAGAGTTTTATTATAATTTAAATCCTTTGTTTACTTCATTTAATTTTTATTCAATCTGATCTTTTTCAATTTTGCATGCTAATATATATTTCCAAAATTAAGTCATGCAGGTCACAGCATGACAAAGCAACGTTGGGAAAGCTCACTTCGAACCATTGTGAACAGACAAGTACTTTGGGATATACCAAGTATTAACTAAATATATAAATACAACCTATCATACGAAAAAATAACATATACAGATGAATATTCTGTAGAATTTTTTATAAGGACTCACACCTTTGAATTGGAGCGCAGATTTTATTGTGGTGGTTGCGGCTGCAGGATTGGAGAAGGCAGTAATGTATCCGAATTACGAACATTGGTAATTTTGCATCGGCCAAACTCAAGGTTATTTCATGTTAATCGTGGAGACCAAAAGACAAAGCCTATATTTGACTTTTAACTCTGTGATCAAAGCTAGCCTACTTGCCCATTTGTAATAAAATATTTTGACATCTAAACGCATTTGCCATTGTGCAATTTTCAGAATTAACATTATTTTTGATTACCTATTATGTCACAACAACTCATATAATACAAAAAACACCAAACCCTTTGAAAGAAGCTAAAGTAAAATGTAAATGTACAATTATTACCTGCAATAAGTGTCTTTAACTCGCAGCACAACCTCTGCTTTATTGTTTCCACACTTTTTACAAATAGCTCCAACTCTGTAACAATTGTAAGATTTAATGATTTTTCAATGTTAATAAAAAGCATTCATATCATAAATAATTAAAATAATGAAACAAAATCTATTAAATGCAATCCTACAAAAGAATAAAACGATTTTTTTTAAAACTATTTGTTTTTACTTCTTTCTTTTATTCTTACAAGTTATGAGAGGGTTTCTCTTCCATACACTGCACAGATTCTTCATAATCGTTATCAGTTGCGGTGCACATTTTATTGTTAGACTCTTTCCATCAAAATCAAAGGTAACCTGTATGAAATATCGACATAAGAAAATTGATGGGTTAAATGGTCAGAACACAAAGTAATGCCACACACAATAACACAAAGTACACCACACACATAACTTAAGAAATTATGCAATGCTAAAATGAAACATGATTCCAGTCAATTTTTTATTCATGTACACATTTCGATCACTATGTGTGAGATCCTCTTTAGTGTGTTTCTGAAAATACATTTGTGTTACAAAAACATTTGTTTGGAATTCTACTATCATTAGATGTTCAAGCTCTCTTGTGAAACATCTTATTACAAAATTATAATGTCATCTTTTGTTTTGCTGTCACTTAACACTTAGGACAATGAAGTCCTTAGGGACTTATGGCATCAAGAGAAGATGAGGTTCAATTTAAAATAATACAAATCTTTGTTGCCATATGTTTCTAATAACCTTGCAATTCATTCTGATTCAACTACTGGTACATTTGGAAGAAACAAACAAACATTCAGTAGTCCCTTGGGATCTTTATTATCTCATGTCTTTATCACCCATTTTGGCTGATATAGTAATGGAAGATTGTGAGCTTCCTTGCTTAAACAAATTAGAATTTGTTCCTAAGGTTTGTAGATGACACATGTTTGATCAAAAACAGAAATAAAATTAACTATGTTCTTTGGGTCTTGAATAGTTACTACAGCAGATTACTATTCACACATGAAACAGAACTACGTTATAATTTGAATTTTTTTTGATTTTGACGCCTTGAGAACAGACAATCATATTATCACTAACTCATACAGAAAACAGACCTTCTCGGGAATGTTTCTTATTTTTATTCTAACCATCCGAATGTTTATAAAGCAAGTGTTGTTAGCAGCTTTTTTGATACAGTTATTTTGTTTTCTGATGAGCAGTTCCATGATTCTAATATTAAGTTGATCAAACAAATTCTAACTAATGATGATTATCCCAGTGATCTCAATAATACAATTATCACAACCCCTACCATAAAAAAAAAAACACAGAGAGAAAATATGTGGGGGTGATGACACTAGAAAAACAATTGTCATTTCTTTAGACAAAAGCCTTTCTTTCCAGATTAGATCAATTCCGAAAAAAATGTGTTTGATTTGTTTTTGGTAGTTTCAATAAATATAATCATATCATTAAAACAAAACAAAACAACAACACCTGTAGCAAAGAAAATAGCACAAATGTAGTTTAGAGAAAAAAAATGTAACATCCAAATCTATGATTCGGTCTATGTGGGCCAAACAAAGCACTATTTGAACATGAAATGAAATGAACATGAATGAAGGAACGCAGAAACACAGTCAAAAAAAAAAGGGAGATGAGAATGTCATTTCTAAACATGTTATATGTTCAAGAAATGAAATGGATTGAAGCAATGTACATATTTTAAACCATGAATCAAATTGGTATAAAAAGTTGATTTCCAAAATGTCATTAAAAAACAAGAATATATTCTGAATGATCAGAAACTCTTCTCATCTAAATATATATGACAAAATAATTAACATTTTATAAGCCTTTCATTATAAACATTTGCTCCTTTTACATGAGTAGTGGTGTTTTTTTTTCATTATTTCATCTTATTTATATATTAACTTTTTACACTATTATCCTTACCTAAAATAAACTATTATTCATCCATTGTAAATTTGTGACACTTCAAAAATAGTCAGTACCATTTAA
Source organism: Teleogryllus occipitalis (assembly GCA_011170035.1). Lineage (NCBI taxonomy): Eukaryota > Metazoa > Arthropoda > Insecta > Orthoptera > Gryllidae > Teleogryllus > Teleogryllus occipitalis. The sequence goes on from BLKR01001932.1 coordinate 19,904, forward strand.
TCTTGTACATACAGATATTTCAATTTTACCCTAAATTCATTAACTAGTCTATTCAACTAGTCACTAACTTCAGGTTGGTACCTCTGGTTTAGTCAATAATGCTTTGCGACTAGTCATGTAAGGTGTAAATTGACAGTTTTAAAAATATTATGGTGCTCCACCTATGGATTTCTCACCCTGTCACAATGTGTTTACCAACCATAGAAGGCCATCGACACCTTGTAGATGAATACACGTTAATCGTTTGTCATGGCATATCTTTATTTTCATTTTGACAAAAGTTGCACATGATGTGTTAATCCTAAATAGTTTCAGGTATTCCATTACCTACAAAATTACAATTAATCATAGATATTGCATTTCGAGGATTTTAAACATAATTTCGACTAATAAAATAAGTGTTAAAAATATTTTTGTATATATAATCAAAAACATAACATACAGATGGGGTTCTCACATACAGATCGAAACTTCTACATTAATAACAAAATTGACTAGAATCGTGGCTTATTTCACAATTGTTTGATATTAATCCAGTGAACACTCTTGATTTTATGAAATTATGCGTAAACAAAAATATGTCAATGTCAACACACCCAACGACAAATATTGTTTTCTGATGTGCCTCAGTCGATCACACGGATAACAAGTCACAATTCGGATGCACACAAAATTTACATCCGAAACCACACGAAAACACACTTCAATTCAGCCAAATCCCCACCACAGAGCACCCACACAGTTTGTCAATGTTCCTCGCCACTTTACGTTCCAATTAACATTTCGCTCACGCCTTTCGTAATAAAATCACACTCAAATTGCATGGAGAAACAATGGATTCAAAAAGCTTGGAACATCGAACTGTGGAAATGCGAAGCTGACAAGCAACGCAACGATGTGCGCAACACAACTCTTACACCAAGTGTGACCAACTTGCAAGGTCTCGAGGGCCACAACTAAAACCCTTAATATGGTTGCGGGCCATATTTTCATTACTGGGGCGATCCACATCCGATTACTCTGTACAGTTGATCTGAGCAGTTTGCCCAGATGCTCTGAAAGGGTGGAGAGGGATAGAATCATGCGCGGTATCTGCTCGTACGATGCATAACGCAGAACAACAGATTAGGTTAATTTTGAATTTACTACAAAAATATCTTAAATTTAATCTTAACCTATTTTTACGTTAAGGGGGTGTTTGCCCAAACTGCGCGTGCGCTAGGCGCTCGTTTTGACTAATAACCTTTCGCGGGCCACAATAAATGGCACCCGGGGCTGCTGGCGGCCCGCGGGCCGATCGTTGGCCAACCCTGGCTTACACAATAGTGGACGTTCTGTGGTTCTGCGACAGACGGTAAGGTAGATACATTTTTAATTATTTTGAATATTGTCTGTCTTTTCAATTGTGAAATCAGATTAATTTATTTCACCTCTTTCATTTTAATTTTCATATCATCAGTAAATTCATCAATTTATGTCTTCACCAATTATCGTAATGCCAAAATTAAAAACTTATCACAAGATTACCAATATGTAGTAAAAAATAGTTGGGTATCCGAGCGGAGAATGGGTTACGTGCTCTGCGATATTCATTTGTCTATCACCTCAGTGACGTATTGCAGGGTAGTGAACTTAAGCTTCAGTACATTCTCATAAAAGTGAATTGGTAAGTATGCGGTGGATGGACTCACGGTTGTTCATTGTGAACGCGAGGGCTGAAGGCCTGAGCCGCGCCATGACTTGGATCTGGGAGAGCGAAACGAGAAAATTTGCCTTTGAAAGTAACTTGGCATTACAACGCGTGTATGGACATGAATAAATAATTCAATTCAAGATTTAATATCGTGTCGAATATTACTCTCTATCCATTCCTGTTTCATATTTCTTACGCTTAAGTTGGGAGTATGATTACAATTAGTGGTGGTGATGACGTCAGGGAACAAATGCACATCGCACTCCGCTCATAACCAAGTCTGTGCGGGAATCCCCATAGTTTAATGTTAAAGAAAAAATTATCTCGGATATCACTACCTGAAAAAAGAAAATTACGTTAAATTAAATTAATTCATTTAAAAAGTTTAGTCTGCTAAAATGAAAGGGGTGTAATAAATGAAGGTAGATAAATCTTTGGGTGCCTACCCGTAGATTATCCACGGCCTACCCTTCGTAAGTGGTACCATTGATTACTACCATGGTACACTGTTAACATCCATGGAGCTATGAATACATGGAGGTGCCGCTACCAATCTCTACCGTGTTTAGCAAATGAAGCCAGTTCGCCATATTGGTGAGTCCAAAACACGTCTGTCAACCCCGGTGATCTCAACATTATAACTAGAAACACAACTGCAATGCTGTGGAGGGCTGAAAATCTTGATGATCGTTTTCGTTAGGTGGGCTGCGGTGAATGTCTACCTCTTTACTTTCTACTTACTTTTTTACTAAGGTAAGCGTGGTTAAACGTGTGTTTGTTGTTAACTGACGGTAAAAATCACAAGTATGTACGAAAACGCTGAAATATTGTATTGTATTTGGTTGTAATGAACGCCAATAAACTGGAAATGAAATACAGTTCCATAAGTAAGTAAATATTGTGCCGTTAACTAGTTTGGAATGTAGTACTTGCATAACATTTGCTAGCCATTGCTCTAGTATTTTATTTTTGGTTTCGTCTTTCACGACCGGAATTATTACAAAATGGGTGAATGCAGTACACGGGGAACATTGGTCACCTACAGCGTACAGTATAATTTGTAGTGAGGACTATCAAAAAAGGCCTGGTGCGAGTCAAATTTTTGAAAGAAGATGCTGTTCCTTCAGTATTTGATTTCCCAAAGGCATCTTCAGAAAAAGAAGACTCCTGTAAGACGTTTGTGCTGTAATGAAAGTATTTCACCTCGCTCATTGATAAGTAATTTACTTTTAAAATGTTGTATTCTTCGTTCGCCCTTAGAAAGAAGTTGATGTAAACAAATCCGAGGTATTCATCCGCCTTGCTCCGATTCTCAATCGCCGACTCCGCTCGCACTACTTTCGGCCACGCGCGCTCGGTATAGTCAGTGATCGCTCGAAAAGAGAAGCCGACTTCTGCAGAGCACTAGGCGAATATTAATATTTCTAATAGCTCCGCAAACGCATCTTTACAAACATTAACAGACCCTACTTGATAGTAAAACTAATCAAATTACAATTAACTACCAGTTTGCAAAGATTTTTTTAAAAAAGCTTTACGAGAATAAATTGAGCAAACGAATGTCAATATCCAATTTACATTATTTCGATGTATTAACTAATATTCACCCTTTAATCTCGTGCATTCAATTTCCTTACGATCATTCTGCTTCAGGAAGAGTTTAAATTCCATGACTGAAGCAGATGATTGGGTGCAGGAAAAGGAACGTGCAGTGATAACTATCTCGACTATGGCACTGTCTCTGAAGCCAAATACCTCCCTCATATTCTGTTCCTATTTAATAGTATATCTAACTGCACTACACCAGCGTTCTCGCGTCACTTTAGAAATACCTTCCTCGAAAAGTTCTAAAAAACCTCAAAATGTATTTAAAACTTTCAATACCACTCGCTTTTCCCCACTTACTAATAGTGTACCGCTGTGATGTTTCATTACGGAAGGACTTGCACCGATCTCCATCTTCAAGCGAACGTTTCGAACTGCTTGACAAAAACTCACTGATCTGTTTCGCTTCGCATGAACATACCGCTACTCACCGTGCGTGACCGAACCTGCGTCTGTCATCATTTCTTAAGAAATCAACAGTTTCAGTTACACTAATGCACGTGCGTGGGGTCCAGCTCGCCTCTCAACTCCCACGGATTCATTTGATCTGCTAAAGCTGAAACCAAGCAGGCGCTGAACTCATCACAGTCACCGACTTCAATATCTCCTCTTCCAGAAGGGTAGGCGTGGAAACACTAGTCTCCCTATTTTGGAATCTGAGTTATAGATTATAAGTTTCACCTGGAATTTTAACATTGTAAGAGAAATGAGCCACTATATCGAAAACTATTTTCTTTTGCAAATGAACACGACTGAGGCTGTATCGCGACAACTAACCCATGGCAAGTATCCCAAAGCACGTGCTATTGTTCACAGAGAGTATACTATCCATTTTCTCCACTTCTTTTCTGGTTAACATCCACTTTTTTCTTAGGGTGAACGGACCGTTCGCGGTAGCTGATGCCACTGCAGCACCTCTGACCGGGAGGTCCTAGGTTCGAGTCCTGACGGCGGCAGGATTTTCAACACTAGCTTTTCAGCTAGGTCCAAATTCAGTCACTGTCTGGAGGAGAACTCTAGCGGCCAGCTGCTCTGATCGGTAGTTTTCCATGGTTTCTCCGATCAACACCAGGCTAATGCCGGAGCAGTACCCTAACAAACGGGCCACGGACTGCGCGCGATCTTTCCATCCTCTTCCTTGTCCTATCCTCACCCCTTACACACACATTTACACTAACATGCACTACACTACCACACATGCCGGGAGACTGGCTGGGGCGGTGCCCCACTGGTGGGAGAGTTCGGGTTAGGGGGAAACCCGGCTAGCCGACGGTGTGTCGGCGTCGGATCTCGCCATCCAGCGGGGAAAGATCACCGCCAACTCCCGAAAAAACAACATGCACTACACTTACGGGACTAATGACCTAAGCTGTTGACGCGCCCGGAATCACTAACCAATCAACCAATCTTAGGGTCAACGGAAAAAAGAAACTGTAATATTATTTTGTTTGTATAGACTTTATTACTTGTAATGTTCTTATTGATTTCATGTTCTCTCAATGTTTTGTTATATTGTTCACGAATACTAATTTTTCTATCCTGATAAAAACGAAATAAATTTATGATGTTCTCCAATGTTTAAATACATGAACGTTAATGTGTTACATGACTGTGTACAATTTCTAAAATAAAGAAATAAGTGGAATTGATGGAAAAGAAAATTCATTGTTTCGACATCAAAAACTCGTTAACCAATTGTTAAGCTCGTGAGGAAACATCAGGGAACGACTATTATTTGCCATTAGATGAACTGAAGAGGTATTTAATATACGCGAATGTGATCTATAGAAGTAGTAAGTTTAATTCGTTGAACCGGGCTTTAAAGGCAAGAAAATGCCCCCTTCAAGAAAATAAATCTCTCTTTACTACAATAATCACGAAAAGTATCATACGTAAATGTTAAAAAATGTCCTAGAAATGAAATGGTGGATTTGGTTATGAACTGTAGATGAATTACAATTTCAAAATAATAAATATTGGTCACTGTCGAATTTTTATTGTTTTTGTGAACATAAAAGAGAATAAATATTTAAAATTGGAATGAGACACTTAATTCTCACTAGGTTCTGACAAGAGGACTAAATGGAAGAGCGCTCTTGGCGTCAAATAAAGAAGAAATAGACGTTCACCAACATGGTAGACGCACGAATGGGCCGTCACGATTTCTCATCACAGAGTGTTGTTTCCAGTCTACTCTAGAGCTCACTGGTCAAACCAATACATTTTGTTACAATGGGCTTATCAATACGTCATTACTTCTCTTAGGTGTGGTGAAAAAGCTGGACACATTGGCGGAACTGCGAATTCCCGCAAACGTACACATGTGTACATTCGTACACGGGTATCGGTAAAGAAGTTCTATCAAAATCGTATTCTCGGAAATGAGCCGAACATAACCTGCTGTAATTGCTAGACTGACAGTTGTTTCTTCGTACAGCTGCAATCCACAATGCTCTCCGCTTTGGATCTGCAAGAAATATAAGAAACAATTCACGAAAATTAACGAATAACTTACAGAGTTACTAAATTATCCAAATTACATGGAGAAGCTACTTACTTGTGGAAAGTAATTTCCGGTTTTCCCGTACGATTTGTACAGCCATTAGCCACACAAGTAACCATAACGAACTATTACGAAAAGCTAGATATTATGAACAACGCTATTACTATATATTAATAACGATGCCAAAGAACATAGCTACAACACACAGAGGACTTATTCGTAGTTTGTCTACGCTACAAGCTTTCTGGACTCACCAATATGTCGGAGGTGGCTTCAAGTTTGTGACGTCATGCCATGTAATGCGGACAGGCCACGGTGTAAGATATATCTTACACCGTGGGACAGGCCCAAGTCAAAGTAGCCCGATTTTATGCGATTTTAAGAAATATTACTTAGGTACTTGATGTCTTTTCTGATTCATTGATACCTTTTTTTCGCTTCGGTAGCTTATGTAATACTGTTTCTAAATCAATAAGGGTAAGCAATACATTTAGGGTTTATAACAGTCTTAATTTCATAAAATTAAATAATAAAGGCAGATATTTCCACTATTAGTTATAAGTAAGGAACGGAACTTACTGTAATAAAAAATGCAAAATATGTACATATATGTACTTATTTTTTCCAAATATGTAAGAAAAATAGAAAGTATGTAAAATATAATTTCATTGCTGTGTTTAAAATTGTTTTCTACAAGCATTTTCAGACCATAGAACGTCGCCGAATATTTCTTAAGGATTTGGAGTGGCTGAAAGTAGGTTCTATCTCTACTGAAGTAATTGTACAGTAGAATTCGCCACATGTAAGAATTTTATTCGAAATATAAAATACGTTCATAGCATATATTACATTATTTACGAGGAGCCGGTGTACAAGTGAATAGCGTGTTGCGAGTGATGGATCCCTGGGGACGGAGTAAAAGGGTAAATATCCCACCATTCAAATTGAACAACACGGTAAGGCAATTTTCTGTAAAAAATATTTTCGATCGAGTAACGAATTGGCTATTTGAAACATGAGCAAGCACGTGGTTGAAATTACTTTTGTTCAAACAATCCGCTCACCCTTGGCTAGCAAGTACTTAGTAAGCGGTCGGAGGTGGTTGTTTTTTTTTTTTAATTCGTTGCAACGTTGTTGACGTAACGAGTCTCTTAACCCTTGTTGGGCGTTGAGCGCTTTCTTCTGGAGTAATCCTCCGTTACTGAGAATAATCTCAAGTCAAGTGTCGTCACGTCGGTCAGTCAGTCATTGTTTTTTATCCCTTCGGCCGACGACGTTAGGTCCCGGGGTTCCTGGCCGGTCACCCAACCAAGAACCCGCGAGTCTCGAATTCGCTTAACCTTCGTGACTTCACGGAGCATAGTAAACGAATTCGGCTAGCGCCGTCGAATATGTAAGAAGTATGTAAGAAATGTGTCTTAAGAGGTAAAATATGTAAAAATATGTAATTATACCAAAATATGTAAAAATATGTAAAATAAAAAATAGTTCTAATCCATTCAAAATGTCTTGTTAACTCTAGAAAATGTAATTGAAAGCGGCTATCTAGTTTGTGTAAAAACATGTAATTACATGGAAATCCGTTCCCTAGTTTTAAGCCTTTACCACTGTTAACAATAAACACGACACCCAAACTGTCTTTCAATTGTTTTTTTTTTTTTTTAAGTTTGAAGATTGCCGTCTTACGAGACAGCGCTTAGACGAGAGCGTCGCCAACGCTTTGCAATAAATAACAGATTTAGGGGGATGATAGATAGCGTCGTCTTCACTTGTAGCCATTGGCGGCTCGTGCTTAGATTGCACGGTTGCACAACTCCCAGGAAGGCCCCCGGCCATTTTTTAATTTTCTCAAAAATGGCTTCAAATGTTTTCTTTAATTTTTTGTAAAAATAGAGTAAAATACAATTATAAATGTCGTATAGGTTCGATTTTCACGGACTGTGAATTTCACTTTACCCTGAATTTTGGAAAATTGCAAACTTTTGAATTTTTTCCGCGTCTTACAAATACAAAATTGAGGATAGAAATTTTTCCTTCAAATAAAATTTGTTATCCATTATTAGTTCTTTTATTAAGGTAATGTACGTTTTAAAAAAGTTAGTCGTTTTTGCGCAATATTGCGTGCAATATTTGCAATTTTAAAGAATTACAAGATTTTCTCAAAAGTCTTCATATTTTTTCTTTAAAGTTTTGGTAGGGATAGTGCTAAATGCACTCTATGAGATGACATAATCATCATATAGCTCCTTTTTTTACAAAAATTACAAAATTGTTATTTTTTACATGTGCTTCACGTCCTTAAAACCGTACATTGGCGGCAATTTGTTCGCTGTTTTTGAACAAATTATTGAATTTATCAGTACGTATGTTTTAAATGTCATATTAAGTTTCTCGAAAACTCAACAGTTTTCTGTTAAAATGAGTTCAAAATTCCACATTTTCAAAAATGCGCGAACGCCATTTACTAAAAAAATGGTAATTTTTCTGTTTAAAATGACATAAATTTCATTTTCAGGAATTTATTTGTTTTTTCCAAACTTACATAAATGTATTTTTTAAATATCTCTCAGGCCGTTAATATGTTCATTTCCAGCAATTTGTAAACACTATTATATTTGTGAGTTAATGTGCATCAAATGTCATTAAACGAATTTTTTCGAAAATTCAAACATTCACTGTGAAAAAATTCCAAATTTCCCATCTGCAGTAACACTTAAACGCCATTTTCTAATAACGGCCCTACATTTTTCAATGAAAATTGTCATTTATAAGGTTTTACTCTTATTTAATATTCTTAAAGTAATATTTCGGTTCTACTATTAGGAAATCAAAAAATTGAGAAAACGCCAAAAAATGTACTTTTGGCAGCGATAGATGGCAGCTGGCAAGAGAATGGGGCAAGACCGTAAAGCCCGTCTACATCAAGGAAATTATAGAACTTCACTACGAGAAAGTCTGTGCCATTCTGTAGCACAAGTTTGACATATTCTCAGCGCCAAACTCAAACGCAATTTTTTTTGAAAAAAAACGGTGAAAAAATTTTGGAAAAAAAATTTATTGCCCGAGAACCCTCAAACAAACTTGAAAAAAATCTCAAAAATTCTTCTCAAAACGCAAATTGTTGTGATTATTTTTCATTTTTTACTTCCTCGCTACCGCTTACGCAATAGAAAGTCCTGTAATGCTGCGAGAAAAAACTTTATTTAAATAAAATTTAAATAAAGTTTAAAATTTAAAATATTTTATTTAAATAATTTAAATAAAACTTTCGGCAGAAAAACCCTTATTGCTGAGTCTTGATAACGAAAAAGTAAATAAATTCAGTTGCTGAATTTAGAAAAAAAAGTCCTCTAAAATGTGGTATAGCCAGAATCGATGTTTTGTGATATCGAAAAGTCGATTGACGGCAAAACGCCCTTCCGTCTGGTGTATGTGAACAATACTAGCGCCTAAACCATATGTAGGATTCTTCCCAAATTCAAGAAACCCCTGCCGAACTGGCCTGAGTCAAAGCTCTGCGATTCTGAAAAATATTCATTAATTTTGGGGGTACTTTACATGAAACTCCAAGGACATTTTCACAATGTTCTCAAAAAGGCTCCATTTTTTTCTTTAAATTTCTTGAAATAATAAAGTGAAATACGATTATAATAGTTACATAGGTTCGATTTTCACTGTTGACATTGAATTTTCGAATACTAGTAGTTTTCGCGCTGTATTGCGTACAATATGTGCAATTTTAAAAAATATCAAAAACAAGGTTTTCTTAAAAAGGTTCCAAATATTTTCTTTAAACTTGTGTTAACGATAGTGCTACGTGTCCTCTGTGAGATGAAATAAATGTCATATTGCTCTATTCTGTTGTTATTTTCAAAAATGACAAAAATTAAATTTTTTGACTTATCTCTCACGTCGATAAAATTGCATCAGCGGCGATTTGTTCATATTATTTCATTTACGAGTAAATGTGCTTTAAATGATGTCAGATAAAGTTTCAAGAAAACTTAACACTTTCTGTTAAAACAAACTTAAAATTCCGCATTTTTAGAAACGTTCAAATGCCATTTTTCACAAAACCGGCTCCTAACTTTTTCTTCAAACTTTTCGTGCGGATAGTCCTAATTGCACTTTTTAATATGACGAAAAGTTCATTTTGATAAATTCTTTGTTTTTTTCAAAAATTACACAAATGTAATTTTCTTAATACCACGCCTTTCATATGAATATTTCCATCGATTTGCATGCATTATTGCATCTGTGAGTGGAAGAGCTACAAATGACTTCCAATGAAGTTTTTCGAAAACTCAAAAGATTTCTGTAAAAATGTTTCAAATTTCGCATTTACAGAAACGCTTAAACACCATTTTCTTAAAAATGGCTCCAAAGTTTTCAACAAAAGTTTCCTTGTAGGACGAGATTTTACTCTTCTTTAATTTTCTTAAATAAATATTTTGGTTCTACCACTAGGAAACAAAAATTTTGAAAAATGTTGAAATATTTTGAAAAATATTAACTTTGGGCTGGGAAAGTTGGCAGCTGGCAAGAGGATAGGGCAAGACTGTAAAGCTCGCCCAGACCAAAGAAATTAGTAAAGTAAGTAGTACAAGAAAGTCTGTGCCATTCCATAGCACACCTAGTTTCGATTGCTGATCAGTAGTTAAAAAAATGAAAACAAATTTTACCATTTTCCCATCTTTACATCACATTGACTTTAAATACACTTTTAAAATGGCTGCAACAGTTCGGTGCATGTATTTTAGTATGTATTATAAATTTGTAATGAAAATCGTTCTGTCGTCAGAAAAATGACACTTTTTTGTTATAATAATGGAACCGACATTAAAATTAAAGCAACAAGATTCGCGTTTATAATAAAAGAAAGGTAAAATTATTGTAATAACATTTAGTATAACAAAAAATATTCAGTTGAAATTACAGGTTCGATTTGTTCCCAGTGTACTCTTGGCATCATACAAATGTCATACATTAGTTACACTATATCGTACATTATAATGGAAAAACACACAATATACAATATAATAAACCGTTTTACACAACATCACTAGTATATTTTCACTTTCTCACTTTTTCAAAAATTGTAAACGCGCACTTTTTTGTCTCTAACATACTGCATTTTCACGCTAGAACTGCCGGATCACAGAAAAGTTAATCAGACGGTGCCTTTTTCCAATCCGTACGTTTCGCAGCGTAGGCAAATTGCTTGTTTTTTTAAAGATCCGTTAAAAAACATCGTTTTTCTATATGAACAAGGTCTAAAGGTTTCAGTTTGCTGACTATGCTTTCGTAGATTACAAGGAATGCTGACAAAAACACATGATTTTTGTCTCACCGCGGACCCACGAAACATTTCGTGAGAAGCACCTATTTTTCGGCATTTGAAATATTTAAGATCGCTAGGAATGGAAATAATTTATATAATAATAATAATATACGTTAATTTGAGTGTTATAACTCGTGATTTTAGGCCCGAAACTTAATTTTCTAAATAAATAACGTTTAAAAGTAATATAAATGAAAGATGATTTATTAATACGGGATATTTACAGTAACGCTGAACATTATCCCGCGCGTTTTACAGTACGGAACTTTAGTTCATCAATTCATTAATGTATCATATTAGCGCAGCTAAATAAAATTATTGTTCGCTTAATTATTATTAAATTTCTTCTAGAAATACAGAAAAAATAAATCGTTTGTGATACAAAATTTGAAGATCAACGAAATGAAATGTTTTAAAAAACTTGTCCCAACATTAGGGGGGCAGTTGCTCCTCTTGCCCCCATGAATCCCGCATCTGTTGATAACTACTATGTCCTGGCGATTATAATCCACAGTTTTATGTGTCTATGAGCCTTCCCACGTAGAGTACTATTTCACTACCGGTGAAGGTGAGAATTTATAAAATGGTGGAAGGTTTTCAATTAGTCTATAATTTGATGCCAATTGTCTATGGATTATTTTAAGCTACTTTATTGTGCCTCCCTAGATACGCAGCGTTGGCAAGAACTGGGCATCCTGCAATCACATGATCGTTAGTCTCATTTGGTTGATTACACATTCTACATACATATTTTATACTGCTTTATTTGTGATTATCATAATTGCGTGTTTTTATTGCCCCATCTTGAATTGCTATTATAAATCCTTCAGTTTCAGGAAATAAATATCCTATTTTAACTACAGGAGAGAAGTGACTTTATCAACTAATGGGTTATTTAAGAGATTATGGTATTTTACATGAAAGATCTTATTCATCCAATCTGTCTGCATGTTACGTATTGTGACGTAACCAAACATCAGATTCGGAAATAAACACATTTATTTTGTAATAACTTCTCCGCAGTGTGTGGGTTGCAACCGGGAGCGCCTCCCGTAGGCAGCGAAAGGGTCAATTAGTTCCGCGCAGCTGCAGAGGCGTCGCCTCGGACGAGCGAGGGGCAATGTTTGACACACGCGCCTTGGGATCTCCCCTAGGAACCATAGACCACGCCGCTCGGAGGGATTTCAGAAGACCGCCCAAGTTTGTTTATAGGAAGTGTGCGAGAAAGAGCGCTTTCGGCTGTCTCTGGAAAATTCCATCAAAATTACTTGAGAAACGCGTAATCTGATTGGTGAAAAATCATGTACGGCGTAGTAACTTTCGCTCAGTAACCTCACGCCTTCTACAAATTCAGCAGACAGTTCTAGAACATTCGTAGAAATTGGGGGTGGAGGGAAGAAGTGTGTGGGCGCCGTGAAGGGCGGAGGAGAGTGCAGAAGCGCGGAGGCGCTAGAGTTGTACAGGTCAGAAGCGCGGAGGCGCTAGAGTCGTGCAGAGGGAAGCATTCAGGTCGCCGGACGGAAGGGCCGCACAGAGCCGTGTGAGGCAGAAGTGTGTGGGCGCTAGGGTAGCGCGAATTAGCGCGATAAAAGCGCAGAGGTGTTATTAACACACCGAGTGTTAGGTAGATGAAAAGGAACTTTATTCAATTTTGTTATTATTTTTTTATCTCTGCTCGTTTACGCCCGCGCCAATTGTCGCAAGTTACGCGACTACGATAATTAGTGAAGTCGGTGATAATTCTCCCGATGAGTATCGTGTTTTATTCTGACGCTCGAACTTATAAATTGTCGTCACCGATAACGTCGTCACCGCTGCCGCAGACGTGGTTTTGCTCTCCTGAATGGGAGCTGGCTACGCGAAGAAACCCTTCTCCGTCACCCAAGGGACGTGCTACCCAGAAGAAAAGGAGCCCAGCTGTTTTGCTTGTTTGGAGGCCGTTCCCCCAGCGAGTTCCTCTGCCGCACATGGTCATATTAGTTATTTGTCGAGCTCCGACAAACAAAACGAACATTTATCACGCCCTTCAGGCTTACCTGGGCTATATTCAATATTCAGAAGATGCTGGCCGCGCATTGGCCCTTTTCTTGTAATTTTGTAAGCGCATCTCTGTTTAAATTTTCCTTCATTTGTTCCAAGCAATAATCATAAGATTTAATTGTATTAGTTTTAAGACTGCATGATAAAAAGCCAGGGTTTGAAACTGAGCTCAGATAATTATAACAAATAATTTCTACTAATTTTTCTATTTTTTAATTTTCTCATTAAATTTATTTTTTCTTAAAATTTTCTTTCAATTGACCTCTATCACGTAGCCACGTCCGTCCACCACCTAAATTTCAGTCTCTACTCGCCTCCTGAGCTAGCCGGCAACACGAGCCCAGGTATGTGCGACCAACCGTCGGAGTTACAGTATCTGGGAAAGAATTTCACTGTTTGTTTCAGTCTTCTGAAGATTTAGATTTGCATCTGCCGCAACTACATACTTCAATAATACACTATCTGAGGCGTGAAAGTACATTCGCATTTTCTTGTGACTTGCAAAGATTGAAGATATTAAGCAAGTCTCTACCTCCTTGGTTTCTGGGAAGATAAAGCCTTTCAACAGCGCTCTTGGGATCATTAGGTTCTTCGACCAATGTACCGTTTTTCAGGTGTATTTCGGCACATTTATCGAATCCAAAGGACATAACAATGTCTTTACTAAATACCCGCATACTTCAGCGCTTTCAGATGATTTTGGCTCTCGGCAAATAGTTTAAGTTCATCCATAAACAGTAAATGGCTGAATCTGGCGCTAAGGTCTCTCAGTCGGGAGTCTGTACCCTAGATATTCCTTGTTTAGAAGCTGTGATAGGGGGTTTATAGCTGCACAAAACCATAGAGGGCTCAATGAATAGCCTTGAAATATTCCTCAACGAATATCATTTTAAATGTACAATTCTCCAAATTAATCTCCGTGCGCAAGTTTTCCATTAAGGCAGTGAGCAGGTTTACAACATTTGTACTTATTTTATATATTTTCAAAATGTGTATCAGCCAGTCATGGGGTACCGAATTAAACGCCATTCTATAGTCGATGTAGCACATACTCAAGTTTCGAATTTAATCTCAGCTTGTTTCAGTGGTGGCTGGCGCCCCAACAGACTGGAGGTTGCACCTCCATCGAATGACGGAAATGTAACGTTCGCACACCACTGGCCAGCTGCAGCCACTCTGGCTTCCGTGAGACACTAAGGGACTTAAATCCAGAACGGCCACCTTTACTGATAGAATTCATCAAATGTACGTTTTGGATCAACAAACTTAATATAAAATGAAAAAAATTATCCAAATATCATAAACAATGCATTAAATATCGTCAATAATTGATTGAACTTGTGTACTTTCAATAACAAGCGAAAATCATAAAACTACGTAGCGGTGAGTCAGACGAAGACCGAAAATGGGTGTTCCCCTGAGATTCCCTCCGTCGCCGCGCAAAGCTAGACAGCGCCACTAGACTGGTTGCTGCACCAAGAGGCCGTATGTTCCGCGTGTTCAATTGAAGGGCCAAAGAGTAAGCAGTAAACCCATTAATACAGCCAAGAGCGTGGTGCAATTCCTGGCAAGGCACCAGACACCGGAGAGAGCGCAAGTTGGACGCTCTTTGGTTTAAAATGATTTCATATACATCAACGAGCTTGAATTACATAGAGAGGAAATGTGTAGATACAGCGCTCCTGGTTGAAGCTTTTTTCGCTACTGGCCGCCATGTTCTCTGATGGCAAAACAAACTAAGAGTCATTTGAGGGTTGTACGGATTCTTCTTAAAAAGTACACTTTTCGGCGTATTCTGGTGTAGCGTTTGTATTTATTTATTTATTTATTTATTTATTTTACGTCAAAAAACAGTTAAAAACTGCGTATGACGTGCTATGGGGAAAAGTGAATTGTGTGCACATTTTCAAAATTCTGTGATCCCTACACTAAGTCATATACTACTTAAATTTTGAATTTTTGAAAGGGAGAAAAAAAACTCCCATGTAATAAAATCTATTTTCAAGGATAAACAAGCAATAAAAATTTTTAATTTTTGAAAGGGAGAAAAAAACAAAAAAAACTCCCATGTAAAAAAATCTATTTTCAAGGAGTAAATAAGCAATAAATTTTGAATTTTGAAAGGGAGAAAAAAAAAACAACAAAAACTCCCATGTAATAAAATCTATTTCAAAATAAATAAGCAATAAATTTTGGCTCTTATTACTTCCTGCCGCGACAACATGGAAACGATAATTTGAATAATTGTATTTCCCAATGAATTCTAGAAGACGTGCACAGAAAATGAAGTTACATTTATGTCCAGAAGCAAAACAAGGGGCCATCTCAGCGTTTGCTCAATGGATCAGGGAAACTGGACGAAAAACCTGATCGAGATGGGGGTCATTGACCCGGAAGCTGTAGTACAATAGTTGTTACAGGTTGTTTATACTTACTTATACAGTCCAAATGGTAAATAATGCATTATGTATCATTGTTAAAATTAATGTTACTTTTCTTGTGATGCTCAGTATAGTCTCTAATTCTATAGAAACAGTTATGCAGCAGAAATGATTACTTGGGATTTAAACTTTTCTATTGAATTTAATCGTTTAATATCATCTGGCAAAGTGTTGTAAAATAATGTACATGTATTGTATGTGAATTTTTGTAATGAGCTGTGATACTGTCACCTGATGAATATGATTTCTACGTCGAGTGTTATAGTAATAGACTTCGGCATTTTCTGAAAAAATATTCCCGCCCTTGAGCAAGTCATTTTTACAAAAGTACCCTGATTCGTAAATAAAGAAGACACGGTAATGGTAGATTCTAGATTAATGAAGAGGAAGTACATGAATCACGTGGGTGGGATTTGGTTATTATTCGTACAATTGTTTTTTGTAATCTAAAAGTCTGGGAGCTATAAGATGTATTTCCCCAGAATATTATGCCATATCTCAGGCGGAAATGAACATTCGCGAAGTATACACAACGAGCAGTATGAAGGCTGACTGAATTTGCAAGAATTCTGAACGCGTAGCATAATGAACTTAATTTTGTGCTCAATTCATTTAAATGGACGTTCCATTTAAGGTTTGACTGAATTGAGAGACCTAAAAATTTTGTTGCCTTAACATCAGTCAATGGTACACTGTTCATTTTCAATGGAGCACAGAATTGTTTATTTGAAATGGAAAACTGCATTAAAACCGTTTTCTTTTCGTTTACTATTAATTTGTTATTTCGGAACCAATTTGAAACATCTGATATTGTACTATTTACGGTTTCTTTATTGCAAAGGATGTTCGTATCATCCGCAAAGAGAACCGTTCTTCCGTTTCGAATCGTCGAGGGCATATCGTTTACGTAAAGTAGGAACAGAATAGGGCCTAAAATCGATCCTTGAACTCCACATGCAATGGGCAAAGAGTCGGAAAGGTGCGTACGTAATGTTCCATCATTCCAGTAAGGTATTTCAACTCTCTGAGATCGTTGTTTAAGGTACGAACATAACCAATCTAGAGCAATACCACGAATTCCATATGAAGGTAATTTGGAAAGTAAAATGTCATGATCAATGACGTCAAAAGCTTTTGAGAGATCTAAAAATAATCCAATAGGTGCCTCGTTTTGATCCAATGATGAGGCGACATCTATAAGAAAAGAAAATATAGCTGTTTCCGTTGATTTTGATTTTCTAAATCCATGTTGGCAATCTGAAAGCGCGTCGTGTTTAGTGAGAAAGGTTTCCATTCGTACGTAAAAAAGTCTCTCTAATATTTTTGAAAAAACTGATAGGAGAGAAATGGGCCGAAATGTCTCGTTCTTATTAAAAAAAATACTAATCCAACCATCCATATTTTTTCCGATCTTTAATATTTGCTTTGTTACAGAACCTAAACTACACGACTTTCTTTCCAGCAATTGGATATTGTGTACAAAACATATACAAAGAAGTTAGAGAAGCCCCAAAAATATTTTGGGCTTCATTTATTTCTTTCCACAAAATGGAAAATTTTTGTGCGAACGATATTAGAACTTTTGACCACTTTCCCACTGCTCAGTAAATAAACTGAAAAAAATACTGAACGAATATAAATAATAAATTTATTAACAAGTATATACATATTAGCAAATAAAATGCGAATCAAATAATTGTTGGCGGGGCGTTGTAATGTAACAGAAAAATTCTTTTGGTGTCTTAAAGATTCAAAATTATGTCGCATTAATTTTTTATTTACGAAATGTGGGGGGGTTCTCATTTCTTGCTCTAGTAGTTAGGGGTGGGTTTTGAAATTTTGAAAAGTGAACAAAGGAGCCCAAAATTAGCACGTTTTTTAGGGGTGAGTTTCGAAATTTTGAATAGTAGCCCAAAATTCACTTGTATCGACCGTACAAAAAATTCTGAATTTTGAGTAATTGGGAGTGCTAGCTTTACCAGCCCTAGATTGATATCTTCATTTTGGGGTGTTGGGATATAGCCAAAACGTTTCGGAGGGTGGCTGAAATTAGGCCAAAATTAGACCAAAATCATGGCGCAAGAATTTTTGGAAAGATACGGTGGTAGCTTTACTAACGTACAATTCTCCGTACACATGTAAGAAAACGACAAAGCAAAAATGTAAGTAATGACAGCAGTGTTATTCAAATGTTGATAATGCCAGTAATAAATCGAGGTCCGAGGATCATTGGATAAGACAAACATTCAAATAAAGAACAATGATTCCAGACAAGTTTTTAAAAATATGTAATTCAGAGACGTTTCAACCGAATTTGTGAGGTCCTCTTTAGTTTCTGTTGGATTTTATATATTTTCAAAGATATAATTTTGGCCCATAAGAAACCACATTAAATGTTTTTCATTCTAAAGCTCTGATATTTAGAATATGAATGCGGGAATATTTTTTTTCTAAAGCTTCAAATTAGCCTTAAATTTCGGGAAGGGTTTCAGATTTTTCTAAGGTTTTGTGATTTAGGTGTTTATTCCCCCGTAAGAACCAATGTTAAATTTTTCTCTTTGTACATCCCTGAATTTTGACATGTATACGCGGAAATAATTTTTTTTCATAGACCCTTAATTTGGTTCTAAATTTTTGAAGATGTCTCATAATTTTTGTGAGGATTTTTAATTTGGGTGTTTATTTGCCTTTAAGAACCAGTGTTAAATGTTTCTCTTTGTACAGCCCTGAATTTTGGAAAATAAATGCAGGACAATTTTTTTCACCTAGAGCCCAAAATTATCCTTACATCTTGAGTAGGGTTTCAGATCTTTTCAAATGATTTTGGAAGCTTCACTACTTTTATCGACTTGTTTCTTTCTGAAAAACTGGAAAACAAGTAACGGCAAAAAGTAAAGAAGAATTCGAAAAAAATGGCAGTAGTATTTGTATTATTGATCTCCATAAATAAACTTAATATCGTTTGCAATCTGTAACGGAATTAAGAGCTTGCACTGCTATTAACTTGCACAATTTTGTTGAATAAAGTATTATTTTGATTTAATTCAGAAACGTTTCTAATAATTAATTGGTACCAGAAATATATTTTTTACTCTTTCGTTTGAGTAGGAGAACGTCATTATGGTACTTCATCCAGAATGGTAAAATAAAAAAAGTGAATTCCTATTTAAATATTTTAATCACTGGATTTATATTATTATTATTATTATTATTATTATTATTATTATTATTATTATTATTATTATTATTATTATTATTATTATTATTATTATTATTATTATATTTGAAGAGTAATATTTACATGCATTAGCATAAACTGTCCCCGTTTTTTCAAGCATATATCTCCTTATTTTACAATATATAAACAAATTGTGACCCACTGTCCGTGAGGCGCCAATGTTTTTCTACGCAAGATTGGAACGCGTCGGCCCTCTTCGACACTCGTGGTGGTTAAAAATCCTCTGGACGTCAAGTATATTTGTCTATTAAAAATTTCGTATTGCAGAAGGGAAAAAACTCCGTCACTAAAGGTGCAAAAGCATGACATTGATTTTTCTACCACTAAAAGGCATTATGCAGATCAAAATCATATTTTCTCTAAAACAATGGCAAATGATATAGTTGTTAAAAGATAATTTATAGTACATTCGCCGTCTACATGACATGTATTTTGTGATCGTTGCAAGTTATATGATGGAGTAACTACTTTCCCCCTACATCAGAGCTTAACGACTGGAAAAAATAGCCACAGCATTTTTCAGCATGATAACAGTTCCGAACATTACGATTGCGTAAGAAAATTTGTATGTGTGTCTGCAGTTTTAGAAAGAGTGAATTAAGAGCTTGTGAAACAGCACAAAAGTAAAATAGAATATTGCAGAAATGTTCTGAGAAGAATTGTAGAAAATGTGAAAGATTGAGTGTCAATGGCATTGTCTTTTACTGCAACGGGATGAAGTTAGATACAAAATGAAAACTTCTCAGACTGCTTAGAGTTCATATCCAAATTACATCCGTTTCTGGCTGGCCATCTTGTTCGGTTTGGAAATAAAAGGCCACATTAGTGAGAAGAGGAATTAGAAAATGGTAATTCGGAGGTTAATTTTTATTAAAGAAATTGTTGATACAACTTTTATTTCCAAATGACGAGATTATTTTAAGACTAATGATGTCTGTGACTATTGCAAATAGCGAACTATCTTTCTCTGCTTTGAAGCACGTAAACAAATTATCTGAGATCGAGTTTTAAACAAGACACATTAAAAGTAATACCTCTGTTACACATAGAAAATGACATTTTGGGATGCCCAGAGTTTGAAGATCCGGTTAAGAAATTTGCCGAGACTAAATCGAGAAAATGAGTTTCCGTATGACAATGCAAATTTTGTAGATGCACATCAATGTTATTTTCACTTTAATATTCATATTTTTATAACAAAATGTAATTAATACTAAAATATAGAAATTATTTTATTATTACCTTATATTTTTAATGTATTGACTTAAAAACGTTTGATGTTATAAAACAATGTAAATATATAATCAATAGGTAAGCAAGATTTTGTAATTCAAAACATTACGAATGACTTTTATTTTTTAAAAAAGCAAATTGAAAAAGGGCGCTAAAGCATTTGACTACCTAGGGTGCATATAAGTCAAAGTCAGGCACTGTAAAAAACATAGAAAAGTGGTCAAAATTGTGGGAAAATCAATATTAACTCTGTTAAATCAATAGCTAAAGTATTCACTTTAAGGTAGCCTATCTTTCCTCGCCCCTTATCTCTAGACTCTTCTATCATTCCTTGGTCTCCTCTAAATTCATCTATTCGTTATCTCGGCGTTCTCATGCACACAAGGTTAAACAGTCACATCTCGTCCAAAGTAAATGAAGTGAATCCAAGGTTATTTATTTTACGTCCGAATCTCAACCGCAACTCTCCTTTAAAAAATTCATTCCTCTATAACCATTTACAAATCCCTTCTTCGTCCGATATTAACTTATGCATATTCTGTATGGATTTCATCTGCCCCAATCTAAATAAGTTACAAATAATTCAAAACTAAATATTAAGAATAACAGTAAATGGCCCATTGTTTGTCAGCAATAAGACACTGAACAACGATCTTGCAATAGAACTCTATACTTCCTTTATTACGAAACTGGCACACAATTTTTTCAACCATTTAAGACATGTACAAGAAGCAGTCACTTACGAAATAGGAATTGATCAACCCCCACTCTTCCGCCTAAGACACAGACTCCCATTTCACATTTTCCTTCAATTAATTCTCCGACATTAGAAAAGGTAAGAATTTTTCTTTCATTTACCTGTCCCTTCAATCGTATTTCCTCTTAACCCTATCATCGCTCTCTAACAAAATTTCCTCAAAATAACCTTGGTTGAAGGCATAACCTAATGAAATCACTCTCAGGGAGGTGACAAGTTACCCTCTTCACACTTCGCTGGTACAAAGTTTCTCGGTGAAACAGCTGAAGAGAATTACGGCTGGACGTTGTACTATCAATGGAAAATAAAACTTCATAAAAACAGACCGATGACTGTGCTATTCAGTGACAGAATTTGGTTGTTGTGGAAAACTATTCCAACTAGGTAAATGCTATTCGTTTCCGTTACACCAATCAGAACTCGTTGCAAATTAAAACCAGTTTTGCCAGCAAGAATAGAGAACATGTTGATATATAGTATACAATGCAAAATCAGTGCACACGTCGTCATCCTTTATTCTTCTCTCTCACGAACCACAAAAATTGTAATTAGTGAAGCACTTTACAGCCATAAGAGAAAGGGTATATGTATATTATAGCCATTGTAGAGGTTATAGTCAACATTTCAACTACATGTTCCATTCTTTTATTACAAAAATGTGGATACGGTTATTGGGAAGCGAAATTGCAACCACAAAGTGTGTAATACATTTTAAATCTTAATTAAGTGAAACGGTGGTCAACATGGCCGAGTGGAGCCAGGATCTGGCGTACAATACTATTGTTGAAACACGAAAAAGTTATCTGTATTTCCCACATTAACACCCCGTTTTCATCAAGCAAAGTGACTCACATAAAAAGTTATTTTACAGAAGAAGGAATTATACTGAAAGGACCCTTTTATATCGCAGACAAAAACAAAGGTTTTACTCTTTAAACCGTCTGTCTTGTAACTGTTTGCAAGAAATGTTTACTGAAGTAGAGACAATTTATTTACTTGAAATTTTCTTCTCTGTCGTCTCTACTATCCTTACCAATAATCATATTTCCTTACTAATAAGCAGATGCGAAAGTTGGACGATTGCTACTAGCGTGTAGAAAATAGGAGAGAGCAAATGACGCAAGAGTGAGTAGTCAAAAATCACATTCATCCCCGAAATCTATTGTTAGCATAGTAAGTAGTTAGTAAAGCATATTAAAAATAGTTCGTTATCTAAAAATATATCTTCATTTAATTCAAACAATTTTGAAAATATTAATCAAGCCAAACACACTATAAATAAGAGATCTTTGCTTTAAACATCCCGCCTACCTACGACCTGCCTTTAGTTAATTACCATCGCATGTTACAACCATTTGCCAGGGTATAAAACTAATATAGGTCACCACTCCACTACTAAGTGTTATTATTTTTTACATGCCTGTCCCCGAGAGGGGACTTTATCGTACTGGTTTCTTGTGTTGTTATCCAATGTTGTCAACTCCTCTCCCCCGTACAGGGAAGGAGATTAGGAGTATGGGTGATGGAAAGAAGGAGTGGAGATGGATTTTATGGAGTAAGATGGGTACGTTGTTAGGTATACCTGTACAAGGTTGGGAGAGTGAGGGAATGAAGAGTTTCGTGAGGTTGAGATAGGGGTGGTGTGAGAAGAGAGATGGAATAGAAAAGGGGTGGTAGGAAAAGGGAAATAGTGTAGGAAAAATATAGGCCAGGCATGTTTAAGTGACAATGATGACAACAATGACTCTTAATCGGCTCCTAGAAGAAACTTAACGAGATTCCTATTACAGACGGATAGCATTACATTAAAGAAGCATAGGAGCCAATAGAGAGCATCGACATTATCCCTTAAGAACCTTGACCTAGAGTTATATACCTTGTCTCACATCCTGGAAGCATTTGACGGCACTAATATGAGTAAGATTCAGTAAAATCAATACGGTTGGCCTGGAAGTGAAGAAGCCGACCTTTCTCCAGGTGCTCGTAGCATGCCCCGCAGAGCGTGTGGCCGCGCTCGCACGAGTAGATGGGGCCGGAGGTGGGCAACTCGCAGCATCGGGGGCAGCGCAGCAGCTGAACAACACGCGTCAGGGACAGCTGGTCGGCATTCTCCATGGAAGCCTGCTGCAGCCCAACACGGTCAGACACACGGTCCGGCCATCGCTGCGTCGCTGGGCGACGCGCCTCCTTCACGCTGGCAACAATGTCTGCTCTCTCGCTGTTGATTAGTAATTTTTTTTTTCCTAGGGCTTTTATCCAGCCGACAGCCGGTTGCCCTTTACGTCCTGAAGGGACGCATATTCGACCATACACTTAACAAACACTTGCGGGCTCCTCTGATCTGGGGTCAGCAGAACGCGAGGCCCTCCGCGACAACACACACACAAAGTCAAGGGACAAACAGCCATGCCCAAGGCGCGACTCGAACCCGCGACTCTTCGGACCGAAGCGCTGAGTCGGTATTCGCTCTTAGCCACCTCGGCCATCCAGGTCGGCTGATTAGTAATTCCTGTTCCATAGCGTGCACTATCTTCACCCAGCAGATTATCTCTCGCTCAGAATGACCCCGATACCCTGGGATTTCATTCGTCTTTCCGTGTGTTTCGTAAAGGAGAGGCGCCTTGCGCCGAGGGCGTAAGGTTTTCCTTCTTTTTCTTCTTCTTCTTCTTCTTCTTCTTCTTCTTCTTCTTCTTCTTCTTCTTCTTCTCGTACCCTTCTTCAGGGACTCAGGAAGCTCTGACTTCTTGAGATTATCGTGGGTATTCAGGCTTTCAGGCTGAGTATTTTTATTTGTTCTTGTTATATTTAGTTTGTTCTCAGTTTAATTTTCATTATAACTTAACAAACATGGTCTCTGTAAAATCAAATTTTGTTATCCGCGAATTTTCTTTTAGAGATTACCAAACCAGTTTCAAAACATCGCAACAATGTTTAAAAACATAGATGGTTTTTGATCCATGTTTTACTGACATCGATGTTTTAATTTTGAACATCGACAATTGGTAACATCGATGTTTTGTTATGGATGTCGCACCTCGAATTGGCACCACTAATTGAATTCCGTACACCTGAAAAATTGAATTCCGCTCACCTATGGTGTAAGTTAATGGTAAAGCACCTAAATGATAACGTACATAAGGAGAGACACAAAGGCGCCAACTTCTTTCTCAATCTTTGCTAAGACATGAGTATGGGCATTCACCATACGAATAAGATGGATCAAGACGTTCACTCCAAATTGTAAGTTTGGTGCTGAAACTCATTCCAAAGGGTACATTCTTGAAGGATGTGTTCTGGAAAGTCTAACGTTTAGCTGAGTGTTTGAGTGTCGATTTTTGGTTACAAGAAATGTTGATATTAATTTGGAAAATAGAATGTTTTCATGAAACAATTTTTATATTATTTTTCTATTTAAAATAAAAATACTAGTGGCCTGCAGCAGCCAAAATGCTGCTGAATAAAACCATACAAAATGGTTTTCTAAAACGTAGCACGCCCATTGCTCCACAACACATAAAATACTCTCGTATAACACGACAATAAGTTAAATACTTTAACAAAAATTCTCTTCACAAGTACTGCAGTAACATAGTATAGCATTCACAGTATAGAAGATCTTTATATTGCATACAATTTTCATTATCCTTATAAGAAAATAAATCATAAACATACTATTATAACTTGATATAGTTATTAAAGAATGTTATGAGGATTGATCATAAAAGATGAGACGTATTGTATAAACAACATTGTTCGTCGCTAAAGTTGAGCGATACAGATGGCGCTGCCTATTAAGGAAGTACAGATTTATAATACATACCAAGAATAAAACGCTGTTTATATACCAAGAATAAACGTTGTTACTTTTTATTCTTGGTACAGAAACTAGCGAATGACAGTTTACCTCTTCCTTGGAGCCTTACTTTCGCTTGACTTCAGCTGTGTCGTAAGTAGTGACGCACTGAGTTTTAGAATTCATTCGGTATGCGCAGTATAATATTAGGCGGAATAACTCAACCAAATATTTTCATTTTCAGTCACACTCAAAATTGTTCTATTAATTTCGGATTTTACCAGAGTTCCTAGATATTTAATATCGTCGGAGGATCCCTAGTTTTCTTTCAATTTTTTGCGTGCATTGAAAATCATAATAGAGATGGAACATATACAGCCACATGATAATAATGTCTTATTTTTATTGACGTGTAGGTCAAAACGAAACATTTTCAGACATTTCACTGGCTCTCTTTCTGTGCCGAAGAATTAGAAGTACTCGTATCTACCCTGCCTCTGGAGACGAATTACACCATAACCTGACACCTTCTATTATATTCAAACATTAAAGGTTAGACCACTGATACAGAGACATGAATGATAGTAAATAAATCATGCGCATAATCAAAAATCTCGACGGAATTTCCATCAACTCCGTAACGCAATCGAATTAATTATTAAGTAATAGAGAATATATTCTTCCCTCCTAAAATACAATTTTAAGGGGGTTGAGTATAAATATACAGCCTCCTTCCCTGTAATCTCCACTTTACATTAGCAATATTTTCATCACCATTATCATGTTATTTAACATTACCCTGGCGACTGCTATAGAAGTGATTTCATTAGAAAACAATATTCGTAAAAAAGTGTTTTTCTAGAGCTCGGATGATCCTTCTTTAAAATGTAAATGAGTTTCACATCCCCCTAGGATTAACGATTTTCTTAGTGGAAATCACGTTTGTAAACACTGTGAAATGTAACTTATTCATATTAACACCGAACATATAATGAAATCTTACTGGTTTTCAAACTTTGCAAGATCGATGTGGATTTGTAACATCCCTAATATGCTTCGTAATTTATTACTGCTGATTCTGAAGAATATGTTCAAAGAACTTTCTAATGAAATGGTACATCATGGTGATGCTTCGTTTCATTGCATGACACATTACTATTGAAGGAAGAGAATCACAGTAGTTATATATACACAGAGAAAAATTGTTAAAATTATAGAACGTGACCGTATTGAATTATTTATTGAACGAACGTTTCCTCCTAAAAGTAATGTCATTGAATATTTTAAAACAAACGTGAATTTTTTGAATATCAACAATTAATTTTTTATATTTATAAAAGTTTAATTTTATATAATATATAATTAATAAATATAAAATTTCCTACAAGATATTAGAGCTACCTCTTATCAGAATATATATATATATATATATATATATATATATATATATATATATATATATATATATATTAACTAACCATACTTTCACGAAAACAAACTTTCATTAGGACTCTTAAGAGGTCTGCATATTTACGCGAAAATGTTGATATTTATTAGAGTAGCTTAATTGGATGTGGAATCGTGAGTGAAGGTATATTGTAAAACTCCTGAGCACCTATGACAGAACAGACGGCAACCTTACATTTCGTGGCTTATTTCTTTGTGATGGACTGACGGACAATTGGCGCCGCAGCGTGAATGCGGAGGCAGTCCAGAGGAGGGACACGACTCGCCGTCCGCGGAGCCGGGCCAGAGGAGGGCTACTTCCTCCTTCCGGAGGCACCGCGCCACACGACCACTTTCATCCTCCTCTGCTTTGCTCATCTCGCTGCATTCGTCTCACCTGACTCACCTTCTTCCTACATTTCGCCTCCATTATGGAATCCCATCATCTATTTCTCTTTGTAGTCCTCTCCTCTTTCTTCATTGTCATACAATCAGTTTAGGGTGAAATTTAATATCTTTCGATGTACATGACTAAGTAAGCTATAAAGAAACTAGAGGTGCTACAGAATGGCACAAACTTTCTCGTAGGAAATTTTTCTGATTTCCTAGGTGTGGACTGGCTTTATAATAATATGCTAAGATAATGCTCCATTCTCTAGCCAGCTGCCATCTATGGTCGCCCTAAGTACATTTTTTTTACTTTTCTCAATATATCGGATTTCTAATAGTAGAACCGAAATATTACCTCAAGAATTTTAAAGAAGAGTAAATACTCGTCCTCAATAGAAATTTTTATTCAAAAAATTTGGAGCCGTTTTTAAGAAAATAGCGATTAAGCATTACTGTAAATGCGAAATTTGAAGATCTTTTTCGCAGAAATTTATTGTGTTTTCGAGAAACTTCATTTAAAGACATTTGAAGCACATTCACTAACAAATGCAATAATGTATACAAATCTATGGAAATGTGCATATGAACGGCGTGAGACATATTTTAAAAAAATTACATCTTTGTAATTTAAAAAAAAATAAAGGAATACACCAAAATGAATTTTATGTCATCTTAAACAGCGTAATTTTCACAATCCGTACACAAAATTGGAAGGAAAAATTTGGAGCCATTTTTGAGAAAAAGGTGTTTGAGCTTTTCTGAAAATACAGAATTTTGAGCTCATTTTACCAGAAAACTGTTGAGTTTTTGAGAAACCTTGCATGGCATTATTTAAAGTATATGTACTCATATCTACAATTACGTTAAATGTTTGTAATTTTTGAAAATAAAAACAGAGCAATATGGCGTTTATGTCATCGTATAGGATTTACTTGGCACTATACCTACCAAAATTTTGAAGAAAAAATTTTGAGACGTTTTTGAGAAAATCCTGTTTTTGTAATTTTTAAACATTGCAAACATACCACGCACTATTGCACGAAAGATACTAAAATTTTCAAAAAAATGTACATGACCTTTATGAAAGAAATATTTAGGGACAATACATTTCATTTGAAGGAAAAATCTGTCTTCAATTTTGTAGTTGTAGGAAGACGCCGAAAAAAATCAAACTTTTGCAATTTTCGAAAATTCAGAGTTAACTACGAAAATCGGACCTATGCCACCTTTATAGATGTATTTTACCATATTCTTACGAGAAATTTAAAGAAAAAATTTGCAGCCGTTTTTTGAGAAAATGTTGAAAATGTCCGGGAGGCTTCATGTAAAGTACTCCTAAATTTTAAAGAATGTTTTTCAAAACCTCAAACTTCAAATAGAGCCAGAAGAACGAGGGTTTTTTCAATTTGGAAAGAATACTACGCATGGTTTAGGAGCTAGCAGTGTTCACAGGCGGACGGACAGGCAGATGGACGGACGTTTTGCTTTCAATTTGTTTTTCGGCATCAGGGATCCACAAAATTGGGATTCTGACTGCACCACGTATTAGAGGATTGTTTCTCTTAATTTAGCAACTGGATTTATCCACTTTCATGTTTTCACGGCCCGACAATCAATTTTTTCTGTCGAAAATTCGCCGTTTTTCGCGCAGAAATACATAACTTTCTCTATACTACGTATATTACTCCGTATATACATACGTATACGAGAAATTAAAATGAATGCATTTAATATTGTTGAAAAAACTATGAGATTTAAGTATCATATTTTAAGACATATTCTTATATGTAGGTTATATATTTGGTTTTACTATTAAACATTAAGGAGATTAAATACATTTCATTTCATTGAATAATTGAATATCCGTCACTCTTTTGTAGACACCATAATTATATTAATTTGTTTCTTCTTCCAGTCTTCTCCAAATCCCTTGTTAATAGGTTCTTCGTTCCTCCTGCGTTCCACCGAATTCAACACCAGTTTTGGAGATTAAATAAACAATCTTTTTTCAAGAGGGGAACCTCCGAAGACGCGACAATGCAATTATTTTGACAATTTAAGCCACGATTATGCGATAGACATATATGGAAGACAAAAGAGGCGGGATGGTATGTCATGGGAATCCGCGAAGATAAGGTGACAAGTCGGGATGGAAGATCAGTTTAGGATCCAAAGGTTACAGCGACGTAAAAAAGTACTACGGAAGCCACGTTCTTCAATATGTTCACGGTTGCTCTTTTCGTATTAAATTCGTCACAAAAAGGATCAGGAGGTATTACATCTTTCACACTTACTAGCTTCACGAACTTCGTGTTTAGAGCGAAATGAACCTTATAAAGCGAGAATAATATCCGTAGGAGACGAAACACAGCGAAAGAATATTTGAGAAGCATAGGAGAAGGAATAATAAATGATTGCTCTCTTTGTTCAAACATTTAATGAACAAAATAAGTAAATTTAAAGAACATTTTATGTGTCGAAAGCATTAGTGTATCTTATTCTACGAAATTTTTTATTGAAAATGTTTTTAAAGATGATGTCTAGAGATTGGACTTTTAGAACGTAGTATATATTTTCCCCCTTAATCTAGAGAGTTGAAATTTTAATGGAAATTCAAGTAGCGCCCCATTGTTTCCATACACCAAATTGAATACCACTTAAAAATAAATATTTTGATTAAGTTGCGTAAAAATAAACATTTTCCTCAGAGACTCGACCAAAGAAAACTGATGTTTGTTTTTCGACCAATTGCCTGGGACTATATTCAGAATTCTTTTGTAAGTAAATCTAATCGGTAACTGATCACCTGCCATAGCCTGCCTTCCCTTTCGTGTACTCACGTGCATTTTAGTGGTTAACACTGCAATGCGGGGCTGCGGTCGCCTCCCACCCTTGCTCTGCTCCGCCTCTTCCGTCCTCCCGGGCTTCCTTGCGAACTCCGCGTTCACAGAGCGCGACCGAGAAGATTGCTGGCAATTCAGCTGCGCCTCTCGTTGCGGCATTCCCTCCAACGCGAAAGGGAGTTACAACATCGGGAACACCCTGCTTGTTACGACTCAGGAAGCGCGCTCTACATTCGCGGACGAAAAGACTTGAAGACTACAATGCTATTTAAAGGTTTTGTTAGTATACAAAGAAAGAAAGGAAAAATGTTTTCTAGTTAAGTCTTTAGGTGTCCGATTTGAAGTCCGCTATGTTGAGTTCGTCAGTGAATTTAATGAGCCCAAGTTACAGCTTTCAGGGAACAATAATTAAAATGAAATACTTTTGAATTACTATTGTGCATATAAACAGCGATCTATCTGTAGTATGAAGAAATTTACAATATTTTCTACAATATTAACAATATTGTTTCAAAAATAATACTGTTTCGCTCTGGCGCTGTAATATTGCAGTATTGGTATTAATGAAAATCACTAAAATTTGCAGAACCCATTATAAATCCAGAACGGAAAGCTCACTATGATTAAATATTAAGAAGTTTTGAGATGAATAATGTGATTCAAATGTATTTAATGTCAAGTAAAAGAATGTTGAAATAAAGCAATAAATTTCCATAGGCATATTGCTGTGAGGAATTTGAGTGGTGGTATAAAAGAGAATCAGACAGCATATTTACAATAGATCCAGAAAAAGATGAGAATACAAGGAAGACTTATAAAGAGAAAAGAAATTCAACAAATTCGATTGTGAGAAGGGGGCATCTATAGTCTTGGGATATATTTATAAGTCAAGTAGAGAATGACATACACGCTAGACAGAATTTTGCCTTTAGTTTTAAAACATTTAAATAAAGATCACAAAGATGTAGTCAAAATAGATATCATAAATAAAGATTTGTGGATAAGACATTATTAAAAGAACTTTGGTTCAAGGAAGAACAAAATAAATTCAGGAGAACCATGGGATTGGCAAGATAAGGACGAGGGAGTCAATTTAATTGACATAAAAGAACTGAAAGAGGCACTGAAACAATGAAAAACAGGAAAGATACGGGAAGAAATAAGTTAAGTACAGAACTTCTAAAATATGGGGGAATGATGCAACTTTGGAGATTACTACATATTATAAATGAATACCCGCAAAAATACAAAATACCTGAAGAATGGAAAGTGACATAAGTGATATCACTGTTGAAAAGACGCGATCGAAATGACTGTAGAAATTATAGAGGGATAAGTATACTCAACTGTACGTATAAATTATATGTTAGCATCTATAAAAGGGAATGTCCATATGTGTGTCACCCATAGACCCAAAAACTACTCGACAGATTTCGCTGAAATTTTTACTCTTTGTTTTTATTAGTAATGAGACTGTTTGAAGAGTGAATGACTGAATTAAATTGGACATGGGGGGGGCGTTGTTGAGGGTGATTTATTCTTTCATGACGACCCAAGCACCCCGAACACTACGCAACCCCCTGCACGGTCAAGGATTAAGCATGTCTTCACTACATAAAAGTGTTCTACCCTTGGGATTGTGAAATATAGGCCGGAATTATAACTTGAATTTCGGAGAAGTATATCAAATTTCTCCAAGATAGAGTCATAGCGAACGCATGACCAAACGTGAGGGGGAACGTTATTATAATAGGATACTTGACAGCCATGACCAAACCACGATATAAGATAAATCAATTCTTGCGACATTCTTTCATCTATGCAATTTTTGAACGGCGTAAAATGTGAAAAATAATCATGTGAACAGTTAGCGTGAGATGTGTAATAGGCTACAATAGTAATGCATTGCCGGGTTCACTAGTAGAAAATAAAAAATTGCAAAGTGTAGCTGAAGAACTCGTAGGAAAAGAGCAAAATGGCTTTAGAAAAGGAAGGTAATATCTTCACAGTACAACAACTACTAGAAAAAAGAAGAGAATATACGAAGAAGAAAAGAACTTGCCTCCTCGTGTAACTTTTATAGATTTTGAAAAAAACTTTGATAATATCAATTGGGGAAAACCTTTGGTACTGAATGGAAAATCAAGGTTACCCTCAATATTTAAAAAGGCGATAAAAAGTTTTTAATGAAAAAACCTAAAATAGAAAAAACGTAAGGAACACAGTATCGGAAGAAATATTAACTAATAAAAGTGTAACACAAGATTGCCCTCTGTCACCTATACTTTTTAATATATATGTAAATAACGTAAATGAAACTCTAAAAGAAAAAATTGTTACCGATATTAAAATAACCAAAGAAAATAGATTAATTGTTTTATTCTATGCCGATTACGTCATCATTATTCAGGAGACAAACTACAGTACACCACTTTAGTAACATTTGCAAAAATTATGACATAACTATTTCAAAAGAAAAAAAATTACATACGAGATGGCAGTTTGGGGGAAATATCACATAAAGTCAAAAATTGTCATCGAAAACCAAATTCTAGAGCAAGTTCTCTCCTTCGTTTACTTAGGGTGCAAAATTAGTGGAGAAAGAGATAAAGTTATAGACAGAAAATTGATGAAATATGAAACAAAATGTGGCACTATACACAATATCTTAAAATAAATAAAACAGTACTAGAAACTATAATAAAATTTTACAATATAATGGCAGTTTCTACATTACTCTATGGGTGTGAAACATGGGTATCTACACAAAGAACTTTTGCAAGCATACAAAGTAGTGACTTGAGGTTTCTGAGAAAAATAAAAGGATATACAAGAGACGACCGAATAAGAAATAATGAAATAAGAAAAAAAAATACAAATGATTGCAGTTAATACTAGAATGCAAGACTATAAGCAAAAATGACTGGATCAAGTAGAGATAATGGGTGAAAGACTAACTAGACTGCCAAAGGCATCTTTGTGTTTAGCCCCAGAAGGAAGAACAGATGTGGGAAGACGAAGGAAAAGTTAGAGAGACACTGTGAAGACGGAACAGGCAGTAGCCTAAACCGTAAAGAATAAGAAGAACTTTCGATAGCAGAGATTGGGATTAATGTATTTATCAGCCTTACATATTTCTTGTTAGAGGTGATTTGATTTATAGCTATTAACATGCCTAGAAATGTAATAACACTGTAACATTTCGCGTTATGTTCAGCATTTTATCGGTAATCATAAAATCTCACG
Organism: Teleogryllus occipitalis; assembly: GCA_011170035.1. Classification (NCBI taxonomy): domain Eukaryota; kingdom Metazoa; phylum Arthropoda; class Insecta; order Orthoptera; family Gryllidae; genus Teleogryllus; species Teleogryllus occipitalis. The sequence continues at coordinate 52,473 of BLKR01001932.1, forward strand.
AATTATGCGAAAATTTACATTACTGCGACAGTAAACACTTGAATTCTGTTGCTTCTAGTACGCTAGTATGATATTGTGAGGTGTTGCTTCCTCTATATATGTATATAAACAATATTCATATACCGTGGTTCGAGAAAGATGTATGCAAATAATTCTCCTGAACCTAAAGATTACTCAAAGAAATGACGTTCGTTTAGGAAATTGGGGCGATGACTTCCAGTGGCGACACCGTCACAATATCAGTAAATATGATTACGGAGTAGAGTTTCATTTCGTGCAATGTGAGGAAAATTAGGTTAATTTACCTAATATACATTTTTATAATTGTACTATTAATAATATTAAAATCAAGAATAATAATCCCCCAAACATATGTGAATTACTTCTGAATTGTTTGAATCTTATTTGTTTTGTACATCGCCATGTTTTTTTCTTAACAAACATTTGATTCGCGATAAATCGAATGGTTGTTTACGTTGCTAAGGGTGTTAAAACCCTTTGCTAAGAATGTTAAATTTCTTAACATACAGGTCGGTATAAGTGCACTTAACAAACTTGTAGAGTTGCATGCTAAAGACGCATGTGACCGATAAACATTTAAAATATGCATTTTTTGATGTCCGAGTCTGAGAAATAGATATAGCTTTACGATTAGAAAACATTTTTACATAATGAGAACAGAACGATCAGTAAGTAAAAGGGAAGGAATTTAATTCTACTCATCTATTAGATAGTGGTGCAACGTACAAATGTACATATGCTACTACATAACAAGAAATAGAATGCTAATAGAACTTTCAGGATTGTTCAAACATGAATTTATGATATAAGTCAATAAAAAGGTAATAATAATTCAGGTCCAAAAGACATCGTCAATAATGTTAAGAAGATATTTTAAGAAAATAGTTTTCTAAAAGGCAATAATGAATTGAGGTATCAAAACCATTTTCAGGGAAAAAATAACTCAGAGATAAAGGTAAACCTGCATGAAAAGGGGAGGTTTAGAAAGATCAACAAGACAATATAAACGTAATTGCTTGGGCGGGTTCATTTTCCTTGTCTTACGGAGACCAATTTTGTGGCAGCAATGGCTAGTCACCCTCCCGTGGAATCCTGTTACTATGCAAGAGTAGCGGAGCGAATGTGGCGGTCTGCATTGGCTCATCACAAGACCGAGACTTCTATCATAATGGTGGAAAAGAACACGCGCTCTAGGAAAGAAATAGGAATCTGTGTAACAAGATGATGAAGAGACGAAGTACTTGTATGATGACAATGATCATTAGAGGGTAGATATGCCCCAGGATCTGCCAAAGAGGGTAAGAAGCGTAAATGGAGCTAATAAAGTTGAAAATAGGGAAGGAAAGGTATGTGAGTTGGAAGAACCAAAACGAAAGGATATGCGAGATGGAAAAAATGAAAAATATAAAAAACTAAGCAGAGGGAAGAAATTAAGGGAATTTGTATAGTTCTACTAACCTCAGCGTTACGGAGAGTAGGCATTAAGATTTGCAAGGCGACAAATGAGGTGTACTAATAGACTCTGTGTGAAGTGTACGAAATGGGATAAAGAGGACCAAGGCCACGGAGTGTGAAGCGCAAGGTGTTTCCTGTCACGCAGTGGCTCAAGTGAGGCAGCGTAGTGTCCAAAGGGAGCGGCGAAGGTGCACAGCGCCGGTGGCAATGACGGCCCGAACGCTTCGTCGGGGCGGCCGGGGGGGGGGCGGCGTGCGGGCGGAGGGACTGCGGACAGCGGGGAACGAGCTATGGGCAGCCGGCGGCGGACGACGGTCGCACGTTTTCACCGCACGCGCCTGCCGCCCACTGCCCCTCCCCCCGCTCCGCTCCGCTCCGCTTCCTCCTGCGAGGCCATCTTCCGGCTCGCGACGAAAGCACTTCCTGGTGCCCGCGGTCCTGACGCAACGGCCACCACGCCTCCGTTGCCGAACCTCCCTTTCCCAGTGACGGCGGTGGCAGGAAACCTTTGTCCTCCAACACTACCACCACCACCACCTTAACCAACACCATCAACCTCCAATATCAGTTGCACCACTAGTACCAGCAACTCCCTGAACACAGCCAACATCACCAACACCAGTAACAACAGTATCTCCAGCACCAAAACGAAAACTAGACTCAGCGCCACCAACACAACACCACCACCAACACCATGTCGAATACAACCACTATCAACAGCCCCAACCCAACCATCAGATCAGCTCCAGAATCAGCCAGACCACCAACCCCAGAAATACCATCAGCTCCAACACACTATTTCACCTTCACATTGCTGAAGGGTATTAAAACGATTTAACGGTTCGCGAAGCTATGCCTACGCGACGCCACCAAGCCCGTAATTGCAGTTCATACATCTGGCGCGCCGCCCGCGCCATGCCCCCGGCGTGAGAGGCCATTAACAGCGCCCGTCGCGCCAGGGACTCCTGTGGAGCTCAAAGAACGCCCGCCGGCCGCGCTCATGTCAAAGGGACAACCAATGAAGCTAAGTACCTTTTTTTTATCTAAGGCTTTTATCCAGCCGACAGCCGGTTACCCTTTACGCCCCGATGGGACGCATATTCGACCATACACTAGACACCAACACACTTGCGGGCTCCTCTGATCGGGGGTCAGCAGAACGCGAGGCCCTCCGCGACAACACATACATACATTCAAAGTCAAGGGACAAACAGCCGTGCCCAAGGCGGGACTCGAACCTGCGGCCCTTCGGACCGAAGCGCTGAGTCGGTACTCGCTCTTAGCCACCTCGGCCATCCAGGTCGGCAGCTAAGTACCTACAGGCAACTAAAGCAAAACTAGTGGTGCCACAGAATGGCACAGACTTCCTCGTACATTTTAATTTTCTAATTTCTTTGATGTCGGTTTAGTTTTAGATTTTGCACCACCCTCTTCCCAGTTACTAGCCGCCCAAACATTTTTTGATATATTTTCAATTTTTCAGTCCCCTAATGAAATAACAGTAATATGACTTTAAGAATATTATAATAAAGAGAAACCTCGCCCCATTTGGAAATTTTCGTAGAAAAAATTGCAGCCTTTCAGAGAAAATATCGTTTAAGCGTTTCTGAAAATGCGCATTTTGAAGGTCATTTTCATCTAAAATTATTGAGTTTTCGAGAAACATCTTCAGAAATTGTTTGAAGTAACTGTACTGACAAATGAAATAATGTGTATAAATTTATTGTAATGTAAATATTAACGGCGTGAAAGATATTTTAAAAAATACATTTTTTTGTATTTTTTTTAAATAACAACAGAGGATACTTTGAAGAGGGAAATATGTCGTGTGGGTCATGTTCAGTCCATTTAGCATTATGCGCTGAAAACATATAAGAAAAAATCTGAAGCCGTTTTCGAGAAAATAGCATTTCAACATTTCTGAAAATTTCGAGCTCATTTGCACAGAAAATTTTTGAATTTTCGAGAAACTTTAGTTAAGCACCATTTCAAGCACATGTAATCATAAATGTAATAATGTGTAAAATCGCTGCGAATGGAAATATTGACGACGTGAGAGAGATACCATAAAAATATTTTTGTAATTTTTGAAAAAACAAAAGAATGCAGAAAATGGCGTTTAAATTACCTGTTACAGTACATTTAGTACTATCAACACTATTAACCATACAACACATTATGTTACTCAAAGAGTTTCTTCAAGAAATGACAAAATGCAAATATTGTATATTCTATCAAAGTAAAAACCAGGCTAAGTGTTTGACAGGACACCCAAAAAACATACTGAAGGAGTTCCACAGACTTAAGAAAGACTTATTCTGCTCAATACATCCAGTTCACAAATAACCTGAGAAAAAGTATGTGAGATGATACCTGAGATAACTGATACCGAGAAAAAATATTGCCTTAAAAATATTGAACAATTAGCAATATTCAAAGAAAGTAACCAATTCCATTCTTCAATAGAAAACTCAGCCAAATTAGGAACCACGCACGTATCAACAAATTTTAACATTCCATATGTTTAAGTCATAATAACATCTCGTGTAAAAGTGAACTCAAAGATTTCACTTTCGTCTAGTTGCTGGACCAGCTGCATTGTATAACAGTGGGCGCACTAACCATTCAAAGAGAATTCCCTTTTCGGAAGGACTCTCGAGCAGGTGTTTGCTGCTCTAACAAGGCGCCGTTGCTTCTTGACGCGCATGTGAGTGGATTTTTTGTAGAGTTCCTCGCGTCGCTGTGTTGCAGCACAAGTCCGCGCTTATACACCCAGGCTGAGCATGACCTTGCAAATAGCAGCTGTTCTGCCGGCGGATGACTGGGTACACTTTCTCACTCTAGCACGAGTACATTTACGGAAAAATCATGGGGATACGTCGTGCAGCAGGAACAGAGCCGGGAGGATAGAGCACATTGTTGAAAAGAGAAAGAAAGCAATATGCCATTTGCGCCTCATTATTCACACGTTTCCAAGAACATTCTACCTGGGGCGATGCCAGAAATTTTCTCTTTTGGCAATTTCACGTTGAAAATGTTTTTGCTGGCTTCGTGATATTTTTCTGCACACCAAGCTCTAGTTTATTGTATACGTCTTGTTAGTACAAATTGTAAGTAGTTATCGTTGGAATTTACTTCAGAATAACTCATTTCGTGACGTTATTTCTTCTTCTTACGAATATTATTATTATTATTATTATTATTATTATTATTATTATTATTATTATTATTATTATTATTATGTTATTATTATATTATTATATTATTATATTATTATATTATTATATTATTATTATATTATTATTGTTGTTAGGACATTTGATATTTAGTGTGTCCAGGGAGGAAGCGACGAAAATTCCAATAAAAGCTCTAAAGGAAATTTTAAGCATATTTTGTCTTATAAAGTCCTTGGATATTCCGAATGGCTGAGCCGCAATAAGCACACAAAGCTTGGTTTGAAAAAATACTTTCTATGCAAAAATTTGCATTTCAGAAACATAAACATACCAGAAACAAGTAAATTGTTTATTATTTACAAAAGAAATTAATATAATTATTCAAAAAGAAAAATTAACACTAAAATAAAAGAGCAGTCGAATTGTGTAAATTGGATGCTTTTTTTAAAATACGACGAAAATAAAGCAAAATAATATTAGGTCGTTTCGCTGAAAAAAAACCTACAATATCTTTCAGATTCATCTCAACGAAAATATTTTGCAGCGCTGGAAATAAAAAAAATGTATATTTGTTGAACACTATATTAACATATTTCGGAATACACATTTATCCATTCTGCATTTATTCAAAGAATACCGTTAAATTACACCATTTATTTACCTTCCCAGTAGACAAATTTTCGAAACGCAACATAGCCAGTTAACAGCAGGCAAGTTTGCCATCTCCTCTGTCTCTTGGAGGGGACTCGAACTCGTCGCGCACCGGGCGAATCACGTGTTTCGCGGAGCACCGTTTCAACGCGGTCGGCCGGTTCCATTGGGCCGTAAAAGCCAGCGGCGGCGCCGCGCCGCCTCCCCTGTGCGCGCCTGCCCCGCTCCGCCCCAAGGCCATTGCTGCTGCCCGCCGCAATTTCGGGAACGAGCGCCGCCGCCGCCGCCGCCGCCGCCGCCGAAGAAAGTGAGCGCGCGTCGCCCGGACCGGAAAGATGACGTTTCAGTACGCCGCGCCCCGAGCCCAACAATTATTAAGAGCAACATAAAACCTCTAGATTTTTGGATTTTAGATATTTTTGGCCACAAACACAAAAAATAAGAGATAAGATAAGGACAGTGGAAATGGACTACATGAGACGATGCCTACAACTTACTCGCAAGGGCAGAGTGCGAAATGAAATATGGAGAAGGATGAATATAATTTGTTCTATTACGAAGACCTTGGAAAATAGAGCACTACAGTGGTATGTTCAGAGATTGTCAGAAAACAGATGGCCACACAAGATCTTAAAATGGCAACCACCTGAGAGACGGAAAAGAGGAAGACCAGTTTTAGAATGGGAAAAATACATCCAGGAAGCTATGAAGGATAGAGGCCTCAAACCACGAGATTGGGAGGATCGAGAGTTGTGGAGGGTGAAAACGGCAAGCTCCTAAGGGGAAAATGCCGAAGAAGAAGAAGAATTTTTTTTATTTTTAAAAAGTTTATAAAGAAAATATTCAAAATAAAATAATTTAAATATTTTACCCTATGCAGACAACGCTTTAATATTCCAGGAAACAGAAGATGATTTACAGTATGCATTACTTCACTTAAATCATTTATGTAGAAAAATACGATGTTGAAATTTCGAAAGAAAAAACAAAGGTGATGTCATTTTGGAGAAAACATCTAATATGATCCAAAATTATTTTGGATAAAATAATTTTAGAGTAAGTTTCCCGTTTCAGCTATTTAGGTTGTCAAGTCGATCAAGATACCAGTAGAGACATCACCATTAAATTGGCAAGGTTCCAAAGAATTAGTGGTACTATATTATAATACATTAAAAAGTAAGACAAGGCAAGATACAAAATTCAAGTTCTATAAGACTGTAGCTCTTCCAACTCGTCTGTATGGCAGCGAAAGTTGGGTACCTACAAAAAGAACCTTAAGTAGAATATAGGCCACTGAAATGAAGTTTCTGAGAAGAACGCTAGGATGCACAAAAGAAGATCATATTCGTAACGAAAAGGTTAAGGAAAAACTACATGCCGAAGAAATTGGAAGCAAAATAACCAAATACCGAAACGACTGGTATCAACATACGCAAATAATTGATAACTCAAGACTACCTAAATTAGCTTTACTTTATCAACCACATGTAAGAAGAGACGTGGGCAGATCCAAAAAACTATGTAAGGAAAACTTGTGAAGACGGAACAGGCTCAAGCCTAATTCATGAGGTGCAGAATAAGAAGAAAAAGTTTGTACTGAACCAAATGACAATTCGAATTACATTAAAATTTGTCTTGGATGAAAACTAAAAAGACGCAGTGTAATGGTCAGTTGTCAATAATGCGTCAGAAAAACAAATCAGGATGCGTATTTAAGTAACTGCATAATCGTGGTTTGACTGCTTAGTTCGAAAAAAATAAGACTATTGTGAAGTTTCTGCGAAAATTCTCGAAAAAGCTTAAAAAAAATAACAGTTGCTTCCTGTAAAATCTCGAGAAACCTGTGAAAATTATGACAGTATATTTGAGAGATATATGGAAAATAAGTGTAAATTGCTTAGATGAAACGACACTTTTAGGTTATTTACATCTATTGCCGAAAGAAAATTTCATTACATCAAAAACTAACATTTCCATGTTGTTAGCCGGTGTGCCTTCTACATTTATTACTACTATTACTCAAGAAGTATGTGTTTCTCAAAAAATGTAATACGTAACAAAGAAAAAGGAGTGACTGAGGAGAATTATAAATTCACGCGAACATTTAAAATTGCAATTTCCATATAAATTCAATGAAATAATGTCTATATCGAGTTATTTTTATTTGAGGATTAAGCCATTTATTTAATAACAACCTGTAACAACTATTGTACTACAGCCTCCGGGTCAATGACCCCCATCTCGATCAGGTTTTTCGTCCAGTTTCCCTGATCCATTGAGCAAATGCTGAGATGGCCCCTTGTTTTTCTTCTGGACATAAATGTAACTTCATTTTCTGTGCACGTCTTCTAGAATTCAGTGGGAAATACAATTATTCAAATTATCGTTTCCATGTTGTCGCGGCAGGAAGTAATAAGACCCAAAATTTATTGCTTATTTATCTTTGAAAATAGATTTTATTACATGGGAGTTTTTTGTTGTTTTTTTCTCCCTTTCAAAATTCAAAATTTATTGCTTGTTTATCCTTGAAAATAGATTTTATTACATGGGAGGTAGTTTTTTTTCTTTCTTTTTTTTCTCCCTTTCAAAAATTCAAAATTTAAGTAGTATATGACTTAGTGTAGGGATCACAGAATTTTGAAAATGTGCACACAATTCACTTTTCCCCATAGCACGTCATACGCAGTTTTTAACTGTTTTTTGACGTAAAATAAATAAATAAATGCATTTTTATGTCCTGTTGAAGGTTCATCTCTTTCCAATGAAACATCTGTCAGTGGTGAAAACTCATCTGGCAAGGAATTACATGATGAGAACATGATGAACATCCTTCGCCCCGAGATAGAACGAGTTCGTCTACTTCCATTCGAATCTCGTGCACCGTGGAGGATGATACACGAACATGCAAAAGGTAATTGAGTGATAGAGACAGCGAACTCTGTCTTGAGGTATTACAGGCCCCAGACAGAGATCTATATATTACTGAAATCAATCACTCCGTATATGCAACTGTATCTTTGGTATCTCAGATAATTTTTGGGCCACCCAAGAACACCGACAGCAGACAGCCAAACTGAGTAAAAACCTCCGTACTCCCATTGGCGAAACACCTATGAAGCGGGTAGCCGATTATCGACGTGAAATATCACTCTTAGCCAAGGCATTTTTTAAATCAACGCACACCCCTGAAAGTCAACGAAAGTCACACTGTTATATACTCCATGTTGAACAAAAATAGCAAATTTAAAATGATACAACAAGGCTAAAGGTGTTGAGAAGCTAAACGAGAAAATACAAGCGTGGCCACAACACATTAGATGTTATAAACGTAGAGTAGATTTCCGTGTACTGAATGGATTGTTTGAACACACGCGAAGATATTCTATCGCAATCTGACTCAAAAACCAAATGACAATGCTGTCCCTCCTGCGAAAGTTGACGTTGAATTATTTTGGCGGCATCACGCATTTGCTACTTAAAGCGGGAGACACTTCTTTGGCGCAGAACTACAGGCCAATCACTTGTCTTTCAGTAATGTACAATTTATAATTGCAGCCATAGCTAACAAAATGTATCGGTACCTTGAGAAGAAGCATCTGTTGCCAAACATCTTAGAAGAACCATTCTTTCCGAAGAGACAGGATGTCGTAAAGGTTGCTATGGATGACAGAAAATCTTGCTACTAAATGAAATCATCTTGAAGATGTAATAAAACAAAATTGTTATTTAGGACTTATCGTTTAGGACCTACTTATATATATATATATATATATATATATATATATATATATATATATATAGTAACTGTCTATGTTCTTGCTTTAGACCTTTGATAATTTCAAATTACTCCTGATACTTCCTACTGTAAATATTCAATTACACAATAATGTCATCAATGAAGTATACGTTCCACCCTCGTTGCCCCTCCCCCGAGGCGCGGGCGCCGGCCCGGCTGGCTGCGCAAGCAGCCAATGGCAATTCTCTATTTTCCTTTAGGCAATAAACGGTGCAATGAAATGGTCCTGTTATTGGTCATGTCTTACATTTAGTAGCAACTAAGAGGGAAAAGTTGGTCATGTAATACATAATGTCGGATATAGAAGTTTGGTTCGTACACAAAAAATACAAAAATATTTTCATTATGTAACACAGTACTGTTGGTCAATATACTCGTAACAGATTAGTAAACTAAGTGTACTGCCAAAGATAGAGTCCGTTATAATTACTTTTAGAATCCTTTATGTTTTCATTTTTTAAATTAATATATTATTATTATTATTATTATTATTATTATTATTATTATTATTACTATTACTATTATTATCACTATTTCCATTTAAAGAGAGCGGAAGGAATTTAATGGAATTAATGAAATTTTTGTTGTAATAGCTCCATTGAGTTTGTATGTTTTTTGATGTTTTCTTATTTTTATCTCGTTGGCCCTTAGGTTGATCCCTGATTCATGAATGATTTCTCTCTACCAGGTACTTAAAATGCCGCACTTGTATAATTTTCCCATGAGTAGTTACAGTAGGCAATTTATCTTGTGGAACTCTTTCTATGCATTGTGTTTTCTCTTACGGCATTTATAGGCCAGTTTTCTAAGCAATTTAGAGTAGTTTTTCTACGGCGTGTGTGGCCTCTTTTCTATTATTCGTGTTGTTTGCGAAGTCATCTCCAAAAGCTAGACACTTCACATGGAATCTATTATCTTTTTAATGCCAATTTGGATTCCACTGGATTCCACATTTCTTTTTCCCATGTTCTGATAATTTTCTCGAGAATGATATTAAAGAGCGCTGGTAAAAGTCTGTCACCTGTCACACTCTCGTTTGGATTTCAAATGGATCGGAGATGTTCCCCATGAATTTAATATTGGTGATTATGCCAGTTAACGTTTGCTGAATGATTGCTCTTGTCTTTCTGTCGATGCCGAATTCTTCTAGTGTAGACATAATTTGTTGCTACGTCTACAGAATCGTAGATTTTCTTAAAGTCTACAAAAGTGACCACTGTATTTCTGGTGTTTCTCATCCGGAGAATAATTTTTAAATTCCATATCTGTTCTATGCATGAGCGTTCTTTGTGGAAATCAGTCTGGCATTCTCCTATCTGCGGGTCAACTTGCTCTTCTAGTCCATTCAAGAGAACTTTTGAAAGAATTTTGTACGTGACCGGTAAGAGTGAGCTACTCCTGTAATTATTCGGATTCATTTTTTCCCCTCTCTTGGGAGGAGGTGGGTAGATGATAGCGCATGTCCATTGAGAAGGGATCTGTTCGGGTCCCCAAATGTCTAATATCATCCTCTACATTTTTCCTGTTAAGCTTTCATCATTGAGTTTCCAGAGTTCCACAATGATTCCATCTTCTCCTGAGACACTATTGTTTTTCAGTGTCTTGACAATTTCCTGTATTTCCTTGATGGTTGGTGGCTTAGTGTTGGGCTTTAGTGTAGACGTTTCATAGTGAATGTTGAAATAGCAGAATGTTGAAATCTGTTGAAATAGCGAGTATTTGACAGTTCTTGTGCGTGTTGGTTTCTAGTAAACTGTCTGGTTTCTTGAAGCGAAGTTGAGACGGCTGGTTTCCTGCGAGGTGTTCTTTGAAGGTCTTATAGAAATCTCTGGTGTTATTCGTCTTAAAGTCTTGTTATAATCCATCTAATCGCCTTTTGTCGTAATTTCGTTTTTCCGTCCGTATTGTTTTTGATGTTTTCGAATCTCTAGAAATTGTTGCCATTTTCTGATGTTTTGTTTCTTTTGAGATTTTTATAGGCTTTGAACTTTTTGTGCATTGCTTGATGACATTTTCAATTCCACTATCTGTGTTTTCTTCTTCTCGGAGGTTGTCCCAATTTCACTCTGGATTTGAGAATGTCCGCAAGTTCTGTCCAGTTTGTGGTATTTGTTTGACTAATTTTCTGTAAGATGACTTCCTTGTTGAGTTTTAAGTATTATGGGTCTTCTCTCAACTCTTTGTTTAGTTATGATTCTCTTCTATTGGGTTGTAAAATTGATCTTTATCTGTTTAGGATGGTGGTCTGTTTCAAAAAAGCTTCTTGTTTTTACATTCAGAATTTATCCTGTATTGCTGTTGGAGATTGCCATATGATCTGTCTGGAATTTACCCAGCAATGTGTTGGGCGACTTCCAACAATATAGTTTCTTCTTGGATTTCTCGAATTGTGTTGACATGATTACAAGGCCGAAATTGTCGCAAACGTTTATCGAGCTTTAAAGTCGCCTAATAGTATTTTTACATGGAGCTTGGAAATTTTGTTTGTCGTCTCTTCCAAATCATTCCAGAAGTCATCTACTTTCCGCGGTTTCTTCTTGTTTCAAATTTTTTCGGCGTCTTCCCAAAACTACAAAATTAAAGGTAGAGACTTTTTTCTTCATATGAAGTTTGTTGCTCATAATTAGTTCTTTTAATAAGGTCATGTAGATTCTTTTTAAAATGTCAGTAGTTTTCGCGCACTATGGCGTGAAATATTTGCAATTTTATAAAATTACAAAAACATGATTTTCTCAAAAACCGCTCCAAATTTTTTCTTTAAACTTTTGGTATGAGTAGTGCCGAACAAACTCTATACGATGATACAAAGTCCATATAGCTCAATCCTTTTGGTTTTGGCTTTTTTCAAAAATTACAAAAAAATAACTTTTTTGAGTTGTCTTTTACGTCGGTAACATTTACAATAGATGCGAATTCTTCACGTTGTTGTATTTATGTGCTTTAAATAATGTCAAATAAAGTTTCTCTAAAGCTCAACAGTTTTTTATTGAAATAAGCTTAAAATTCCGCATTTTCAGAAACGCTCAATCACCATTTTCTCAATAATGGCCTTTAATTTTTTCTTCCAACTTTTGCAACAGATAGTGGTAATTGCACAGTTTATTATAACGTAAAGTTCATTTTGGTGCATTGATTTATTTTTTCAAAAATTACGCAAATATTTTTTTTCAATATCTCTCACGCCGTTAATATGCATATTTCAATAAATTTGTATACATCATTTAATTGGTGAGTTGATGTTCTTCAAATTACTTCAAATCTAACCTTTCGAAAACTCAATAGATTCCTGTGAAAAACAGCTTCAAATTTGGCATTTACAGTAATTCTTAACGCCATTTTCTTAAAGACGGCTCCAAATTTTTAAATGCAAGTTTAAAAATTATTTAATGCAATATTTTAGCCTTATTTAATATTCTTAAAATAATGTTTCGGTTCTACTATTTGGAAACCGAAAAGCTTCAAATCTATTTGGAAACCGAATTAAAAAAAAAAACTTTGGGAGGCCATAGATGGCAACAGGCAAGATGGAGGAGCAAGATTGTACAGTACCAGTCTCCATCAAGGAAATTAGAAACGTTACTACGAGAAAGTCTGTGACATTCTGTAGCACCTCTAGTTACTTTCTCGTATTCGTACGTGTATATACCGAGTAATATACGTTGTACAGAGAAAGTTATGTAATGGTGCGCGAAAAAACGGCGGATTTTCTGCGGAAAAAATTCATTGCCGGGCCATGGTGGCGAAAAAGTGCATAAAACCAGTTTCTAATTAATACTCTAACACTTGGTGTAACCAGAATCCCTGTTTTGTGGGTCCTTCTGTGGGTCCTGTTGTGGGTCGAAAAACCAATTGGATGTAGTCCGTCCGTCCGTCTGTCCGTCAGTGAACACTACTAGCGCCTAAACCTCCTGTAAACCACCACCATCTTTTCCAAATTTAAGAATCCTGTGTCGATCTGCCTTTAGTTGAAGCTTTGAAATTTTGAAAAACTTTCTTTAAAATTTGGAGGTACTTTACATAACGTCCTCCGTACATTTTTAACATTTTCTCAAAAACGACTCCATATTTTTTCTTTAAATTTCCTGTAAGATAGAAAAATACACTTATAAAGGTGGTATATGTCAGAATTTCATGGTTAACTCTGAATTTTCGAAAATTGCAAAATTTTGAATTTTTTCGTCGTCTTCCTCCTACTACAAAATTGAAGACATGGATTTTTCCTTCAAATGAAATTCGTTGTGCTTAAATAATTCTTTCAATTAGGTCATGTAGTTTTTTTTGAAATTTTATTCGTTTTCGTGCAATAGTGCGTGCAATATTTGCAATTTTAAAAAATAACAAAAACAATATTTTCTAAGAAACAGCTCCACATTTTTTCTTTAAATTTTGGTAAGATTAGTGACAAACGAACCGTATACCGTGACATAAACGTATAGAATTGTCTTGTGCTGTATTATTTTGTTTTTCAAAAATGATTTTTTTACTTGTCTCTCACGTCTGTAAAATTTTCATTAAAAGAGATTTCTTCACATTATTATATTTATGAGAACATGTGCTTTAAATAACTTTTGTAAGAGATAGTGGCAATGGCACTGTTTAATATGATGTAAAGTTCATTTTGGTGTACTCTTTTGTATTTTAAAAAATTACACAAATGTATTTTTTTAAATATCTCTTCCGTCGTTAATATGCACATTTCAATGGGTTTGTTTACATTATTGCATTTGTGAGTGAAAATGCTTCAAATGAAGATTTTCGAAAACTCAATAGATCCTTGTGAACAGGGATTCAAATTCCACATTTACAGTAACGCTTAACGCCATTTTCCATGAAAATTGCTATTTAGGATGAGTCTTTAGAATTCTTTAATATTCTTAAATTAATATTGGGGTTCTACAACTAGGAAACCGAAAAGTTGAGAAAATTTCAAAAAAATATAATTTGGGCGGCGATAGATGGCAGCAGGCAAGACGTAGGGGCAAGACTACAGTACCAGTCCCTACTCAGGAAATTAGAAAACGTTACGACGAGAAAGTCTGTGCCATTCTGTAGTACCTCTAGTTTATCTTCGTTCCTATAACCATTTCATTTAGGTATGCCATTATTCTTAAAGCTTCATTGGCATGATGGTATATTTTAGGGTACAAATTTGCCATTGATCTTAACTTTTATTCCTAGATACTTATCCGTCACTTGTCTACCACTCTTCCTTCTATGACAATTTTTTTAAATACTTTTTCTTGGGGAAATTAGCCTTCTGACTGCTCTAGGGTGTATGAGAATGATTAAATTTACGGAAAACACTTTTAAACCGAAATAATATTTTAACATACTTGAAATAAGAATGTACTTCATCGTTATTACGAGGAAGAATGGTTCGTATTGGGGTTTTAGAACCGAGAAATAAAGAATATCCGGAATCATAAGATCCTAGTTCGCGAAAATCAATATTAGAGCTAACTCTGGGGAAATTTGCACACTTTCAAATTAGTTTTTTTAATGGGAAAATACCCTCTCGGCGTGTTTCAGTTCAGAGATTTCGTATTGTCAAAGCACAGTTCTCGGCAGCAGTGAGGGCATTTCAAATTTGTTATTAAAATAGCAAATTCACATTTTTGACAGAGCACATATTTTAAAGTAAGTTTTTTACCAGGAAAACCAAATAAGATAATTATACTAAATTTCAAGTTATATTAAAATATTTATAATTATATGATAGAACTATAATATTAATTTTAAAACATATAGTAAACGCAAACATTTTGTTAATTTTTCTAACATGGGGGAGAGAGACTATTGCCCCAAAATCCCGTCAGTGGCTTTCAGTATATATCACGCATTAGGCAGGCTCCCACCGCTTCAAATTAGCGATGAGAAGAGTGGGCACCAAATGTCAAATGTCAATATTTCCATCGGAGTGCCTCAATTATTGTCCCCCATACTGCACAGCAGCCGCCATTTCGCGAGTGTGCTTCCGCTGTTTTTGCGCAGCGAGGTGCCCGAACGCCACCTGGTGGCGCGCGCCGTCGCCATGGACTCTCTCCGGCCGCGCTTCCTTCCGGCCGCACGGCGCTCGCCTGCCTTCAGCTGGCTCTGCGGATGCGGCGCCGCCGCCGACCGACTCACCACACCTCAGCAGAGTTGCTGATGGAAATGTATCTCTGGTCGACTGTGCGGTCACGTCTCTAGTGCACTGTAACTTGGAAAGGCAAATGAAATGTCAGTAACTCTGTCAAATATGACTTTGAACCTATAAAACTTTCAATAAACCCTATATTTTCATGAACGGTGATAATTGAAAATATGGTAGACGTTTTCGTGAATTGGACGTAAGAGGTGACAAAAGAGCTTTGCTATAGATAATCTCTTGATTGATATATTTTTATTTTGTTTATCCTGAATGTGGCCTGATGTGGGAGTAAAATAGCGTTTAGACACATTCCAATCACACATTTGGTAAGGGGTTCTTGGGGTCACTTTTTCGAGTAAACACATTTAAGCACTGACACACATTTCCAGACAGTAATGTAAGGTTTCCCTTAACATTGTGTATTAACTTGTACTTCAAATACGATCTACATTGATTTTCTTGATAATGAGAATCGCATCTTTGTTTAATAAGGGATCATGAAAATAAAATTAGAGCAATTTGTTTGAAAATAATTACATTTAGATAGTTTTACAATAATGAGATCATATTTCTCGAAACAGAGTGTAAATGAATACTTTTACAATTTATTATTTCAGCACATACAATCCTTTTGAATGTAGTCTTCCCCATTGGGGTAGGACGGTTTGTGAAGGAAGGTGAGGGATGTACGCCCTCAGTGAATTTCAGCCCCAACTGTGGAAGTGGTCGGGAGGGGATCAGGCGGGACCCAACATCTGAAGGGCTCCAACCTTTGCCTGGAAGAGATTAAGGAAAGCTGGAGGCCGTTTCTTAGAGCAGGAGAGCTAAGAAATCTATAACGGAAAGGCCATGAACCTTCTGAAATTAAACACATCTAGCGTATTTCTGAGCCCCTCTCGATTACCACGTATACTATATGATTAATTGCCGATATCTTTGCTTGAATTGATGTCTCCACGATCACAGCTACTGTAATTGCAACATGATTACGCTTTAGTATAAGCAAATTAACAACAACTGATAAAAGGGCGTTGCGAAATCCGATATGTAGATATCCTTAATGTTTTTAGTACTTTAGTGATTTTGAGTGGATCAAAAAGTAATATAGCAGCTTGGAAGACACTTTTTGCAACTCTGTTGTTGAAATTAGCCTGAGTATTTGGGACGTCCAATATCACCAACTTTCTCAATTATTACGCTCTCACTGTTGGCAACTCTTACAACCAGCTGTTGCCAGCTGGAATTCGCATTAACCAAGTGCATATCATCTTTATGGACTAACGAGGACTGGCTTTGAAATATTTTTGAGGTAACTCTAGTCCCTAGTCTATTTCGAGGGTGCACAGGAGGCTTGTAAGTGAAATAAGGAAGGATATAATCATAAATATTTTGAGAAAAGACCAACAACTTTAGGACGATCTTTTTTGTTAACATATACAGTCCAAATTAATTTTAAGTATTCTACATTAAGTTAATAATTTTGTAATGCATTAAATTAGCTATTAAAGAGTGAGAACTTAAAACGCACCCCCGTATATTTCAGGTCATATTCTTGTGTACAATATTACGACGAATAGTATGTTAACAAATGAATTAGTGTCTACTCGATTTTCTTAACCTTTCATACTTCCAAATTTCTTACAGACATTAGATTTATAGCGAACAGATTAATTATCAGTACTGTTGCTGTTTTTAAAATTAACTCTTCCTGACACGCAGAATAATAAATAAGTACCTGCAAATAGAAATCGTAATCTATAGAGTAAGTTCAGACATCCGGCTTAAATTTGTTGAATATTCTGGTTTCTGCATTTGCATTTTTTCCTCACCAAACGAATGTTTATGACGATAGTTGTGTGATTTCTAGAAGAATAATTATTAACCTAGCCAAACAGTCAAGAATCATTTTGTTTTTCCGCCGAATAATTATACTTCTTAGTATATAGAAAATCTGATAAATCTCTTAAAACATTCAAACAGTTCTCAAATGAATAAAAACGTACTTCGTTAAAATTGAGACGAATGAATTCTGAAATCTTCCTAATAACTAGATCAATGATGGGAATCATTTATTATCTTAGAATAGAAAGAGATAAGAAGAAAATATAAATAAAATAAAATTCAGACTCTTATTTCAGTAATTTGTTCACAGGTCGCGTGTGACAAGATCATTTCTAGTGAAAGTATAACGCTATAATGCATTTCAATGGATTTTTATTCAAATTCTATTCAGTATATTGACGTTTATTTAACATTTAGTTCTCAATTTCTTCAAATTATCAATACAATTGCATAGATTTATTAAGTTGCTTTCAGGTCATTTTTCAATGCTCCTTTGGAACTTTTCCCTTCATTTAAGGTTGTTTAAAAGCCTAAAATTCATTTATAAAGTAAAGAGCATAGGTCTATTTATGACATAATTTGTATTTTTGCTTTTAGAGAATTTGAGTAATGCGGTGTTATTGTGCTATCTGTTCTCAGCATTGTAATAAGTCCTACCATTGGACCGTTTGTACGCCAATTTGGTTGAAAAAAACACGAATCTCTAATTTTCTCGTCCATAAGAATCTTTGGTAGCCAACTAGAGTGTAGTCTATGGGTTTAAAAGTACTAGTATTACATTAAGTGAGCCAAGAAAAAAATGCCTGAATACTATTTGATTACTTGTATTTCTGTAGATATGAAATGTTTGTGAGACTTAATATTTTATGATGTTTTTGTCACAACTGTAACAATAATACTTGTTTTTAAATATATCTAACATACATTCATTACATTCTTAAATCAAACATTAGTACTTGTAATTTACGCTTTTGAAAATTATGATACGCGTTTTTGACAAAAAATGTTTTATTCAATTTCTCCACTTCCCAAGTCATTTTAGGTGTTTTTCATTCAAGAATATCCAAAGTATACATATATTTGTAAAATATACAAAATTAGGTCTGCAAATGTATTTCACATTTTATGGGACATTCTTTTCGCCTTTTTTAGTTTTCCATTTTCAATTCCCATATACAAATTATTTTTGTTTGTTTGTCTTTGATATTACACTCAATTTAAATTTGTAGATCTGTAAATTAAGTATGTTAGCTTAATTTCTTTGGTGATAAACAATATCGGGTTTACGGTTGATAATTGATGGTAGAAGTTAAGCTTAGATTCTGAATAATGCGCTCTAATAGCGAACGATTTAGTACCTCATTAATCGTCACGTAAACACCGATTCCTTATCTCCTTTGCATAATAACTTCATCGCCGACGGAGAAAGTATAAAGGAGGAGCTGTACGAGTTTTGGAGGGGGTGCGTTCGGAACGGGCAAGAGGCACGCAGCGGCGTGTGACGCTCCTCCCCCATGGCCCCGCCCGCCCCCTTCGCCGCCTCCGCCGCCTCGGCATGCTCTCTCTCGAGGCAGGCGGGCGCGCGTGATATAAAAGCCGGCCGCCGCCTCCGATCGCCAGACCGCTCCGGTTCCAGCCCCAGCACCACCGCAGCTCCCCGCGCACGCAGCCATGGCATCGGCCCAGGTGAGCGCGCCGCTCGCCACTCTACACACTTCTCCGTTTTCTTTCTTCACAACTTGCAGAATAAATCACGAAATTAATCTATTTTGAATTAATATATATTTTTTTTTGCAAAAATTAATAATAGCTGATATTAGAAGATTTTTCTTAATATGACAATGTATCTTGCAAGACGAATTTTCTTATTATTATTAATTTAATTTATTTCTATTTATTATTAATTTATTTTATTTATTTCAATTTATTATTAATTTATTTTATTTATTTCTATTTATTATTAATTTATTTTGAATTAATACTATTTATTTATTTTTGCAAAAATTAATAATAGCTGATATTAAAAGGTTTTTCTTAATATGACAAAGTATCTTGCAAGACGAATTTTCTTTTAGGACGATTTTTTTTTTTGAAATTCTAAAACAGCACTAGTAACAGTAGCAGTATGACTTGATTTATTTTAGTAAAACTAACTCTCCTATTTTTTAGACAATATATTGCAAGAGATTTGATCATTAATTTACATTTCTTAGCTCTTATTGACTTATATATCTGGTTCAACCATAGAGTACAATGTAACCAGAAGAATCAAAGTTATTCATTCAGCGCTAAAGAGCCGGCATTTCTTTAATAGTACGAT
This sequence comes from Teleogryllus occipitalis, assembly GCA_011170035.1. NCBI lineage: Eukaryota > Metazoa > Arthropoda > Insecta > Orthoptera > Gryllidae > Teleogryllus > Teleogryllus occipitalis. Next base: position 71,864 of record BLKR01001932.1, read on the forward strand.
TTCCTATCCTGTTCCAAAATGTTAAAAACAAACATCATACAAAAAAAATTATACAACACTATTCATGCAGTAATTTCATTTTTTCATAATTCATAATATACTGTTTTCATCTCTTTTTCTAGTACTAATGCTTTTATTGACTTTCTTCTCATTGTGAGATTACTTTCAACACCACATCAAAAGGTTATATTCACATTATATTTTTATTTTTTCTTTCATTATCTTTAGCGAATCTTTTCCTGCATTAAGATAATCATCCATTCCCTAACTCTTTTTAGAATCAGGAAATACGTGAGACTAAGAGCGTAGCTGCAGCCATTACATCGTACGTTCCTTTCGCCCGCAAAGTGTCTCAGCTGAAGTCTTTCTCTTCTTTCACCTCCCGGATCGTGCAGTGTCCCAACTGTGTGTCACTTCCGCACCAGATACAAGATTTCGCGAGTGGCTTAGTGTTTACCAATTTACGTTAAGCTCGTGCAAGGCCTTGGGCGAACGCCTACATCACGACCTGTCGGCAACCCGCAACACTTCTGATTTCGCGACACGTCACGTAGCACCACGTCGCGTCTTTACACGCCAAATACCCTGAGAATTTGATTCGGTGTTTTCGAAAAGGTCACGTCTCCCATTACAGAAAAATATTTAAGTTCTCCTTTTGATTCAGACGATGCTTTTAGCTTTGCTTCTTATGAAAAATTTTCATCCGCCCTTTCCATTAACCTAATCTAAGCAAGTGTATATGCATACGTATATATTTGTTTCGAATACGCGAATATCCAAAGATTTATGTTTTCAAATAAAGTGCGCCTGGAGAAAAAAACTGATGGAAATAAGGTCTTTTCGAAATAAACTATTCAGTTGTGGCTTTTACTTTCCAGTCACCCTAGAGATCAACATTGACAGTTTTCTTTCTTTATTTATACACATATCCTACTATAAAGTTTGTAAATTTAAAACTGCGCTCAAGTATTATATGGCAAATATCTAGAAGAAAATATCAAAAACTAGTCAGCGAACAATTTTATTTTGGTAAAATCAGCAAACATTCTCAAATATTTTTGGAAAACATGTCTATACAAACCTTCCATTTTCAATAGAATATCATTGTTCGTTTCCAAAGAGCGACTGATTTTTTTTTCAAATGTCTACGTTTAAAAATACGGCTGATGTTTTAGATTATACGGCAAATAAATTGCGAATAAAGGGTAATCAAAACACGATCCACCTTAATCCTTGATTTCAATAAGATTTTACATCTTAAGAAAACGGATTAATAACAAAACAAATTCTCGAGATTTAGGTATAAATACACACATTTTGGAATGAATATTTTAATGTTTGCCTACAAATCGCCCACACCACATCAATCACAAAAACAAAAATTAGTAATTGCCTTGAATTGGCCGGAAAAGACGACTGAATGACAGTCGAGAGCGAAAATTCGTCGCGACCGAAGAGCGGCGACGGTCAGAAGGAGAAAAGCGCTGCCCTGGAGGCGCGTCTGTCGCCGCCCAGGGGAACGACGGGCAATCGGGCACGGGCGACCGACCGCCGCACGAGCGTTTCTCCTCGCCTGTAACACACGCAATTAACCTGTTCATTACTGGCCTCTCTTTCCGAACCAGATGTTCACGTGTGCGTCTGCGTTTTTGCTTAGGCGTAATAACTGTAATCGAAAAACACTCAAACTTTCTTTCTTTCTCTCTTTTGGATCATTTCGTTTTATATGCCCATAGTAAACATCTAATATACTTAATAAGAAGTGCAAAAATATAAAGTCTGGACTTGATAAAACCGGTTAGTCATGCGATGCACGACTCGTGTTTTGATATTCGGTCTCGAAGAAAGAGTAAACAACTTCACGTAAACACTGAATACGTTGCACTAACTCGTACATTCGTTACCCGAGGTACTTCGATGAACTCTTTAGTACAGATACCCTGCTTTCTCCCCTTCAGTAGGTCGCGCTCTATTCGGACGACACTTGACGATCGAACTAGATCCTTAAATTCAAGTATTATGTTTTGATATTCGTTTTACCTCGTTTAAAACTCATATCGATAACTCCCTACTTTTCTAGTATCTATTCAAACCAAATGTACTCAAACCAATGTAGGTACGCACGATTTTAAGGGCATTAGAATAATGTTAAGATGATAAGAAAAATGAGCGTTGTCGTTATTCAATTCACACAAAAAGAAATAGTAAACCAAAATTCGACTTAAAAGCATAATAATGTCTGTAATATACGCTTAACGCAAACAAATTGTCTACAACAACTAGAACTTTTAAGTGAATTCCGGAAATCAACCGAACACGAAGTTTCAGAGAAACGACTGTTAACAAAATTGACAGCATGTATGTATTGACGTAAGAAAGATTCAGAAAATAAATAAAACGGTAAATGTCAACACTTGCAGAGAAAAGCGGGAAGAATTTACATTTGATAAAATGTTCCTGTTTCTCTTTTTTCGCTTTAAATATCTTTCAAGTTTCTTCCTACACTCTTTTTAACAACATTATATTTGCCATTCTTTATAAAGACTCTCATTTATGAAAAGGGGTATCATTATAAGTGGCCTTTTCTGTAGTCATTCAGTCCACATTCCCTCCATATTTCTTTTGTGTGTCTTTTATTTCACTTCCTTCCTGCACAACCAGTTGAATTATCTTTTGAATTTTCGACTTCTCACTTTATGATTGTTTCTTTCAAACTTGTCCTGCACTCATAGGATTCTCCCTAAAACATACCCCTTCATGGTTCGTACTGGTTATACCCCATCATTATCATTGTCCGTCAAACTCAGTGTAAAGCAGGGCGGCTCATACATCCTCTTGCGACACAGCTCTCTCTTCCTCTCGCCCACCTCCCCGCCCTCTCACTCCAGCGGCGTCGCCCCTCTCGCCCCCGCCGCCGCCCCCGCGCCGCGGCCCCTATATAAACGCCTCTCCATCAGCCGTGAAATCAGACCGTCCGTTGTCCTCTCCAGCAGCCTGCAGCATCTCTCGCAGCCCCAGTCTTCGGTCATGGCACGGCGCAAGGTAGGAGCGCGTTGGGAGCCACAGCGCCAACGCTCGGGCCACGAAAACGGGCACGTTGCATGTATTCAAATTAGACATAGTAATATTTTGGGGAAAGGAATGCATATTTTTTATAGAATTCGCAAAGAAATTGGTGAATTTTAAAAGTTGTTCAAACCGCAGCTGAATATGCATAAATTCCTAGGTATTATGAGATGCTAGGTATTATGAGATTCATTATGCATAAATTCCTAGGTATTATGAGATTCCTAGGTATTATGAGGTCTTAATTGCAACAAATGCTTTCCTACATTCGTAAATTTTATATTACATTGCCACAGAAATTGTCACAGGAAAAGGAAAATATTTTTCCACAATATTCAACATTATATTTTGAACTTTTGCCACCTGGGAAATACAGAACAAAAATCAAACAGCGTTCAATTTTTAAAGATCTCTAGAGATAACTGATTGCCAGAATAGACATAATTTCAGAAACATCATTCAAATACATGAAGCAAGTGAGAATAATACATATTAGCAGCGCAGCAATGGATCACTTAAAAATTTGTCTGCGATAACTATTCCTTTTAACCTATTACATTCTTTGATTTTGAAAAAAAAACAAAAACTTTAAGGTACTCTTATCGAACACTTTAATTAAGCAAACAAACAGAACGGAATTCATAACTAGTCTCGCAACCTATGTGAGGTTACACTCTCAGCGTTTTCCCTTTCACTTACTCGTCTGATTTGCTCATTACAGAATACAGTAACGCGATGTTACAAAATACGTGCACGTTCGCGAGATATTTCACGCACCCGTGCCGTCCAAATTCAATGCAGTCATCGAAGCATAAACACACTCGCCGCCCGCTGCAAGACATTTGCCGGAGGCCGGGCAAGCGGCGACACATTTCAGCAATTAACTGCCACCGCCACACGGCCATGAAACGAGCTTCTGGCTAGTTTAATTGGCTTTTACTGCAACTTCCGTGGTAATTTCGAGCGCCAAGCCGCCGGTCGCGTCTTTCCGGGATTCGGCGATACGAGGGAAATTTTGAAGCGCCGCCGCGGCCGGGCAGTGGAACCGGTTCAGGCCGGGGGGGGGGGACGCGCGCTGTCCATTCACGGCCGCGGCCTCCCGGGTTGACCCTGGCGCTGCACGCGCACGCGCGATGGACCGCTTTGCTTGACGAGGCGCAGGCGCTCCGAATGACGGTCAAGTTTACTCCGAAAGGTTTCCTTTTCTGGTTGAGCGGAGCTGGCTGTTCACACTTGTTGGGAGTCATTCAGTCAGGGAAGCTCAGTGTCAGTTGATCAGAAATCAACGTCCCTTCAAGAATAGGAAAACAAAACAATAATTGGCTAATTGTGAAAAAATGTTGACCGTTTTAATGACTTGGTAGGAGAATCAGTTTTAACTTGTAATTGTTTTTCGCTGGTTAAAATGAAAATAATTTTTCCTACAGTGAAATAACATTCAAGTAGCCTGTAAGGAATTTGTGCATATTATTCACAAGGATAGAGAACTAGACTCGACTACAATACTACTCTTCTAGAGAAGCAATTTAAAAAAAATAACAAATAGACGCCAATAAAGCATACTTCATCCCTTTCCAGCTGAAAGAATTGTATCACAATGGCAACTCTGCTACATCTTACATATTTTTTCTTATTATCCAACGTACTGAGAAATATCTGATTTTTATAATAAATTTGTGTCCTAAAACACTATTTTCTTTTCTTTTGAAATGATAGGTACTCGTTGAATAGTTTATGCTATTTATAATAAAAATGTGGGAAAATATTTTTAGTCGTACACTTGTCGATCAAAAAGTACAATGAAAAACGTTTTGTTCTAATTGCTATTAATGAAGTTGTTATTAAACATGTAATTTACAAGCATTGAATTGTCTATTATTAATACACTAAATAGGTCTTCTTTCCTAGGGCTTTTATCTAGCCGACAGCCGGTTGCCCTTTACGTCCCGAAGGGACGCATATTCGACCATACACTAGACAAACACTTGCGGGCTTCTCTGATCTGGGGTCAGCAGAACGCGAGGCCCTCCGCGACAACACACACACACAAAGTCAAGGGACAAACAGCCATGCCCAAGGCGGGACTCGAACCCGCGACCCTTCGGACCGAAGCGCTGAGTCGGTACTCGCTCTTAGCCACCTCGGCCATCCAGGTCGGCTGAATAGTTTATACTATTTATAATAAAAATGTGGAAAATATTTTTAGTCGCACACTTGTCGATCAAAAAGTACAATGAAAAACGTTTTGTTCTAATTGGTATTAATGAAGTTGTTATTAAACACGTAATTTACTAGCATTGAATTGTCTATTATTAATACACTAAATAGGTATTAATGACAATACCGGATAGATGGCAATTCTTGCTGAACGCCGCACGGGGGTGGGGGGCGAGCAGTCGGTTGATCCACCGCGCCGGTCGCATCCGGGAGAAATGCCTGCGGCGGGGGCGGGGGCGGTGGCGGGGGCGGGGGCGGGGCGGGGGCGGGACTGCGCGAAAGCTGCGCCGCCGTCTGCGAGCAACGGCCTCGTAAAGCGCGCTCGGCGGCGCCCCGCCCCCTCGGCGGCGTCCCCCGCGCCCTGCGACGCAGGTGATCTACTTTCCACTAGAAAAGAGTCGTAATCGAGTGCATGTTGGGTGCGGGTGGGAGAAAGCAGTGCAATTGTTCACGCGGGGCACGCTGCAACGAGCCATTTTCTTCGGCCTGGCGTTAGTTCCAGGGTCCGCAAGGCCTTCATTCCGTGCCGGCGCCCCGTTTGGGTTTGAACGGGACGTGCTCCTCGATGATGGTCCAAACCGTGTTGGCGTGATGATGGGGTGCTGATCGTAATGATGAGAAGGAAATGGGGGGAAGGATTGCGGCCCGCGGATTCTTATACGGAATGTCTCAGAATCAATGTTGCAAACTGCTAGGGCATAGAGGGGTCGAAAGTGATTACAATTTACCAATGGGCAGAAAATGTGCAATTGTGCATAATGAAGTTACATGCATTTAAAAAACGCGGCATTAGTCCCCAATTCGTTGGCAAGCCCATACGCGAAGACGTGCGTCAATTACAAGAATTACCCTTGACTGCGTTGAACGTAAACTCACGTACATCTGTTCATATGTAGTTGCTTAAAAATCACGGGTAAATGCCACATATATAAATGTATATAATTCTGTTAAACTCGTACGAAATTTCTCATACACATCCATTGACAAAAAGTTAACATTTTTGACCCTCTCTAAATGCCCCAAATTTTGACACATCTATTTTTAGACAACTGTATACAGTTCTGCTCCAGCATTCGCCTGGAAGTCATCAAGGGAACCACATATAGCACTGATTAAAACAGTCGGTTTGTGAATCCAGCGGGCGTAACGAATTCAACGATGTTAAACCCTTAAGTGAAATTCTGACACCTTGCAGCGATCGGACTCACAACCTTCCTCTCTAAATGCCCCAGTGGGCTACGCTCCAGCCGTAAAGCGTTGCCTTTACGCTTGCCGCTACATTGTTCAATGTTGCAGAGTAAAGGCCAAATTTTCTTCACGATGAACATTGCATATTGTAGATTATTGGTTGTGGGACCGAGACCCCCGAAGCCTATATTCATTCATGGTGAGTAGCGTCGGTGAATTCATTTTTAGAATATAATTTTTTCGCGTGTATACTATATTATTTAATATTAATTCCCAAATGACGTCACGGAGGAAAGAACCATTTACTTTCTTGCGTTAAATATTCCTATAAACTGATATGAAAATTGTTTGGATATGGACAGTTATATTTAAATATCATCAGGTAGAACAATCCTATTGAAAAATAATAAGGATATTTCTCAAGTTTGGTCAGTTTGTGTCATCATTATTGAAGATCAATGAAGGAGGGAATGGCACAAGCCAATTATGAAGTGAAATTTTTCTTTAATTAAAATAGGATGAAGTTCCAAATGTACTCATTTTTTCTATTTCTTAAATGGTTATGAAAACCTTAAGAATTCAGTAATATTGTTGATCATCACAAAACATATTTAAAACAATTGAATTCGTCAAATAAACATTACAAGTTATATTATATAAATAATATTTTGTCCGTAATTTCGAAATATCGGAGTACACATATTACCTGAAGCATAACTAGGACACATTGCATTGAAATATTTCAATCTTCACATTCTTGGAGCTGAAAAGTTAGGTAGGAAGTTCTTAGGCAAACTCATAATAAAACGACGCAGTGGATGGCGTGATTGTATTATACAGTTACGGAGAGAAGATATACACACGCGTATCATTTCCTTACTCCACAAAACATGTAGAAAGTCGTTTCAGAATATCGCTATTGCAAGAAATCGGAGGGAGTTATACTTACCAAGTTGAAGTTGCCGTTCTTTCTGCACTTCCTGGCGTCGTGGCTTCAGAACACTGACGCAAATTGTATACAGAAAGCATCTTTTTAAGCCAACCTGGATGGCCGAGGTGGCTAAGAGCGAGTACGGACTCAGCGCTTCGGTCCGAAAGGTCGCGGGTTCGAGTCCCGCCTTGGGCATGGCTGTTTGTCCCTTGACTTTGTGTGTGTTGTCGCGGAGGACCTCGCGTTCTGCTGACCCCAGATCAGAGGAGTCCGCAAGTGTTTGTCTAGTGTATGGTCGAATATGCGTCCCTTCGGGACGTAAAGGGCAACCAGCTGTCGGCTAGATAAATGCCCTAGGGTAAAAAAGTATCTTTTTAAGATGTAAATATTGGTACCTGAAACTTGATAAGTTCTCTATCCCAATAATATATTCCGTGTTAAGAGTGAAGCAGTTGAAACAAAGTAGTCGTATCTCAGTTTCCGACCATACCAGTTTGCAAATTCACACAGCCTGAAGAATCAGGCCTTAATTTAATTCACTAAGAAGTGTTTATCCGTTATCCACTAGAAAAACATATGCGTTAAATAATATTGATTTATTTTACCAAGAATAAAATTCTGACGGACAAATTTTTTGATGTAAAAATTAAATTGATCTAAATATTTCTCCGCATCATGGGTAATTTTGCGATACATTTTTACATTAAATGGAGTCTAACAATTCGTTTTCTATATGATCATACTTTCTTACTAATTTTTAAGAGATGTAGGAGATGTCATATTACAGTATTTTAATCCGTGCTTCAAATATTTTACAAAATTGCATAGGAATGACCTTTTTATAAGCCTATTCTTCTCTAAATTTCTTTTCCTTCATAAATATATCTTTTTACGAAATTAAATCTCCATCAAATAACTGGATAGCATATTGAGCAGTTCACTTGTTTTTCCAGGAGTTCATAATTTTATTCTCTCTTTTTAACTGACTTGAAGTGCTATTTCCGATTCATGCAACTTGTTTTCAGTCACGCTCCATTTTCATTGTTTATTGTTTTACTAGCGAAACCCGGCAGACGTAGTTCTGCCCTTCATGTCCCTCGTTCTTCTTCCTTCTCCCTTTCTCTCTCTCCGTCTTTCTCACTGTATCTCTCTCTGTCTCTCTCTCTGTCTCTCTCTCTGTCTCTCTCTGTCTCTCTCTCTGTCTCTCTCTTCATCTCTCTCTCCGTCTCTCTCTTTCTCTCTCTGTCCGTCTCAGTCTGTCTGACTCTGCCCCTCTCTCTCTCTCTCTCTCTCTCTCTCTGTCTCTGCCTCTCTCCGTCTCTCTCATTCATATTTAGTTGCAGATTCTGCACGTCGCAGGTGGGGTAATATCAATAAGCGCCGGACCAGCAAAAATGTAGTAGAACGTTCAAGAATTCTCATCCTGTAGATTACGGTGTGAGAAACGTTTCTTTGAGGCTTTCTGCCTTAAAAGTTTCGTTTTTAATGCTCTAGAAAACTTCGTTTATGAGTTATTATATTAATAATAATACAATGCTCATCGTAGTTTTGGTCATGCCAGCAAGAATCTGATAACTAACATCATTATATGAATGATCCTTTAATTTGGTATTTTGTCTGTTGAGCTCTTGAACATTGCCATCATTCACATGTTTCCGAGTTTGTTTTCATAATCTTAAGAAGCACGTTGTTATTAGATTGATTTCTAATGTAGTGACCCCTGTGTCATGGGAGAATGTCCAGTGGCATGTGTCAATATTCATCGTCATCTTCCTGGGATTACACTTGTCGGACATTATTCTGAAAACAACCGGGAAACAATCATACCAAGCTAATGAAAATAAACAAATTCACTTACTTTTCGAGATAAAAAAAAAACGAATTAGCCAAGAAGCCCGTTTCGGAGACACTACATGATCACGTTAGAAACTGATTATTTCTGTGACTCATGTTTCGCAGTTCTAGATACTGCGTGTTAAAAAGCAGGCTTCTTGCCACAAAAGCCATTTGATCACGAACTAAGGAATTACATTGAGAAGGCAAGACATGTACAAAATTTTGCTCAGAGGCATCTTGCTTAGAGGCTTGTGGTTATTAACCCTAAATCTACGACATGGGTACTTTGCTCTACTTTCCTTCCGAAAGTCGATATGTTATTTACGGATTTCCTTAGTTCTTTATTTTTCAATTTTTTTTCCTATGGCTTTTATCCAGCCGACAGCCGGTTGCCCTTTACGTCCCGAAGGGATGCATATTCGACCATACACTAGACAAACACTTGCGAGCTCTTCTGATCTGGGGTCAGCAGAACGCGAGGCCCTCCGCGACAACACACAAACAAAGTTCAGGGACAAACAGCCATGCCCAAGGCGGGACTCGAACCCGCGACCCTTCGGACCGAAGCGCTGAGTCGGTACTCGCTCTTAGCCACCAAATTAATGAACAATTAATTAATTACTGAGTGTGATGAAGGTGACGTTGCGTGTTTGGCGTTGCAGATCCTCGCTCTCGCCCTGGTGGCGCTGGTCGCAGCGGCGCGCGCCTACCCCTTCCCGTACGCGGGTCTGGAGGCGCTGGGCGGCCACGGCCTCTCGCTGGGCGGAGGGCTGGGCGGCGGGCTGGGCGGTGGGCTGGACGGCGGCCACGGCGGCGGTCACGGCGAGCACGTCATCGACTACCACGTAAGTACTCCCACCCTCCCACACATGGTGAAAGCTCTGCGGGAATCAATGCGATCACGAAATTAAAAAATAGCGGTAATTACGATCTAAAATTATTGTTGATAAAGTTGATATTGAATTATTAATAGCAGTAATTATTTAAAATTGAATTATCGTTTAATGATTTACAATCAGTTTCACTAATTTTTTGGGCTACAAAAAAGAAACAATTAAGATACATTGGTAAATAACACATGTAAATGCTAGGAATAGGCAACCTCGTAAGTAATTTACGTTTATTTTTACCCCAAGTAAACATCTGACCCCTAGGAATGAAAGAAAAAAATAGCGAGGGCAAGATGTGTAAGCTAGCTATTACGAAAGCGAAGCTCATTGCCATTGTAGTTTTGCAGAGCAATGTAGACGGACGTTTGGAGCGAAGGCTACTTCCGCCTAGAGGCGTCTCCTTACGAAGTGGAGGAGCAGCGCTTGTGCGCGACTCAAGTGGATGACAGAAAGAGAGAGCGAGAGGCAATGCTGCCTATTCATTCAATGGAAACTCTCTTCTCTAATACTTTAATCACGTCGTGATGAAAATACTCGTTTATTAGACAGATTTACATAAATTACAGTTTCATGAAAACATTTCACTGTTTCCCTTTCTCTTCTTTCGCGATCCAGTTAACTAAAGCGATAAAACTGAAATTCTGTGAGAGGTTTGAATTGCAAAGATAAACTAGCTTTTCTTTGCGTTTGTGGGATCCTAATAATGAGAAGTTAAAGAAAGTCACAATGAAAGTCACAAAGTTCAGGAGACTGCGAAAGCAAAGCTCCAGTTTTGCAATTCAGCATTCCAAATATTTGCTTTGGGAAACTGACGGTATAACAGATAATGTTACCCAAGATTCCAACTAATAACGCATGTGCTAATAAAATAAATAAAAGATCAAAATAAAATGCTTATTAAATTATCTTCAATAAACACTCGCTTACTCGCAATGTTTCTTGAGAGAGAAACGACAACAAAAGAGTTATATTAAAGAAGGTCGTAATCAGCAAAATTAAAGAGTTTTGTGTTTAATATTATCTAATTCATTTCAAAAAGCTTCCGTAGAAAGTATACTGTCAGCACTTATCATATTTAAATTTCAAACATCAATTTAGTAGGAAAACGAAATATGGTGGTAACAATAAAACATTCATTCGAGATTACACATCCACTTCCACTACGACTAGTACCACATAACGCCCCCTCTTTAAAAACATGGCAAACTCTTCTGGAGGCCAACACTCGCTTTCGCCGCAGCAGCAACAACTTGCGCCGCAGAAAGCGAGAGTGCACGCCTCCGATGACGGTGCTCTCTTGCGCGAGGCAGTTCGCATCTACCACGCGCGTTATCAACTCGACAGACGATGCGGCGTTTCTCCGGTCTAGCAAGCGTGCTTAAAGTACACGCAAAATATTGACAATTTCCCCGCGAAAAAATGTGTTCGGTAAATACTTTCTCCGGCGCGGCGGGAGGGGGGGGGGCGAGCTCATAGAAAGCCGTCGCAGCCCGCGGCGGCGCCGGACGACCCTCGCGGGCGACCGAGCGGCACAGTGGGACCGGCCGACGGGTGGGAGGGGAGAGGGCAAACTGGCCTCTTGAGTATCTGGTGGACTGTTGGATAAAGGCGCTCACGAGTGAGTGGCTCTGGGGAGAGATGGATCCGTGGATGAGTGAGTTCGTGTGTGTGTATGGAGCGGTGTGTGGAGCAGTGGGTTCTTGAAGGGGTGGGTTCGTGGAGGGGTGAATTCGTCGATGTGGGTTCATGGATGAGTGGAATCGTGGATTAGAGGGTGGGTGGGTGAGATCATGGATGTGGATGGGGGTTTGGGGGGGTTCGGGGATGGGGGTTCGTGGATGAGGATTCGTGGATGAGGATTCGGGATGGGGGTTCGTGGATTTGGGGTTCGTAGATTGGGATTCTGCAGATGGTTTTCTGTGGGTGGAGGGGGATCCGTGGTGGAGTGTATCTGTGGTGGATTAGGTCCATGGAGAAGTAGTGGATGTTTACTGTAATCAGTGGACGAAGGCTCTCGTGACGGCTGTAGCTGTTGGACAAGAGCAAGCAACCTCGCAAGCGGGAACACTCGACAAGAGTGAGCGCATACGTTGATAAGCATTACCAAGCAGAGTCAACTAGTTAGTGACTGGGCAGATAGGTACACGTGCGCGCAGTTGCACGCAATTTTGAATGAGTGTCAGATCGGGCGCATGGACAACTTGGGTAGGCTAATGAGCACGAGCACGCGACGGAGAGAGTCGGGCAGTGCGCTGAGGGACGTGTAGGCTTCGGGGGAGGGGTGGCCCGCCCAACTGGTCTCGCACCGCCATGGGCACATCCGCTTCCAAGCCTGCTGGAGCACGAGACCGGATGCTGTGGGAGCACTTTCGTTGGAAATGTCACACGTTTCAAGAAGTTAAGGAAAACGTTGCAGATAGGAAGAATGAAGCTGGTTCTTTCGCAAACAGTAAAGAAAGGAATGGCTAGAAGGATACAGAGAGAATAAAAGTTTTCATTCTCTGTTATTTTTAAATGTCCTCAGATGATGCGATGTCTGAAGTATCTTTAGTATGTCAAAATTGATGCGTTCAAAGTAATAGAATTACGAATTTTTATTGGAAAAATAATGAAATCTTCATTATTCAAACAACAGCATATACTTACAATACTGCAGAATTGTGTGTCTATTAAACTTCCAAAATGTTATCAAATATTACAATGACACATTTTTTCTTCTTTCATGTACAAAATGTTATGCAGGATATTTTTCGTCAAAAACTCGATTCTTTCGAGATACATTTTTATTGAATAATGAGAAGGTTTCAAATACCAAAGCATTAATACTTATTTATCACAAGAAGCATTTATATGAGCATATTTTACGTAAGGTGTGCAACTTTTAGAAGTCTTCAATTGCGGCAGCTGGCGCTGCTTCCATTGGACATTCATTCGATTTATGACCACGCGTGGGCGGGGCGGGGCGTTGCGGGGCGGGGCAGGTCATATGGAAATGAAGTGAAGAGGAAATTTTGATGCGACGCAATTCTCTCTGGATTTTGTTTGGAGGGCAGAAGAGGTCAAGCACAGTTAAAGGAAGGGTATAGCCATCCTTCAAGAGATAGATTCACCAAAACTTTCATGCACCTTTTTATTATCATCTTTCGAGCACATTCATCATTGCACAGATTTACACAGGATAATTGAACATCAGAACCGTAATTTTAGCATTAGAGCCATGTATCATATCCTACTAAAATAAAAGGGTTTAATAAAGAACCCCAGCGACACAGTAACTAATATCTTAGGGATTTAACGGTTCTTATGTTCCGACGTTCTCGGTTCAGGGAACGGAAGGAAACATTTTCGGAAGTCCACTCTCCTAAGAAGAAACAGTAATACTAAAATATAAGCTTAGGAGGTAGAAAAATATTTTTTGGTGCCCAAAATGCAAAGGTGCTTTTATGTTAAAGATTACCAATCACAGAATTCAGGAATAAATGGTCATTACTGATTTTATTAAACTCAAAACATACTGAAATAAACTTCTGTTTCCTCTACCACTTCATATCTTACATGAATTATTCAGAATTACAGTTCTCAGTCCCTACTTGTTGAAATTATTTCCTCTTCAATTATAAGAAAGGAATCTATTAGTCAATGTGTTTTCTAAAAGCACTGACAGACACATTTTAAACCCAATATTCCAGAATCTATTCATTCACCAACTCAAACATTCACCCAAAGTAAATGACAACGGTTTCAGGACATAGAAAAGAAAATAGTGACTAAGGTCGTGAAAGTTCGTCAGTGACCCTCACCAATTATTTGCTTTTATCGGGATATGACCCGCTATCTCTCAGTAAGAAAGTAATAACTCACTTAAACCTTTCATCAAGAACCACAAGGTATATCCCTTCTACTTATAATACGCTTAGAAAGGAGGACATTTTGGTACAATTCAAACGCTATTGGCATAAAACTTTGTAAATGAGCTTCTCCTGTATAGTAAATTACACCCCAGGGATGCGTCAAACCTATTAAATAAGATGAAACACGTAGAAACTGAAAATATGCTTCAAGAAGACTTGCAGACGTAGATGTAATTGACATCGAATTGCACATAACTCTATAGACTATTGTTATGTTACTGTATAGTCAGACATAGACTTTAGACTTTAAAAATTTTATGTTCGGTTTTCCTAAAGGGAACGAGTTATGTTTCGTATATTGGAATCTACGAAATTGCGATTTTTGGAACCTTCTATTACATTTTTGAGGTTTGGCTCCTTGGAGAAACATTTCTTTGTAGTATGAATGAACAGCTTATCTGGAATTCTGCGTAAAATTAAATTTTAGTATTTGATGTGTGTAATTTCACCGTGCGTGAGTATGTCTTTTTGAATGTCAATTAAGGCTTAGGAAATATTCAAATGTCTATCCACGAACAACTCCAGGCATGATTGGCCGCATTTTTCAGTTCCTGACCATTTGAAATTGGGTTAGTGTATGAAGCTTTTTTTTCACATTTAAACAATGATTTACTAAATATGTATTGGTTGCACAGTAAAACTATTATTAGAAACACTTTTTAAAATTTATTTTTATACGACCATCCAAAAGGCCTCACAGAATTGATAAATATAAATACAATAACGAAGTGGAGACATCCTAAAATGATTGCGAGTGTCTTACTCGGCAAATACACACTGTATATTAAATTTTAAGTTTAATTGAAGGGTTTCTTACATGAACCAAATTAGTCCAAATTCGATATTTTTCAGGAGACACAAAAACTTCACAGCTTAGAAGTGGGTAGTAATGTGTGTATAATTTTTCCACGTCAATGTTTGGCGCCATCCGAAAGGGAATGTCTCAGCCGAAAGCGACCGTTGTAAGGAATAACTTGGTGAAGTATCTCAAAATATGGAATTTTGGGCTTGTTTGGTCTTTGTACGAAACCCTTAAATTAGATTTTAGTTGATTTAAAATTAGAGAAAAAGGAATAGGTAGATTCTTTAAAATTAGGGAGTTTCCTGGTGTGTTTTGTTTTATGGTGGTTTGAAAATATATTTGGGAATTATTGATTTGATTTTCTTTAAGGTGTTTGATTGTTGACCTAAATCAAAATAGGATGGACAGGATGGTAAAAGTGTTAAAAAATTAGAGGATAATTTAATCAGATTATTTATAATTAGGGGCATTTGATGCTCGTATTGTATTTGACTAATGGATATAAACCGTGGTGCATTCTAAAGACTTCGGAGAAATTTGTCTTGGAAAGTTCGATAAAACCCCAACCCTGATTGCTGTCCCTTGTTGCAGGCCTACCCGAAGTACGCTTTCAAGTACGGCGTCAACGACTATCACACCGGCGACATCAAGCAGCAGCAGGAGGAGCGCGACGGCGACAAAGTGAAGGGCTCGTACAGCCTGGTGGAGCCCGACGGCAGCGTGCGCACTGTGCAGTACACCTCCGACAAGCACAACGGCTTCAACGCCGTCGTGCACAAGAGCGGGCCCTCGCACCACGCCGCCGCCGGCGGGGGCGGCCACGGCCACTTCCAGTAGACGGCCCCGCCCCTCTCACCCCGCCCCGCCCCGCCCCGCCCCGCGACGCACTCGCACGAACATCTCGCGCCGCTTTGCTCGCAGGTCTTCCCCAGAAATTTTCATCTGCAAAATGTCGTTGTTATCCAAACCAAAAATTAACGTTATGTACGAAACATTCGCACACTAAGTCATTGAGGGCATCCAATTGAAGAAGGGACGGGAAAGACTGAGTACAAAGTGGCTGCGTTTGTGGTATATTCCTAACAGGAAAGCATACCTCATATCTTGCTTTCTCAATTCATCGCACGCGTGTATAAAGTGAAAATTACATTAACACAAAGACTAAGACAAATCGAATGCGGTTAGCGGGACTGAGATACATCTAGCACAGCACTACGCTCTACTAAGAGTATAATTTGCACGATTTAATCAAAAGAAATCATTATAGAAATGAATGAAAACGTTCCAATGGACAGCAAATAAATTAAGAAAAACCTATACTTTATATTACAGAAATTGTTGCTGGGTTCAAAGTTACGGTTGCCTAATACGCCCTAAAAAGAATGTATAAACCACGTAATATCTCATACGCAAAAAAAAGCCAATTGAAGTAATGTATAAAGGAAAATTATATGCACTGAATACTAAATTCGGTATTATCATTCAATATTCAAGATGTTGCCCACATATTCAATCATTCGGTTTCGCTAATATAATGAGTATCTTCGTTTGGTCAGAGTCAAGCTTCAAGTTAAATTCTATCATTTGAAGCCGTCTATAAGGAATATCGAACTGAAAGGTAGAAATGTAGCTTGGTCATTTTGCGCCTAAGTGCATCGGCATAAAAGACCATCGCCTTGCGGGTGGGCGGGCGGGAAGGCGGGGCTTTAGGCGGCCGCTCCTTCCGCTCCGTTCTAGTCTGGGGTTGGGTCGCTTGCGGCTCCCCGGAGCTCCCTTCGCCTCGCGCTCTTCATCGTCCTGCCTCGCGGTGACGACTCCTCGCACTCCCACTTGTTTCACCTTCGTATGCCATTTGTATTTTCACCTGTCATCCATGTTGTATTTTTATAGACGTGTGAATGTCCATTTTTATGTGTATCTGTTGACATTGCATGTTTGTTTTCATATTATATTTTCAATGTATTTTTGTACTTCCAAATGAAACTTTGTACAATTTGTAAAACAAAATAAACAAAATATTTGGGACTTCTTGTTTAATTATATAATCATTACTCTGTTCCTTATTACCTCCTCTTTTGACACTTTCAAATACTCATGTCCTAGTCAGTATCGTGGGGAAAAAACCAGCGCCAATCGAAGGAAACAAAAATAAAAGAGGTTAGCAATATGAGTCAATTTAGGTATCTTGAAGCCGGTCGTCGCTTTACGCACATTAGCATGTAACTACTTGGAATGCAGTTATGCGGGTCACTGAAAGTGCAGCCGATGTCAAGGAACAACCTAAAGGTGCTTCTAAGTACTAAGAAATTGTCGAGGATGGTGGACAGTGTGACAGTTACAGGTTATCTTTGCTGCATTAATAAGAGGTAATATTTCGTCAAATTAAAATTAATAGAAGAAAACTTAAAAAGCTATTTCGAAGAAAAATTACAAATATATTTACGTTTTTTTACAAAATACGGGAAAATTGTTGCCCAAAAGAAAATAAATATAATCGGAAATTTCATTTATCAAATTTAATTGACGTATTAAAAGTATTAAAAACGAATTTTTATTTATTCAATTAATATGTAGAAATGTTCGAAAATTCAGTATTTGAAAGAAAAAAAAACTGAATATCTTCGAAAACAACTTGGACTAAAGAAAAGTAAAAAAAAATATCGTGTTAAATGAATTTTTTTCTGTACCAGTGTCAAAATTATCCATTAATATTTTCAGAATTCTCATTTTTCTTCTGCCTTATTCCAAACCAGTATTAGAAAAATGTAATCTACCAGAAAATAAAATGATGTTTTGGAATCATAATTTAATGATTATTTTCCTTGCAGATTATCTACTAGAACAGGTTTTATGGCAAACTTGCACTTTTAAACTTCACCGCACATTCATGGCATAGAACTTGTTATACAGGCTGACATTTCTTTGATTGGTCATCACTTTCCCCAAATCTTACCTCATCAATCTGAATTACCTTTCCCCAAATGTTGCTCTTTGGTCAAGAAGTTTCTCCAAACTCACGTGACCAAACAAGATGTGTGCGCGATGTTTTCAACTGTAGAACCTCTCGGCTAAATGATCGAAGCAAACTACTTTTCCCCAACACTTTTGGCTGGTCCGGATCGCTCCATCAGGTTGAACCGGACAACTATATTACAGTTTCATATTCTTAATTCAGTCCGGTTGTTACACCCTGAAAGTGTGGTAACGGTCGTGAAGGTTTAAAATAGTTCAAGTGAAGTTCGTGTACCTCCTTTTCTGGTTTCAGTGTGTAATGTTTCAATACAACTGTTGGCTATAGTTGTCTTTCTTTCCTGACCACTAATCATTCTATTGTCCGAACCTTAATGCATGCCATGTCTGTAGCTTCGTGTATCTGAACGATTCTTGGGACATGAACGTATGATTCTTCTTTGGATTATCTATCAAAGAAACACTTGAGTTATTTGTACTCTGTCATTTAAAATATTTTATCATATATCTTTTACATTGTTTCAACAATAATTCATTAAATTTCCTAATATTCATTCACTGAAGTATATGCATTCAAACAAATGAATTACTACTCTGAATCCTTGGATCTATACACTTAGTCATAGGTCCTTTCTTCACGTTATGTTTTGGTGCATTCAAAGATAAGATTTCTATATATTGAGAACCTTCTCAATTTTCTTAACTATTTGTCGCTTCTTACGAAAAAACAATGAGAACGTGGGCATCTAGGGCTCGATGTAAATTTGTGTTCATACGTGTTCGGGATACCACTGCCGAAATGTTGGGAAAACACAATGAAGAACACATTTAATTGCTTAATAATCAATATAATCAGCTTCGTTGTCTTTACATGCATAATTATACTGCACGAAAACGTACCCACAAGAAAGACTATTTACAAAAGATCTGAAATCGTAATTTTCTGTTACCTCATTCATGCTGGTACTCCCCATACCATGATCTGACCTGAGAAAAATAAATACACGAAAACAAAGAGATAAATAATCTCAATAACGTCAATCGGAAAGGTTTTGAATTCCTCTTCCCCTCAATTTCCCAACAATTTTCTATTTTTTCTATTATCCTTTCAAGTCCTTGTCTTTCTTGAATGGGAAACTACACTTCGAACAATTAACAATGTTAACAAGACACTTAAGATATCATGGTTTAATGTGTTGTGTAACTTGAGTCATCTGCTATTCTGGGTAGCACATAATTAAGCTTTCAAGGCGCCGGAACAATCTCTATGGATTCCACCGTCCTCGACGACGTGACAGATCTAAAGTCGTTGTTACAGATCCAGGGAATCAAAAGCAGTTGTAGAAAATTTTGCGTCATTGGGAACTAATTGAGAATGAACTTAGATTACGGTTAGAGAATAATGCTGAAGAACAGCTTAGAGATAAACTTTTAGGTGTATTTTTGTGCATATTAACAAGAAGCGTAAAAAATGTAGCTGTACTAAACCACATCAACAATCCCTGCAAGTTTTTTTACTGCGATTACAGATCTTAAATTGCAATATTATCAGTTCATATTCCGAATGGAGGTACAGGGTAAGGAGGTACAAGGTCATTGGGTGTTGGGAAATTTTGAACGAGAGTATAATTTTATCAGCTACTACGATTCATTGGTAACACCAATACCAGAACGTATTTGAACAACACTAGGCATGAAAGAAATGAAGTATAAAAGAAATTTTCAACATATGAATATACTTTTAAAACTGTTTAAAGCGTCGGCGCCACGTTCAACTATTCATAAATAATGTAGTGGAGCAACATTTCCACAACATCAACGCCGAGGGCGTACACACACAACCTTTAACGCACAAGCCGTACACTACATAACACTTAAGTTTTTTTCAGGTGACAAAACATTCTAGCGTATGAGCATACGTAATATTAACAATAAATAATTACTTTGCCGTTTTAACCTAAGAAGCATACATTCCCGTGGAAAGTGTTTTCTTTTTAAAGTAACCACTTTTGAAAGATTTGGTCAACGAAGCGAAGATTGAAATTTGACTTCTTGCAGCTTTACAAACTATTCTCCATTTGTCAACTGAGTTGCAAACAGTTCTAAGTCATGTCGCGAATTCCCAACAAAGGAATTAATATCGTTGTCGGACGTGAAAACGCACAGAACAAATCGCAAAATACTGAGACACGTATTTCCGAGTACGTAATGAAGTGAAGCATAACTGAAACCGGTGCAAAATCCGATGTCTATGGACGGAGGCTCAGTGCGTGAAATGGCGCCGCTCGCCGCCAGGTCGCGCGGGCGGGGCGTGCGCAGCTGGCGCCCCGCGCGGCCACGCGCCGACTCACGCTGCGCGACTCAGCTGTCCTCCAGCGCCCATGCGCACGCGCCGTGGCTGGGGCACTCCGGAGAAGCATCTACCCCCGAGCGAAGAAAAAATCAATTGTGTTCCTTACGTTTCACTTCTGTAGCACGCTTGGGAATTTTTAACCACCCCTTCTAGTCCGAGCAGTTCGTTTTTCAACTACAATGCTTGAAATTTCCTTGAATTTAAAAATAAAAATTGTGTCCGGATGCCGAAAGCTGTATCATTGCAACCTTGGGTCAATACCTACAACATTTTGGTCTCCTTTCTTTACAAACCCTTTTAACTTTGAACTTCTAGTTGAAAGGGGTTCTAGTGTATGTTCTAATATAAACTCCTAGATTCAAATGTAATACATTAAATGATTCTAATTGAGTATATTTGACATGACATTGCATTCATATATTTATTTTGTGCTATTCTAAAACTTGCTTCTGTATCAGAATCAAGGGAGATCTACTTATTGTCGTTCATATTCCATACCCTGAGCACCAGAAAGAACTCCGATCTTGAGGAAAACCTGTCACAACAGCACATATATAATTGTTAGCAATGTCATCACATTTTCTTCCCAGAATGTGGTAATTCTAAATTTCAGCGTAGAGACGCTTTTCGCAGAATTGCAGGAAAGACATGTAGACAAATTTCCCACTTTTTATCTGCAGGTTCATAAAAAAAACTACTCTAATTGTAAGGAAAATGGACTTTAAATAGATTTTTAAATTTATTACATTTCAGTTACGTTTTCATAAACATGCTTGACTCTAGGTCCACAAAGAATAGTAATTTATTGTTCCAGAATTTGTAAACCTTCCTCATTTTATCAGTTTTGAAGAATAAGGACATGAAAAATATGTTGGGGTCTTCAGTTTTCCTTAAAATGCGTATTTAACTTTTCTTTAGTTCTTCCATATAATCGCAGGAATTCAGTTCGTTTTACTTTATTATCTACAATTGAATTATGCAAAATATCGAATCTAAAAACCTGCATAGGTGGCTACGGACATCAACTAATGTCACTGCAGTGCTAGGACCGGGAGGTCCTAATGTTCAACTCCTGACAGTGACAAGATTTTTGATAAAAGGCTTGAAGGTCGAATTCAGCTGCTGTCTGGAGGAGAACTCTAGCGGTCGGCTGCTCTGATCGCCAGTTTTCCGTGGTTTCCTCGATCAACACCAGGCAGTACCCTAACAAATGGGCCACGGACCGCGCGCAATCTCTCCTTCCCAATTCTTTTGTATCCTCAGCCCTTACTTACACACACTTGCACTTATATGCACTATACATGTGCGATAACACAAATGCCGGGAGACCAGTCGCGAGCTTAGAGTTTGTCCCGGCTGGGGTGATGCTCCGCTGATGAGAGAGTCTGGTTGAGGCTATTCGATATGTAGGTGGGCGCCGGATCTCATCTTCATGTGGGGAAGATCTTCGCCACGCCACCCTCCGAGGAAAACTGCACTACACTTAAAGGACCAGTGCCCTTAACAGTGGATGCGTCCAGATATACGAACTAATCAATCAATCAAACCGAATCTAAAATCTGGCATTTCTTGAGCTATACAATTTCTGAAGTTAACAAATAATTCTTATTCTTCATCGTCCTCTTTCTATGCTATATTTCTAATAGGTTGTTAGCGACCAATTAAGGAAACTGATACTAATGCTGTTTCTCAATTCTTACCTCGTACAATCTCAGGACGTTTCAAGCAACTTTGTTTACCGGGAGTATTTTAGGCAACTTTGGTTTCCAAATAGGCCAAGCTTTATCGTGTGCGCCCCTACGTCACCCATCTATTACAAAAATAACTCATTCCAAATATTTTAAATGGCACGAAAATTACTTCGAGGGATAGTAACAGCCACACCTAGCCACACCTTGATTAGAACATTCCTACCACGGATGATCCATTTAACAGAAACTGCCGTCAATATCTGAAACTTTAATTTTTCTCTACTTTTATCTCTCTCTCTCTCTCTCTCTCTCTCTCTCTCTCTCTCTCTCTCTCTCTCTCTCTCTCTCTCTCTCTTTGCGCAATGTCACATCCCAGAACTTAACAGTTCGGTCGTGGCATTCCTCCCTGCAGCGCAGCAAATCACGACGCTCGTTGGCGAACGAAAGTGCGCGCCTTGCAGTCCTTGTGGTACCGCCTCCTTCGGCTCCGCGACAGCTACTCCAGTACCTCCCACCCGATGGAGAAACAGGGCACGTTATTGTACAATTGGGCTCATGTTGCTCGATCCCTACTTAGCACCATGTAAATGGCATATCACATATATATATATTGAAATACCCATCCATATACTCGTCTTGCTGCCCTCAAATTTCTGTAACCTGTTTCCGAATTTCCAATAAATATGTGGGCGCCAGGAAATGGTTACGAGAATGAGCTCCCAAATTATGTTTAATTATAACTCCGTTGCTGACTCAGTCGGCGGGTTCTTTACCGAAATAATCTTCAATGCTTACGATTACTTAATTCGCCCCCATACGGAGAAGCGTGGAATCTGAAATGCAAACTTTAAATATCCTACTGGATTGCACGTGACTGCAAATGATAATCAGCTTTCATCCAATACAAAATAACAAATTTATTTATAAATTTTAGTAACTTGTTTTAATAGAAATAAAGTATAACATTCTTTTTGGTCATGACCTTTACTATAGCGCTATAGAACCTGTTATCCATGCGAATCTTGGGCGCTGTCCTGGTAAAGGATGTCTCCCCGTAGACTTAAGCAATAGGCCTCGTCTGATCTTTCTTGCTACCGACCAAATCCGTACCTAGTCGTTTCTTCTCATAAACCACTATGTACACTGTTTATCCAATGGCTTTCCATCCCCATTCACCTGCTTGAATTGCTGCAAGTTCTAATACTCCTTATTGTTCATTACCTAAGCAAAATCTTAAGTACTGTTTAAATATTACCATATAAGTTCACCAAGTTATCATCGGGTTCCTATCATCGGAGACTAAGTTCGATTATCATTGTCCGCTTAATAAAATATAAGTCCCACTTTAGGCATTCACTGTTCACTTCGTATAAAACAATTTTTGAGTTCTATCTTGTGAGTGACAGTCCACGGGAGAGACAGACCAAAAAATTAGATTTTTGTAATTTGTGAAAAGACTTAATAGAGCAATATGGTGTTTATGTCGTCGGATAGGGTGCATTCTGTACTAACTCTACCAAAAATTTAAAGAAAAAATTTGGAGCCGTTTTTGAGAAAATTTGGGAGTTTGCAGGGAGCTTCATTAAACGTACCCCTAAATATTAAAGAATGTTTTTCAAAGTCTCAAAGCTTCAACTAGAGCCAGATCGACAGGGCTTTCTTCAATTTGGTAATGATTGTATTCATTGTTTAGGCGTTAGCAGTGTTCACAGACGGACGGATAGGAGATGAACAGACGGGCGTTTTGAAAAAAAAAACAACACTTTTTCGGTATCAGGAGACCCCAAAACGTGTATTTCCGTTGAAGTATCGAAATCGATTTTCCGCAGCATCACATAACTTTCTTTATACTACGTATATTACTCCCGTATATACGTACGCATACAAGATAGTATAAATAGATGATGATATTTATTGGAAAGAAAAAATAAACAAATTCTACCTTGGCAATTCCCTCATCATCGTTCTGTTCTCGCAATATTTTTGTGTCCTGAATTTAAAATAAAGATTTAGACGAAATGTGCTAAGTACTGACCACCGCGGAGGGCCGCAGCAAGGGAGAGGGGGAAGGGGAGAGGAAGACGGAGAGAGGTGAGGTGAGAAGCAAAGAGAGAGGTGATGGGAGGAAGTGACCCCGGTGAACCCTCACAGATTTTGGGGGAATTAAATGAGCTCGGCGTCTCACGTAAAGTTTTAAAAGTGTTGCAGAGCATGTACAGAGAAGTAAGTTTCTGCATCAGGTGCAGGCAATAAAATCGACAGTAGGAGTAAGACAGGGCTGTCCTCTCTCACCGCTATTGTTTATCTTGTTTATAAACGATTTATTGACGTGGGTACAGGAGGCGGGTACACCTGCGCCGGAAATTGATGACCTGAAAATTTCTTGACTTCTATATGCGGATGATTTAGTTTTATGTTCGGAGACTATTGAGGGCTTACAGAAAAGTTAAAATATCCTAGAAAGGTATAGTGAGACATGGGAACTAAAAGTAAATATTCAAAAAACGTAAGTAGTTGTCTTCAAAGTATGGATTTTTTGGGGTAACACAGAGAAAGGGTATGACGTTCAGGAGGAGATCGACCGTATGAAAACGTTTACATATCTTGGTGCAAAATTTTCCATGACTGGGGGATGGAATAATCACATAGTGGCGGCGCACAGTAAAGGAAGAATTGTGCTCAAAGAAATCATTTGCGCAGGACACAGGGTTCCGGAATTGCCTTTAACGGTTTGCGATATATGTTTAAATCGCTAGTTCTCCGAGCTATGAATTTTGGGGCAGAAATCTGGGGAGTGGATAGGATAGATCAACTAGAAAGCATCGAAACAGATTATCTCAAATTAATTCTCGGTGTTTCTAGATTCGCAGCAAATACCGGAGTCTTAAGAGAGGTCGATAGTGTAGGAATTTGGCAAGATTTTAAAATGAAACCCATTAAACTTTGGATTAAATTAGCAGGTGAACAGGCTGACACACGTATACATAGGTGCTTTAGAGTTCAGTTACAAAGAAGCGACCAACGCCACTGGTCGTACAAAATTAAACTGCTTTTAAAACGTGCACCTTATACGTTTTAGTGCACAACGTGCACTAAAACGTTTTCTCCGGAGATGGTGGGAGATTGGGGAACACGTGAGATAGAACGGCTAATTTCCGATAGACTTGCGGATATTAAAAGGCAAGAGATCTTGGTAGCAAGCGCCGAATAACGTTCGCTAGTGGCACAAATTCACTCGAGTACGGTATGGGGTTGTGAAAGTTACGTACACACACTTCGAAAGGACTCCCTTGGTTTAGGGTCGGGGGGTGGATGCAACGTAGATTAATGGACTCGAGTGGTAATGGCAGCTGTGTGCTTTGCGGTGATAGGGAAGATTGGATCCACATCCTTTTAATTTGCTGTGCGACCGAAACATGGAGAAGAAAATAGATGGGAATGGGAAATTACTTCTTCCAATATATAAAAGTAACGATCCTCCAAAATATTTTAGGTGATAAAAGGTCTAAATTCATGAAAGAATTAGAAACAGTTCTAGGAAAGGTTCGGACCATTAGGGAAATTGAAATTAGGGAGTGGGAAAATAGCACTGGTTAGTATGAGTGGAGCCTAGACTGCAGAAAATAAATAAGTCAATAAGTAAACAATAATTAATTTAATCAGTAATTTATGTTAAGTTAGTAAATAGTTAAGAAAATAAGTTATAGTGAACTGTTAAGTAATAAGTAAATAAAGAAGTCAATAAAATAAAATAAAATGAAACTGCCAAAGTAATAAGCACATTAGGGGGCGAAGGGAAGTGGGAATCAGAAATGTAAGGGCAGAGGCGTTGGTGCGGACGATCTTCTGTGGCGCTGTTTGATTTCAGGTGCTGAGGAGGCCATTGGAAGGAGAATGCGTGAAGCTCGCGCCAAATAAATTAATACTTTAAAAAGAAGTCGGATAGATCAGCAGGCATGTATTAGCTTCTGACGGCAAGTTTTTCCACCTTCAAGGGTTTTTTCCTCAGTCGTACCTTATGGTAGCTTTTCCGCGGCTTTGATGCGAAGGAGAGACCATCTGGGGTGAATACCAGAATTTGAACGCGGTAGGATGTTGCTATTGTATGGCTTAAAGGTCTTCGACCTAGTTACATAGCATTAAGTTATCTAATTTGTCTGTAATAACTACCTACTAAATAAAAAAAGATATTTCAGGGCATAATGCTCTACTGGTTGTCGGCCAAGCCTGATTTACACGAAAGATTTAAATTATTAATCAAAGTTTCCTCTTCCAGTAGTCTCTTAAATTCAGGCAATCCTTGCCAATGCGATTGTATAAAGAATTTTATACATTCTACTCGAATCCGTCTCACTGAGCTCATTGGTCAGCGTGCTCGCTTTCCAAAATGCGACCCGGGGTTCGATTTCCGGACGGGGCAAAATTATAATGTGTGTGTTCCTTGCGATGCCCCAGAATGTGTTCTGTATGTAGATGAATAAACCCGCTTCTCAGGTTGAGAAGAACAGTATACGGCGTGGGGAAGTCTTCGTGCTAACCACACGTCGTACCCCCTTAACTCATGGCCGCGAGGCCGGGACGCTGCTGATAGGCCATGGCCCGCACGCGGGCTGACGCACCAAGAACAGACAGGGAGACTGACAGATACTCGAATTCACCAGTGCCAGTGTAGAACAATCTAAATGAAGAAAAGAAAACGCCGATCTGGATGGCCGAGGTGGCTAAGAGCGAGTACCGACTCAGCGCTTCGGTCCGAAGGGTCGCGGGTTCGAGTTCCGCCTTGGGCATGGCTGTTTGTCCCTTGACTTCGTATGTATGTGTTGTCGCGGAGGGCCTCGCGTTCTGCTGACCCCAGATCAGAGGAGCCCGCAAGTGTTTGTCTAGTGCATGGTCGAGTATGCGTCCCTTCGGGACGTAGAGGGCAATCGGCTGTCGGCTGGATAAAAGCCCTAGGAAAAAAAAGAAAAGAAAACGCTCAGAATAAGAAAATGAACTGTGTGTCAGGGCTAGAAAAAATGTAGGCAAGTGAACCGTGGAATATTTCACAAAGTAAGATGTTCCAAAAAATAATTTAATTAAATGTTCCAAAACGTAAGACAAAAATTGAAACATTCAAAATTACAAATGTTTGAAAACAATTTTTTTTCAAAAAAGCAGGAATCTTCTTTTTTGCCCAATTCGCCAGTCGTAGTAAGAAATAAGTGGTGAACCATCATTCATGCGGCCTCCTCATGAATTCTGTCAACGTGCCACTATCCCTGTCCTGTGACTCCGAACAGGAAGTGACGCCAAGGCGACACGAAAGCCGTCGCATGAGCAGAGCGCACGTGTCCCTTTACGCCCCGGCGCTGCGTGGCGCGGCGCGGCGGCGCTCGTAATCGAGTTTCTCGGACGAGGAAACCGCGCGGCGGGCGAGTCGACCATGGACGCCGCCTGCTTATGGCGAGCAGGTGCTCAGGAAAGCGGCCCCACCGCACCGCGGACGGCAACGTGCGAGGGGGCACGCTCCTTTTTAGCATTGGAGAGTGTTAGCACATTTGGAACGTCTTGATCCTCAACCTTTTTTGTATATATCAAAAATATATTCGAAAGGCGCGATTCAGAAAAACCTCTTTACCCTCGCACGGTTCAGAAAAACCTTTTTTTTTTAAATTTTGAAAATGTCCCAGAGGCTTCACGTAAAGTACCCCCCAAAATTCAAATATCTGTTTTATATTCAAGGAGCCGCGACATCAACCAAATCGATTGGGGAACATCAATTTTGGAGAAAATCGGCTGAACGGTTTAGACGATTGCGTTGTTCACGGACAGACAGACAGACCGAGTCTGTCACAGGACAGGGATAGTTTTCCCATCAATCGATTTTTCCGTACCAAGGATCCACAAAACATGGATTGTGGTTACACCATTGTTAGAGTATTTTCCTTCTAAATTTTTCAACTCTATTTATCCACTTTTTCGTTATCAGGGCTCTGTAATAAGAGTTTTCTTCCGAAAATTGGCCGTTTTCTCAACAGCTTTACATAACATTCTCTTTTCTACGTAGCGATAGTAAGAAAGTAAAAGATTATCTCAAAAACCGCTTCAATTTTTTTCTTTAAATTTTATTCCACGGATGAACAAAAACCCCTAAAATAATGGGGCATGATTTAATTAATTTTCACTTTCTGAACATTTCAAATTTAGAAATAACACGCGAAAGTATGTGTTGTTGTAGCACCACTACTTTATTCTTGTGTTAGTCGGGTTTTTGACTAATTTGTTCTTAAATGAAGCTGATATGTTTGGTAGATATTGGTAGATTTAGGAAATACAGGCTATTGGATTTGTTATTGGCATATCGTTTAATCCGATATGGAATTTATTTCTGGTTTATGACCTGGGGAAATCTGTAATTAGTCTGAGATATTTATTTGAGATGATTTTGAGTTTCATTTCCGTTGCTATTGTTTACATTGAACATGCGTGCATTGTGATTGTGGTATGAGTGAATGATTAGTGAGTGTCCATATGGAAGGACTTTGCGTTACCTGGTAATCTGACACACTTAAGTGAATTTTTTATGTCCAACATCGAATTGACATGTGTATTCCTCTGCGAGGGCGAACGCTCAGCAGAATCATACGGCAACCTTTACTCTATGCTCATCTAACATTTACCTCAAATAACGTTCCTCAAACAAAGGGTAACTTTTGATAAGGTTTGATAAAGTGAGTAATCAGTAAATGTTAGGTCAATTTTATTCCTAGATATGGAAATTATATTACAAGTACGAACGCACTTGAAGCAGAAAATTGATTCATGTGCTTAAAATATTATTTATGAGTTTCTTTTGATATAATTGCCTAGCGACAATGAGTTGAGTGTCATTTTAACTACAAGTTATTTTTCAGAAAAGTCAATTACTGTGAGTTCATTATTAGTTCTCGCAATGAGGTAAATCTGAATAACAAAATCCAATCATCACCATTCTTTTCTGTATTGCTAGGATAGAAACCAATGATACAGTTATTTCGAAACTAAAACAAACTTGGCGGTTACGATTGAAAAGAGGCTCTTGTCCAACGAAACCACCTCCTGCGGTCAGTCCAATGCGGCGTGGACCAGGAAGAGGAGGAGGAAAGGGCGGGAGGATGGATTTTATTATGATGCCAATGCCTCAGTCTTATGATGATCAAGCCTTGAATGGGTAAATATGAAAGGAGATTACGAGGATGTGATTGGAATGACGATGGGGGAGGTCCTAGGTTCGAGTCCTGAGGGCGGCAGGATTTTCGACACTAGCTTTTCAGCTAGGCCGAATTCAGCTGCTGTCTGGAGGAGAATTCTAGCGGCCGGCTGCTCTGATCGGTAGTTTTCCGTGGTTTCTCCGATCAACACCAGGCGAATGCCGGAGCAGTACCCTACCAAGCGGGCCACGGACCGCGCGCGATCTGTCCTTCCTCTTCCTTGTCCTATCCTCTCCCCTTACACACACACACTTACACCAACATGCACTACACTACCACATATTCCGGGAGACCGGTCGGGAGCTTAGAGCTTGTCCCGACTGGCGCGGTGCCCCGTTGGTGGGAGAGTCCTGGTTAGGGGGAAACCCCACTAGCCGACGGTAGGTCGGCGCCGGATCTCGCCATCCAGCGGGGGAAGATCACCGCCATCTCCCGAGAAAAACATGCACTACACTAACGGGACTAATGACCAAAGTATTTGACGTGCCCGGAAACACGAAAAAACCAAACCAAACCAAACGATGGGGGAAGACATTGGGGGAAGACAATGGGGGAAGGTTGCAATGGGGGAATCAGAGGACTCCTCACCTTGTTCATGGATCGACCGGGATTTGAACCCCAGTGCCATGAGGGTAAGGCGAGCGGTTTGGCCACTACCCACGGGGTACCTTGGGGGGGAGGAGAGGCGGGTAGAAAGCGGCCGCGGCGGAGTTCAGCGCTCGCAGAGAAAGGCGGGGCGACCGCCGCCCAGCTCATATTGTGCCGGCGGTGTGGAAACGCGGGAAGGAAAGTGCTGTCGCCGCCATCGCACTCTCATCAATTTCGCGTCGCCAGCCGGACAAAAATGCTAAAATCAACTTTCTTGAAAAATGTTAAAATCGATATTACTTCGAAGTACATAAACATGAGCTTTGTACGTGTTTGTTGTGTAACTCAGTACGCGGCCGAAAGCGTCGGTGTAACCTGTGACCGCTCTACCTTTTCACTATTCTCTAAAAAGCCTACAGCGGGTCACTCAAGTAACCTAGTAGTATTACTTGATCTGTGACTTGTTATGAAAATGTCACACCAAAAATTAGGAATGGTTTTATATGTCCTAATTGCCCTACAGGAGTGGGTTCGTCTTTTAACCTGCTTTTGTAATAAAAGAAACATAGGCAAGTTAATCTTTTAACTATGAACCGAGTTCTAGATATATATTATGTTAAATACTTGAATACAATTCTAATCTAGCATTTACACATTGCATTGAAAAATTCTATCACTTGCTCTACCTTTAGCAATTACGTGATTACCAAACAACTGCAGTTGCGTTTTAACACTTGCATAAATACTTTACATAAAATTATATTATCCTTAACTTCACTTCACAAAAAACACAATAAAATACCTGTACACAAGACAATAATACATGGAAACACAATATACTGAAAAAGAATCACGTACCAAAATACCCTTTACATACACCTTCAAAGAAATTGTCACTTGCGTAGTGAATGAAATATATACAAGACGTTTGTTGTTTCACTTTCACGTAGATTATTACTTTATACAATTTAGCCAGCAAAGAAAGAAAATGTCGTTATGCAATGAACGTACAATCAATAATAACTCTTTTACTAATTATTGGTTTTGAACAATATGGAAATGATTAAACAAGAAATTGAAAACACACACTAAAAGAACAAATATTATCGTTAATAGGAAAATGAAAAAATAGGTTTTTACAATTCTTTACGTGAATTAGCTATATGGCTGCTTCCTTTTACGACTGTAATATTGTAAAAGATTACGTTTAAATGATTTTAATATAATTACTTGACTATCTACGTCTATAAGTGAGGTGAATACTATCTCTGTGGAATAATTCTCGCTTCTTCAAACATTTTTTTTAGAATTTCTAGGGAAGTTTTCTGACTCACAACAAGTCTTCTCGAAGAAATATTTCTACAGCTTGGAGCGGCGACAGGGACCCAGATCCTTTCAAGGTCGTGGCAATCCCTTTGCTTCGGCGAACACGTGCTCTGGTGAATCACTAC
Organism: Teleogryllus occipitalis; assembly: GCA_011170035.1. Lineage (NCBI taxonomy): Eukaryota > Metazoa > Arthropoda > Insecta > Orthoptera > Gryllidae > Teleogryllus > Teleogryllus occipitalis. The sequence continues at coordinate 102,987 of BLKR01001932.1, forward strand.
CACAGTCCTCCGAATTTTATACAATATGACTGCAATATCTCCGCGTAATGGATTTCTTATGTGGTCAGCCAAGACGAAAGACAAAAACAAAAAAAAGCTGGAAATAGAAAGAAACATTTCCTATAGCACTTGCTTTCTATTTCAGTATACGTTCTTGAACGTTGAAACATATTATTTCCTCGTTGATAGAAAAATCGTATATTTCTACGTAATGCGTTCACGTGAATGTATCAGAATATTCATGATTTAAAGCTCTCAATTCTCTCACACATGGTATAGTTATTTTAACATGATGAGACGAATTACCTTTTTCAAGCTTCTTATCGTCGAAATTCGGCGAAATCTCCTCTCCGTCCAGCACGAACAAATTCGGTCTGTCCAGATCGGCGGTCGGCAGCAAAAGAGAACGCTTTTCGTAGCGGTGCTTTGCGTTAGTGCTGATATTTTTAAGGGTGATTTTTGATTGATTGTCACTCTATTCTACGCGAGTGCGTCCAGAAACATTAATGAATTCTCGCGAGGGATACCATTTACTGCTGGCGCGATCTCTTGCAATTCGGTAACACTATAATTGCATCTTGTCGTGTCTTAATGTTCTCGGGTGCTTCTCAAAAATCAATGGAACCGACATATGGGCGGTTACAAACTGTAGTAGGAAGACGGTACCCGGGCGCTAGCCTCTCTACTACTTAAGGAATTTGCTTTTGAAAAGCAAGTGTATGAAAACTCTTTATGCTGGCAGAAAAATTAGAAAACACAGTGATAATTGTTAATGTTGAGATGTAGTCCTTAGATACATAACCACATAATGAAAATATGACTAACGTAACACCTGCAACTTTGTGAGACAGGCTCTTCTGTAGGACCTGCATTCTCGTGCGGTGTTACCCCCCGGATCACAACATTCTCGAGGCTTAAAGAAGTCAATCGAGACGAGAATTAAGACATTCAGTTATAATCTTGCAACTGGGTTGGAAAGAGTTTCCAACTTGAGACTTGATCCTTTGTTGACAGGATAGTGCTTTCCGTCTCTGGGAACATCTGATCTGCCCTTAGCCACTGGTTCGACGCTTTCATGTCGACATGATCTTGACTAATTGCATACAGATGCTTTCCATGCAGAGGCTTGGTCATCGGTGTTTCCAGATTTTGCTGTTCTTGGTAATTATTTTCGTTGTATTCTGGATGGCTTCACTTCAACGGTGTGGATTCATCTGCTGAACAGACGGCACGGTATGGTTTAAATGTTTCTGCTTCCTTTGAAAGTATTCTTGTAAAGATTTTATATGTTGGGACTGTTGGTTGACTATGCCCAGAACACCTCGATCACCCAAATGTCGTGGCAACGTTAAACTTTTGTCTGCTGATTTTGGATGATACTTACGTTCTTTAGTCATCAATGTGCGCAGTTTTCTTTCAAGGTCTTCGATTTCCGTTGTACTCCATTTAAAATAGCGGGTTTATTGCCAAGACAAATCTTAGCGAGCTCAGCGAGCCACCTTCTTCTTCTTCTTCTTCTTATAATAATAATAATAATAATAATTATTATTATTATTATTATTATTATTATTATTATTATTATTATTATTATTGTTATTATTATTATTATTATTAGCGTATCTGTCAGCTTTTAGCTGGTCAGCTTTCTGAATAAGATGAACAATTTCTTCATTTAGACTAGCCATCTAAAACATTCTTTACCACAAAGTTAAACGAGATAAAATAAATCCCCAAAGAATGTACAAGGCGAAATACACTTACGTCGGTACTGTCCGCCGTATCCGCTTACGTGTCTTGCACTGTCCGCTACCCTGACTCTCGTAACGCAACCAACACGATCGGTCTTAGGCTGATGCGTCGTTCTTCGAAAAGTGGGCAATAAACAGAACCATAATATGGATCATGTTACAATAGGGGCGACATCCAGAAGGAGATGAGTTCGTGAAAAGGTAGGAGAAGAGATAGCGCGACTGTTTCACCACTAAAGTGACTAAAAGCAATGCAATATCGCCTGAGGTCACTCAGAGCGCACCGTGTTAGTTAAGGGTTAAAACCTCGGTGTAAGATAATATAGGTGTGTTAACTAGCCGCCTTTTGGGCAAATTTTGTCTAAAGCCAGTTTGAGGCTAGTTCCTTACTTGACCGTACGCACGATCGGTTTGGGATTCGGCCGAATCAGCCGTGGTTTGGTCATTTATTATGTTTCGCGAATTTAATATTTTCTGGTATTTTCTTTGCAAGAAAGGGATATTGATCACTGGACACAAAAAATCGGGGAGACACTACAGTTAAGTATTGGAATCTTTTAAGACGCATCATATAGTCATTTTTTAAATTTATTGCACCCGAGCAGTGGATAAACTACTTTACAGGTCTGAAATTGGATACAAACACTAAACAAATAGTACAATATTAAGTGAAAAGCACCTAGGTACTTGCAAATTAAACTAACGTAACCCAATTTTTTCTGTGAGAGGTAATCCCCTCTGGGAACTTCATTTTATGCACAGGGCAGTGGTGTGGAGGCTGTGGAAAAGGGGGAGGGGGTGTGAGCTTAGGATTAGGCGTTTATGGTGCTTACGGAGGTCTGAATTGATCTTTGGGAAGGCGTGATTTGATTCTGGTTGGACCATAACTGGATTTTCCCAGGTGGTAGAGTCTGGCACCGGGAATTAGATTTAGGTTGGTGAAGAATTTTTTTGATAATGTTGAAATGTGATGAGAAATGGTTTCGATGTTCAATTCTCTGTGGAGTTGTTTGTTGCATATATACCATGGGGAGTTAACCGACGTTTGGAGTATTTTATTTTGAAAAACTTGAATTCCTTTTAGGTTTTTTTTTTTGTGCAGCTCCGCCCCACACAGATCAGATATATGTTAGTGATGGTCTTAATGCAGTTTTATAAATATGCAATTATGTCAGTTTGGAGCACCGATTTACGGTTTATAAGAGGATATAGGTTGAAGAGATCAGCATACGTTTTGTTCAGCCGAAGAATAATGTGCGGTTTCCATGTGAGACGAGAGTCTAGGATGGCTCCTAGGTATTTTACGAGCTTGTTGGATAGGAGCCAAGGAACTGGTGGATTTCCTATTGTGATAGTTGGAGGGTTGGTTATTCTTTTAAGTGCGAAGATTTTTGCTTCGCATTTTGCTGCATTTAACTGCAGGCGCCATTTTGCTGCCCAGTCAGAGAAAGTGTTGACGGCTGATTGTAAATTGTTGATTTCAACTGAAAGATCCTGGTGTGTAGAGAATATTGTGGTGTCATCTGCATATGCCGTGGCAGAGATTGTAGTACATGGCATATCTGCTGTGAACAAATTGAAGAGGGTCGGGGAGAGATGTGAACCTTGAGGTACCCCGGTCAGAATTATCTTAGGGGCGGAGAGAGAGGAATTTATTCGCACCGAAAAGCTTATATTTTCGAGAAAGCTGCTTATGATTTAGACAAGATAATCGAGAGTGCCGTAGTTCCTTAATCTACAGAGCAGACCTATGTGCCAGACTTTGTCAAAGGCACTAGCAAAGTCTAAAATGACTGCAGAGCACTATTGCTTCTTTTGAAATGCTTGTCCTATGGTTTCTACTGTTCTGTGAAGCTGGTTGGTGGTCGAATGAAGATGGCGGAATCCGAATTGAAAAGGAGGGATAGCTTTCATATCTTGAAGAAATTTATTCAGTCTAATTAGAATCAGTGTCTCGAAAATTTTAGACAGAGTGGGCTATGGCTTATGGGTCTGTAACTAGAGGGATTTTTTTAGGTTTTGGGGAATTTTTAGGTTTTAATATTGGAATTACAATGGAGTTTTTGAGCTTGCCGGGAAATAGCCTAATCTGGGGGAGCTGTTGAAGATGGCAGTTAGGTAAGCAATGGAATGAGGAGGTAAATGCTTTAGAACTATGTTGGGAATACCGTCTATTCCGGGAGATTTTTTTTTGTATTCTTAAGTATTTATTTGACATTAGAGGGAGAGTTACAACTAATTGGTAATGGAGCAGTATGGTATGAGGATCTTAAAAACTCCTCTACGTTTTGGAAATTCAGATGTGTAGAAATAGTGGGATAAAAACCATATTTGAAATGGTTGGCCAGCATTTCTAATTTGTCTGATTCCGTGTAAGCAATTTCAGAATTGGCGGATAATGGGGGGATTGCTTGGTTGGGGTGGCAGAAATGATGACAGAGTTTCCACAAAGTATTGGAATTTTTATCAATGTTTAGAAGTAGTTTTTGAAAGTTTTGATAGCGACATTTATTTAACTCTTCGTGAACCTTAGGCGTTATCTAATTTAAAGCGGTTTTTAGTTAAAGCCGGAGTGTTTGCTATTGTCGTCTTAAATATCGCTTTTGTCTAATAAGATTCAGGATGTTGGGCGGCAGGGGACTTGGTGGGGGGTGCCTCTAGTGGTTGTAATTGGGAGTAGGTGTATTTATTGCAGAGCCGATGGTGTTGCCGAAGAAAGAGATAGCTGAATCGATTTGATCTGAGTTTTTAAGGTGGTAAGGGGGTGAATTTAGAAAAATATTCTCGAATAGTTTTCAATTAATATTCTTGCGGATATGTGAATTGGGGTGATTAGATACTGTGAGATTAGCTTCACAGGAGAGAAGTACCGGGAAGTGGTCTGAGTTTGATTCTGCTAGAACAGATTGGAATAAAGTTTTCGTAAAATTTTTGCAAACTGCAATATTTAGGATATCCGGAAAGATGCGACGATTATACGGATTATGCGAAGGTTCCAGTGAAGCAGATATAATTAAATTATTATTGATCGTATATTTAAGTAAAAAATTTCCATTCGGGGTGCATATTCTGCATCCCCGTGCGGTATGTTTGGCGTTGAAGTCGACTATGGCTATGATAGTTGGGTTTGTACACAAAGTAAAGTTGTGTTTGTTTCAGGGGGATATTAGGAGGCTTATATACTGCAATTAAAGTGATTGGTGTACCGTGTGACTGATGTTGCGCTATTGCTATATTTTCAAGTCCTGGGGTGATAAACAGTGGCAGAGGATCGTGTCGAATCCGTTTTTTAATGAAAATTGCTCCTCCTCCTGCTGCAGTTCGAGAAGGTCTCCCGGATCTATAAGTCAAGTAACCCGGAACCTTAATCTTATCTTTGGGAGTAAGGTGCGTATCTGTGATGAAAGCAATATCTATATTATAATTATTTATAAGATGTTTTAAAAAATTGATTTTTGGGATGATTCCGTTTGTATTCCAGTTTAGGAGAGTGAGAGACGTTAATTTAATTTGAGACATGTGCTTGATAGTTTTGAGTATTATTGATCTGAGATAAATATGGATGTGACGCAAGCGCTATTTGAATTAGGTTGTTGACTATGGGAATGAGGGCTTTGATGACTGTTTATTATTTCTGAGATTATATCAGGGTGTAGGGATGTGTTATGGTGATAGGGGAAGGGGGAGTGGATGTGCAGAGTTTGTTGATGGGTGTTGAGAATAAGATGGAATAACATATCGTTGAGGAGGAGGAGGAGGAGGAGGAGGTGGAAGGTTTAGAGAGAGCGGGGGAGAAAGGGATTGTCTAGACTGACGATAGTTGACACCAGCGTGAAGTGGGGGAAATGAGGAAGGGGAGGGGGAGGGGGGAAATTGTTAACTGTCTGTGAATAAAGAGAGTTAGATGATCTTCTTTGCATGAATGCTTCTTGTCTTCTTTGTAAATAATCACATTTGCGTGATGATATTGGATGAGCTTGGTTAGAATTTACGCAAGTGGGATTAAGTTAGGAGTTTAAATTGCATTTACTCGGTTGATGGGAGTTAGCGCATCTTACACATTTTGAGGTTTTCTTGCAATAATTTTTAGTGTGTCCGAAGTCCCGACATCTTTTGCATCTCAGAATAAATTAATTACGGCGTCTGAGTTCAACTGAAACCAGGGCACTGAAAAGTCTATTGATGCCAAATAGTTTTTCAAAGGTTGATCTGTCAATCACTGAAACTGCACATAATGGCATGGGAAATTTATCAATTTTAAACAAGCGGGTTACTTTGACGTTCAGAATATTAGCCTTGCTGAGTTCTTCAGTAATTTCACCTTCTTCGTAGTCTATCGGCACTCCACGAATAACTTCACTAAAGGCGAGAGACCCTTCACTAAAGCTGAAGGGTCTCTGAACGTGTGATATTGACACTTATTCTGATCAAGAAAGTGAATAATTTTTCTGAAATCGTCTATTGAATTAAGAATAGTTTTAAGTGAGTTACCTTTTATTTGTGTGATAAAGTTTTCTACTATCTCGGGGGTAAATTTGCTAACAAGTTCTTTATAGTTTGTAATTTCGTGAATAAATATTGGGGGTGACTTTTTGATCACAGGCTCTTTTGGATGAGACGAAATTGGAGGATTTTCCTCGCAGTCATCGTCCGTCTGATGCCCGAGCGGGGCAAATCTGTTCTTTGTTGGTAAATCCATTACGCTGGGGAGAGAACTAGCCTTGCGTTTGGCACCGGTTACCTGGAGGTTGCTAAGACTGCGTTTCCTCAGGTCTGACCTTAGTGCTTGAATGTTGCTGTTGGGGGTTGAGTTCTCATAGAATTGATGTTGATGCACTGCAGAGACATTTGGGATGGGATGCCCTCCTAGGGGGACTTAAATTTGGGCTTTATGTAGCATTGTGAAAACTTTTGCGCACGAGTAGAAGTAACCACTGCACTGAATAAGTCGGGCTAATCACTAGTTGATAGAGACTAACTCTTCGTCGCGCAGTTGTGCGAGCACCTCTGGGGTGGGCGCAGGATCGACACTGAGTAAAGCAACTTCGCTGGTCGGCGCTAGTTGAGCTGCACGGTGTGGAGCGATCAGTGCAGTACGACGGTCGACGAGAGAATATGATTATAAAGTCAAACAGAGGTGTTAATTGTTTAAAAATCTGTTCTATGTGAAATGTGTAGCGAGAGCCATGCGTATTTGAAACTATCTATTTTAAGTACCAAAGAATGAGGATCTCCTTTCAAAAATAGGATTTGAAGTTATAACAACAATGAAAATTATGGATTACATTTACGGAAATCACTTCAACAGTGATTTTCTATAGATCATTTGACATTCATGTTGCTCAGCAGTCAACAGGTTTGTTCATCGCAACAATATATACCTCACTGGCACTCATTGAAAAACAATTTCAGTGTCAATAATTTTCTAGTAGAAATAATTTTTTGCATTTTGTTTACAGATTCCTATGAAGTGAATTTGGCCTCGTTACTGGTGCTTTTGTACATATTTTGCAATTAATAAATTATATGAACTAAAATAATGCATGGGTTCTGTGTCACAGATGTTAAAACTACGTTAAGAAGAAAACTACACACCTTTGGGGTCATAAAATGAAATTAAGAAAATCAAGATCTGGTCTGTTTCCGATAAATAAATAATATCAACAGAGTAATTTATACGTGGATCCAGCTAGGAAATTACCTCTTTGCAAACAACACAATAATTCAAAACTGTAGGCACATTTCCATGAACTTCAACACAAGAAACCTTTTTCCGTTTCTAATATGCAGAGCAGTCCTACCAACTTGTCTCAACATCAAACAATGTACTTAAAGCTGTATTCAACAAGAAATTTTCATTGTCAAATAAAATATTTAAATTTTAATCTTTATTAAGAATAACCTACAAATTAAACTAGTGGTGCTTCCGAATGGCACAAACTCTCTCTTAGTAAAGTGTTCTAATTTTCTTGGTGTGGACACTTGCCCCCATTCTCTTGCCGGCTGCCATTTATTGTCGCCCAAAGTACATTTTTTTACAAAAATTCTTAATGTTTCGGTTTCCTGATAGAAGAACCGAAATATTTCTTAAAGAATATTAAAGAAGAGTAAAACCTCTTCCTAAATGGCAATTTTCATTGAAAAATGCGAAATTTGAATCTCTTTTTCACACGAATCTATTGAGTTTTCGAAAAACTTCTTTGAAGTCATTTAAAGCACTTTCACTAACAAATGCAAAAATGTATATAAATCGATAGAAAAGTGCATATTAACTGTATGAGGTATATTTAAAAAATGCATTTGTATATTTTAGAGAAACAAAGATTACACCAAAATTAATTTTTCATCACATCAAACAATGCACCACTATCTGTTGGAAAAGTTTGAAGAAAAAATTTGGAACCTTTTTTGAGAAAATGCCATTTGAGCGACACAGAGTTTTATGAGTTATGATTTATTGTCTATTTGTGTTATAATAATAATAATAATAATAACAATAATAATAATAATAATTATTATTATTATTATTGGCATTATTATATTACAGCCCAAATTTTGCGCAAAGTATTATAGAGGAACCCTCGGTCTTCCCTAAGGGAGCTAGTTGCCACCTGGAGAGTTTGAATTTAATGTACATCTAATATATTTAAGTGTACTTAACGAATAACAATAATATAGTCTTTATTAACCCTTTATAGGGTGGGTAACTTTTTCTCCGGAATTCTTTTAATTTATGTTTTATATATTTAATTTTGATCTTAGAAATACATCCCATTTAGCAGTACAGTTTCTAAGCTTCTTAGCTACACTGGTGTGGACGAACAGGTTTGAGAGATTAGCAGTTATGGTGATGTGAATGATGGAGCAAAGATGGAATGGAGGCAGGGGAAACAGGCAATAGCAGCTCATTAAATAACATTTTACTTACGGTTTTACACACATTTTAACATCTACAACTTTACGCTACACAGATAGCAATCATTAAATACAATCGTTAAAATATTTGATATTTTCAGAATCCTTATAACATCATGATTCTACATGTTATCAAATGATCAACGGAGAAAGTGAAGATCAAAACGAAAGCTATTTCTTTGATGTGCTTGTTATAAACGTTCGTTTCTATGTGTTCATTAGCGCTCATTAATCATGTCAATCAACAACGATGCAATAGCAATTAGATGCATACTCTGTTTCGCTTATCGGGCGTCATATTGACAAATGACGATTAGAATAAGTCTTTTTACTTTAGCCGCAAGAAAAATTATAAAATGTTTCAAACTCTCTTTTGGCTCAGCAATAAACTAGCAAACCATAAAGTTTTGTAAGCACCACGGACGTTACTAGATATTTTTGCCTGCACTTGGGGCGAAAACATCTACTTAACGCCCTAGATACATACATAACTATTAACTAGCGTACCCATTCGAGAACTCTCGCATGTTAAACCCCACCCTCTTCCCTATTTTTCCATTTCCATATTAAGCCTGTAATATATCTTTTTCTTCAAGACCCTCTTATCCTCCGTCATTTGTTCTGTATGCCTCCTTATAATTCATAATACAATACACCCTTGTCAATACAAACAAACTTATTTAACTTTAACATCGCGCAGAGAAGTACACCTGTGGAATTCAATCGCGTAGAGTATAAAAGTAATGAGTTTAATTTCAAACACAGTTGCAAATTCTACAGGCTCTGACCAGGTGGGATAGAATCGAGAAGCGTCGAACTAGCAAAAACGGAATGGAATGTAACAATAAGATCTCATCCTTTAGATTACGGTGTGAGGAACGTTCCTTTGAGGCGTTCGGCCACAATAGTTTTTCGTTTTTGAGGTTCCAGAACGCTTCGTTTAGGAGTTATTTACGATACAGATAAAGCAAAATTCTTCCGAGTGTTGTGGGTTGCATTTGACATGAATATTTAGATGCGTATTTTTACAACAAATCCTTCATATTTTTGAAGTCAAAGTGAAATTCGTCTCGTCTCCGTGAAATTATCTTCCTCTAGAGATCTCATTTATAAAGATTGGTGGCGTGTGGGAGCCGCAAAAGGTATGTATTCAACTGAAATAATCTAGGAGATGATTGCCTGTATTTCTCGGCAATTTATAAGAAAACAATTCTTTTTTTAGAATAATTGAACATGAACTTATTTAAATATAAATTGCACTTTTGTAATTTTCAAAAAAATCTGGGATTTCAACGAACATGGTGATCTGCACCATTCTCTTAAGCGTTCTTTACGCTACCCGATGACAAAGTTTGACGAACAAATTTGGAGCCATTTTTGAGGAAATTTTGAAAACGATTTTGAGGATTCGTGTAAAGTACTCTCAGAACTCAAAACATCCGTCTGAAACTCCGAAATGCATGAGTTCATTCAGATCGATTGGGCAATATCAATATTGAAGTAAATCGGGTGAACGGTTCAGGCGCTAGCGTTGACCACAGACGGACGGACTTTTGGTCGTGAATCGATTTTTCGGTATCAATGACCCACAAAACATGGAGTTTGGATACACCATGTGTTAGAGGATATTTTTGTATATTTAGCAACAGGGTTAATACACTTGTTCGTTACTAGGGCCCGGCAATAGTTTTTCTGCCGAAAATTCTCCATTTTCCGGCGCACGATTACATAACTCTTCCTTCTTACCAAGTACCATTCTTGTTTCTTACCACGTACCGTTCTCTCTTCTTACGAAGTACCTTAGCGAGGTCAAGCAACTAAAAATTAGATGACTCAGATTCCTCATACCTATGGAGTGTTTTATAGTGGTCTTTTGAAGGATTAATCTTAACGACGTTCCACCGTTAACTTTCAACAACAGCACATGCATATATTTTTTACTGATCGGCAATTAAAAATGAATGTAGGTTACTAAGAACTCAAACCCTTAATTAACGCGCGATAGATGAATGATTGACCTTCGTCTCATTACAGCTCTTACGATGACTAGCCTGCACCAGAAACGGGATGGAGAGAAAGCGCTGCCATCCTAGCCACGCGCCGCGCTGTCGGTCACACAGGCGAGGAAAAGGCGGGGCGGGCGCGCGCGCACTCTATAGGGCCGGCTGGGTGGCGCCGCGCCGCGCCGAGCCTCGTGGTTACTGCACAGCAAGTTACTTAACCGCGCTGCGATCATTGGTCCAGAACTCTCTAGAGGCCACAGCCATTAGTTCTTGCGGCGGCCGCAGCCAAGGCCGCGGGAAAGCGCGGAGGTGGCCGCGGTGACGTGCCGCCATCCCCCCCCCCCCCCCCCCCCCCCCCCCCCCCCCCCCCCCCCCCCCCCCCCCCCCCCCCCCCCCCCCCCCGCCCCGCCCGCCCCGCCACGCCCCGCCACGCCCCGCCACTCCCCGCCACGCCCCGCCACGCCCCGCCACGCCCCCGCCACGCCCCACCCCGCCCCGCCGCCGCCCACCCACCGCCCCGCCCCGCCCGCCCCGCCCCCCGCCCCGCCCCGCTCCGGCCCCGCCCCGCCCCGCCCCGCCCCACCCCGCCTCGCCTGCCACGCCCCGCCCCGCCACGCCCCGCCACGCCCCACCCGCCCCGCCCCGCCACGCCCCACCCCGCCCCGCCCCGCCCCGCTCCGCCCCGCTCCGGCCCGCCCCGCCCCGCCCCGCCCCGCCCCGCCCCGGCCACGCCACTGCCACCACCCACGTCACTCAATCGCCTCGTTCGTTTCTTCCTCTCTCCCGGACAGCCCTGTCATACGGAAGAGATTCTCGACTATTGTGTGTTATTCATGGGCACCCAGTTGTGGGTCAGTGGAAGCGGTCGCAATATTCACCTAGGAAATACGTATTACTTTCACTATTAAGTATTTGGTTGGACGTTGGTGAGAGTAAAAGTTGAATTGCAGCTAATATGTTGGTTATATTGCGATCGGTCGCGAAATCATGACGTGGAGACTACGAAAAATATTAAGATAATGAGATAATGAAAGACAATGGTGTAATTACGATTAACAGAGGAGCGAGGAACATTTTCTGCTAAGATGTATTCTTCATCAGAAACTCCACTTGAATTAATAGGGATTGGAATTGCGGTTTTAAAAAGAAGACAAACATTTTGATCGCTACTCGGCGCAATAGCCCCTGTGTGATCGAGTAATAACGGATACACTATTATTTCATTGGCGCTGCAAGGTGGTCGGAAAGCTGAAAGAGTACTTTGTCAACATTGGGTGAATTTTATTGAGGACATTATAAAATTATGAGATATGTGAGTCTATATTCCCAGTTGCAAGAACACATTAACATATGTACCGCACATTTCCCTTCAAACAATTAGTATTAACACTTAGTTGAACAAAATCAACCGCGAAGATAGAAGAAGAACACACTCAAAAAGTCTCAGAAATACACAGAGAAACATTTTTTCTCGTTTCTTTTTCAATTTAATTTGAATGATTATTAAAAAAGGTTCTCGGGCCTTAGTTTAAAATAAAGGAATTGGCACAATATAACCTGCAGGGCTTGCGTCAAGTTTCACTTTGGCGCCCACATTCTGGATTCCTTTCATTAACACATGTGAGGCTGACTTAAATAGCCCAGCTGGTGAAGGGTTATGGCTTCAAATACGTCGTAAGGTGTAAATTCTTCTACTTTGTAATTGTGGAGTGGTAGGCATTTGCGTGCATATCTTATAATCATCTAAACCGATATTTTCCACAACACAATGACCCAGACAACGCAAATGATAATTCCCTTTCTTTTTCACTAATTCCCTATATGTCCCCTATGGATCCAATTTTAATAGAGTCCTATTAGCGATTTAGAAAACAAAGTGGAGAAGGACGAAACGAACAAGGAGGAGAAGAGGACCAAGAAGACATTGGAAGAAGCACTGTAGTTGAATATTGTCATTTCTATTTTCTTTAACTCTTATTTGTTTTTAAATAGATCTACACAATACTGCAAGGAGGGACTGGACTCCACTTATGAAAACGTTGTTCACACAGTATTTGGGCCACCAATCCTATTCTCTAATTACCTGTTCTTCATCCTAACCAGAATAAAATGACGTTCTTAAGCAAATGGCGTTTGAGCAATTCTGAAAATGCTAAAATTTGATAACATTTTCACAGAAAAATTCTGAGTTCCGAGAAACTGTATAAGATATAATTTAAAGCACCTGTACTCATAAATGCAATAATGTAAAGAAATTGACGTTAATGTAAATATTAAGAACGGGGGAGGTAACTCAAAAAATTAAATTGTTGTAATTTTTTTAAAACAAAGGAATTGAGTGGACTTACGTTTATACCATCTTATAGAGTATATTTAGCTGTCCTTTCAAAAAGTTTAAAGAAAACATTTTGAGCCGTTTTCGAGAAAATTTTGTTTTTGTTATTTTTTGTCCCGCCGTTTTGTTATCTCACAGGCCGTTAATACGAACGTTTCACCGATTTGTAAACGTAATTATATGTGGAAGTGGAAATTATTCAAATGATTTCCAATGAAGGTTTCCGAAAACTCAAAAGAGCTTCAAATTTCCCATTTACAGTTAAGCTTGAACATTTTCTTTAAAATGGCTCCAAATTTTTCAAGGAAAAATTCCATTTAGAACGTGGTTTTCATCTTATATAATATTCTTAAAGTAATATTTCGGTACTACCATTAGGGGAAACCGACAAATTGAAACAATACAACAAAAACGGTACTTTGGGGGGCGGTAGATGGCAGCTGGCAAGACTATATGGCATGTCCGAAAAGCTAGTCCAGAAGAAGGAAACTAGAATACTAACACGAGAAAGTCTGTGCAATTCTGAAGTACCACAAGTTTTCCCTTGAGGTCTACATTCTTTATCAATCGCAGGAAGTACCGATCGCAACTATTCGTCTAAACTATTTTCGAATGCCAATATCCAATACTTCCTAGAGTAGAGTAGTCTTCTCTAGAGAGTGTTGCAATATCCCAGCAAAGAGTAGCATACGCTAAACTATACACGAATTACCACCCTCAGGGGCCATAGCTACAACGAAACTATACCTGTCGCCCTGGCTGGCATTTCAGCTACTCTGTATCATCCGTAACTAGTGTCTTAGAGGGGGGTCCTTTCCCCTCCCTCTCTAGTTCACCTGACTGGAAACCTAGCGGCCAATAACCCGCTGAGGAAGCCACAACCCTTCTCAGCTAGTTCCTCGATTATCGCATAGATGCCGCTTAGATCCGTGGGTCCTTATCGGTATGACGGTTAATGATAGGGTTGGGTAGAGACTGAATGATGGAGCGTACCGGTAGAATGCATTTTGGCTGAGGAAACGGGAGTACTCCCAGGAAACCTGCCGCGAACCCGCTTCGTCCACTACAAATTCCTCTTGAAACCGCGTGGTATTTTCAACGATCGGGTCTTTCGGGCGAGTACTTGCAAACAATTTCGTGTCCCAAAAAATTGATTTACAGAGATCTGGCTCTGTCGAGGTATTTGGTGGCACAAGTTGCTAGCAATTCCGACTCGATCGCAAACTGATTCTTTGTCTTATTTTAGCTACGGAATTTGTTGTTTAATAATCACATCTTCCAAGTAATTCAATGATTAATTTTAACATGTTTATCTATAAAATATATTAATGGATTCTATATAATAATGTAATTTAATTTTAATAAAATCATGAATAAACTAAATTAAAGAAAAATAATAGGGAAAGGTGAATAAACTGATTCTAGGGATGATATAAATAATAATAATAATAGTACCGGGAGCAGTAGCTCAGTGCATCAACTGATGTCACTGCAGCGCCTCTGATTGGGAGGTCCTAGGTTCGAGTCCTGACGGCGGCAGGATTTTCGACACTAGCTTTTCAGCTAGGTCAAGTTCAGTCGCTGTGTGGAGGAGAATTCTAGCGGCCGGCTGCTCTGATCGGTATTTTTCCGTGGTTACTTCGATCAACACCAGGAGAATGCCGGAGCAGTACCCTACCAAACGGACCACGGACCGCGCGCGATCTTTCATTCCTCTTCCTTGTCCTATCCTCTCCCCTTACACACTACACTACCACATATTCCGGGAGATCGGTCGGGAGCTTAGAGCTTGTCCCGGCTGGGGCGGTGCCCCGCTGGTGGGAGAGTCCTGGTTCGGGGGAAACCCCACTAGCCGACGGTAGGTCGGTGCCGGATCTCGCCATCCGGCGGGGGAAGATCACCGCCATCTCCCGAGAAAAAACATGCACGGGACTAACCGACGAAATTACTAAATGACCAAAGCAGTTGACGTGCCCGGAAACACGAACTAATAATAATAATAATAATAATAATAATAATAATAATAATAATAATAATAATAATAATAATAAAGGAAATGTCCCAGCCAGGATATGTAAAGAAATATTCAGAGATTGATTTGAGCTCGTTACCAACTTCGCCACACCAGGCGCATAGTCTGCAGGGTCAGCGTGTGCGGGCGTTTGCAGAAGATTTTAACGCGTTTTTTTTTTCATTGTGGCCAACGAATACGTAACTTCATTATGAGGGCTATTTTCACGCCGGGTTTCCTTGAATTCCCGTTTCCCGCTTCGGGATGGCCGCTCGTCGTGTCCGTTGTGCAGCTGCGCCTGTCGCCCAGCCCCGCTGCGCAACGCCCACCTGCTACCGTCGCGCGCCGGGCGACTGGCTCCGGCAAGCACAGAAAAACTGCCGTTTGCTTAGCGCAGCCGTTGCCTTGAGGCGACACCTTCGCACTTTCTATTATCCTAAATTAAAGATATCGCCTGGCACTCTTTCTGCCAACAACGCTGAGTATCCCTGATACTGATTTTTAAATTTGTTTTATTATTATTATTATTATTATTATTATTATTATTATTATTATTATTATTATTATTATTATTATTATTATTATTATTATTATTATTATTGGCGAATTCTCCCCAGAAATGGAAGACGTTAAGCAAGTAACTCGATCAATTTTTCTTTGAGTTCTTCTTGTTGATCCAATAGGCTTTCATTCTTTCCGAGAAGGCTCGTTTACGTTCTTCTGACCATTTTGGTTGGTACTGTTTTTGTTTAGGTTGCTCTGACATAACTTCCCATTTGTCTACTTTGTTGTTGTTATTATTATTATTATTATTATTATTATTATTATTATTATTATTATTTTTCAACTATTAATAGTTAAATTATTGGGAAGTGATTCTGAAACTCAAGAAAGCGTGCGCAGATGATTTTCTCCCCCATACGTGACATACAGTGTTTGACTAAATAAATAAATAATATTTGGATTAGGCCATGTGGATCTATGGTTTAAATTCTAGTGAATTTAAATTCAATTTTACAAATATTAGGCAGAAATGTTACCAATGTAACCGAAACTCCATGAATTGTCAAATTGTATCTTTCCAAAAATATTACAAAAATGCCAAAGTTTTGACTATTTTGAGAGACAAATGCACAAGCAGATTCATGAGATATTCCATTTCAAACACACGAGATCAAAGCTTCCGAAAAATGTTTAAAATTTGCTTTGAACAAAGGTTTTTATATAACAATATATCAATAAAACACTCGTCACCCTCTTTTCAGATAAACAGCATATGTTTAAAAGTAATATGTAGAAAATAATTTGTTTTCCAGTTTGAAACTAAGAATTTTCTTAAATACAAATAATTGGAAAAAGTCGATGGATTAGGATGCTAAGATTTGAAACGATTAGATCTTTAACCAAGGTAGTAGTTGGTATAACGTTGTTCTGCATCACACACTCTCCGTGCATAAATATGCATGTGTCTTTAAGACTACTGGAAGTTCTATCATTTTAGGGATTTGAAGTTTATTTTACTTGCTTGATTAATTGAGTAATCAGTTCTTCTAAACATCATTTTCCAAACGTTTAATGATAATTATTCTGACCTTCTTGTTATTTAAATTACTTCTATTACCTATGTGTATATTACTAACTAGCTGATTACATGGCACAAAAGGAATACCTGGAATTATATATATATATATATATATATATATATATATATATATATATATATATATATATATATATATATATATAGTATATACAAAACGGACACCTAAAAATATTTTTCATATTGTTCAGTAGTTATTTTCCAAAACTAATGAATTGAGAGCTTTACCAGTCTGGAACAATATAATCAGAACTCACTGTGAACACAAAGTTACATAAACATGTTTCTGAAGGTTTAATTCAAACGTTTCATATTTACCAAGATCTGTTCGTGAAGTATGGTGTGGACGAAGGACGAAGTTCAGTTAAATATTCAACAGGGCAGGAGGAAAACTAACAAGAGAGATTCATTCCCGCCCTAATCAAATTGTAACAACGAAGTATAGAAACATCCGCTCTGGCGCGAAACCTCTGAATGTAGCCGTCCTTGTGAAACACGCAGGAACCGAAAGCTGAAACCACGTAGTGCAGCGGAAAGCGACGCGGCGGCGGCGGCGTTTGCGATGTGGTGGAGGGTGGGCGATGCGTATCAACGACACGTCTCCTTGTCCTCAATTGCGGGGCGTCCGTCATTATTACGAGTAATTGCGCTGGCTTGGGCGATGGCAGTGTGGTTGCGATGGAGGTGGCGTTGGGGGCGTGGTTGGTGGCGGGGGCGGCGAAAGTGGAGTTGGAGACGGGGGGGGGGGGGTATTGAGCGTGGCGTTGGTGGCGCTGGTGATGGCGATGGCTGCGGTGGCGGCGTGTCGTGTCGTGCCCGTGCTGCGTGTAGAAAGCAACCGCACGCACGCACGCAGACGCGACCCCAACAACAGAGATTGCCGGGAGATAACCGCCGGCAGATTGTGTTGGCTACTTACGTTAGATGATTCCGCTGAACTGCAAAGGTGGAAACTGCTAATCAAACGAGTTTGTTTGAGACTGCATCGTCTTTCTGGCAAACCGAAATCAGATTTTTGCATGAAAGGTGGTGGAATTTGATGTTTACGAAAGGTACAAGTTTTCTCAGAATAATCACTCTTTGTGTGACTCGATCATTTATTTTTGTATACAATTTTATCAATTATTTTTTGACACAATGATTGTTACTCTAAAATCGTACTCTCGCTTAAATGTAAAAACTTATTTTTTGTACATACAAATGGTGACTAACAGTCCTATTTAGTACATCTCAATCCAAAAAGTTTGCAGACCGTACATTTTGACTTCAGCAAATACGATTTGTATTTTATTTAGACTTTAACCGTTTGCATTTGTTATTACTGTGCCAATGCACATTGTTTGATTTTAACCCTCAGTCGGTACAGCGGTTTGTGATGAAGTAGAATGTACGGTCGGGTCGCTATCGACCCGACCTCATTTTGATGAGTTTTTTTCTTGCAATATGTACATAATACACATTTTAAATTGTAATAATTTCCTATTTATGTAATAACCCGTATTGTCAGTTACACGGAATAATGTAAACACTTATTTTTAATTATGCAGTAATCTTGTACGACTAGTGAAAATGGTATGCACTCTGTAACATAAAAAAATGAAAACAACTTATAAATATAGCAAAAAACATTGCGGTGTGTACTTGGAATTTATCAAAACCTTTCAATATAAAGTATATTTTTAGCCCACGACACAAAAAACTTTTCGGACAAATTTTTATATAATAAAATAGGACAAATTTTCATATACGGTTTCGAAAAAAGTATTTAGATTTTATAATAGAAATAAATACACAAAACACACTTTTATTGCACAATGATGATTTCGGAATATATTCCGCATTTCAAAAATATTTCAGATAAAACGCACCAAGAAAATGTTGAAATCATTACACAGTGTTTTTCATTTACTTAGAATGACTAAAAAGACAAGTAAAAATTGACAAATCTCCTATATAAAATGTAAAACAGTTATAGAACTTAATGATACCCAAAATCACTTCAAAATACACAAAAACAAAATTCTAGTCTTGTCTTCTAATGTAAATCACAAAATAAAGGAAGAAAATGAAGTTTATGTAGAAAGAAAGAGGGCAGAACACTTAAGCAGAGATTCATCCTCCGATTCTGAAACAGTTTCATCACGGTCAGAGACGCCCTCTTTACTGTCTAACGTTGACAGTTGGCGTAGTAAATCCGCTTGAATTTCTTGAGAAATAGAAAGTAATCTATTTGTAGTTATTTTGGACTAAAAGTGAGAAAAAGAAAGAAAGAAAGAAAGCGTTTGGTTAAAGTCCATTGAATTAATACTATGGTCGAGTGGGATGCGACCCGCAACGCGACAACCTCAGGAAAACAGCGGACAGGAAGTCAAGGACACTCACCCGTACCGATGCAAATGTGCCAACACCTTCCGGAAAACTGGCTGATAGGGTTCCCAGATCACCTGACACCCTGAAGATCAGTGGAAGGGAAGGAGCAGAAATAATCGCTCGGGTCGGATCCGACCGTACTTATCAAGAGTCAAGAATGGTCTTGTTTTGATGTTTCATAAAGAAAGATTCAATTTATTCAAACTGGTCCTTGCGAAACCGCTCAAAACATTATTTGGAAATAAATTTGTTAGAAAATCAAAATTTTAATACAACTTGTTCGAAAATAAAGAAGAGAATTTTGTGTATAACCTCAGTTCTGAACCTGGAGCGATAGCTCAGTGCATCAACTGATGTCATTGCAGCACCTCTGATCGGGAGGTCCTAGGTTCGAGTCCTGACGGCGACAGGATTTTCGACACTAGCTTTCCAGCTAGGTCGAATTCAGTCACCGTCTGGAGGAGAATTCTAGCGGCCGGCTGCTCTGATCGTTAGTTTTCCGTGGTTTCCCCGATCAACACCAGGCGAATGCCGGAGCAGTACCCTACCAAACGGGCCACGGACCGCGCGCGATCTGTCCTTCCTCTTCCTTGTCCTATCCTCTCCCCTTCCACACACACTTACACTAACATGCACTACACTACCACATATTCCGGGAGGCCGGTCATGAGCTTAGAGCTTGTCCCGACTGGGGCGGTGCCCCGCTGGTGGGAGAGTCCTGGTTAGGGGGAAACCCCACTAGCCGATGGTAGGTCGGCGCCGGATCTCGCCATCCAATTGGGGAAAAATCACCGACATCTCCCGAGAAAATAAAAACGTGCACCACACTAACGTGACAAATGACCAAAGCAGTTGACGTGCCTGGAAACACGAAAAAATCAATCAACCTCAGCTCTGTAAACAGAATTTTCCGAAACTTGAGAAACACATTTTATCATTCAGATTTGATTTTTCCAATATAATCTTCCGATTGAACATTATATATTTTGTTCTTAATTCTATTCCTTCATATTTTTATTGATTATTTAAAAAAAACGACAACGTATTATTGAAAAGTGATATTGCCAAAATATTACTCAAACAAGGCCTTTGGAAAAAATGAAGCGTACGTGAGACATACACGTACGCGCAATTAGTTGAGTCTGTTGAGAGGCAAAGGCGGGGTGGCGGGGCGGCGCGTGCAGTGGCGCGAGCTGCCCTAAAGCACGCGCCTGCGGTCAGAGTCAGAGGTGTGACTCCTCGGCGGCAGCCGCTCGCCACCGCTCGCGCAGCGGCCACACGCAAGCACAAGCGGCTTCGCGCTTGCAGACTGCACGCACATTCGCTCCGCTTAACCCGTTATCGGCCAATGGGGCAGCGGCCAACGCAACAATTATAATTTTTTCTTACATAATTTATGTGAGAATTTCTTGTTTTCTTTGCTATTATTTTACTAAAAATATGATATTCTATTGCGCATTTTTACTTTCTCGCGCTTCAGAAGGAACTTCCTAAGAAGAGAAAGTTATGTAATGCTGCGAGAAAAAATGGCTCATTTTCGGTAGAAACACTTATTACAGGACCCTCGTAACGAAAACGCAAATAAGTCCAGTTGCTAAATTTAGAAAAGTTAGTGGCGATACAGAATGACACAGACTTTCTCGTGTTTTTTTTATTTTATTTTTTTATTTTTACTACTAGCTATTCGCGTTTGCCACACATTGCCAGCTGCCATCTATTGCCACCAAAAATATATTCTTTTGAAATTTTGTCAGTTTCTAGGTTTCCTAATAATAAAACAGATATATTATATTAAGAATATTAAAGAAGAGTAAAACTTCGCACTAAATAGCATTTTAATTCAAAAATTTGAAGCTGTTCTTAAGAAAATGGCGTTTAAGCGTTACTGTGAGAAATTTGTAACTCCATTTACAGTCACTTGAAGCACTTTTATATTGCACAATGTGTTTACAAATCGCTGGAAATGTGCATATTGACGGAGTGAGAGATATTTCAAAAATTTTACATTTGGGTAATTTTTCACAAAACGAAATAATACCCCAAAATAATCTATATATCGTATTCAACAGTGTTTTAGCACTATCCGTTGGAAAAGTTTGAAGGAAAAAATACCATATTTGCGAAAAAGGCGTTTTATTGTTTTTGAAAATGTGGAATTTACAGGTCATTTTCATAGAAAACTGTTGAGTTTTGGAGAAAATTTATATGACATTTAAAACACACGTACTCATAAATATAATAAGTTAACAAATCGCCACTAACGTAAATTTTAACGAAGGGAGGGACAAATAGAAAATACTTTTTTTGTACTTTTTTGAAAAATAAAAGAATAGAACAATATGGCATTTAGGTTATTTTAAAGAGTGCATTTAGCACTATCTCTACCAAAAGTTTAAACGAAACATTTGTAGCAGTTTTCGAGAATTTCTTGTTTTTGTCATACTTTAAAATTGCACATATTTCAAACACAAACCGATATTACGCGAAAACCACTTAATGTTTCAAACAAATGAGCATGATCTAAATGAAAGAACTAAGTATGGGAAACAAATTTAATTTAAAATCTCCATCTTCAATATTTTAGTTATAGTAAGAAAAAATGCATTCTTTTGCAATTTTCGAAAATTCAGAGTGAACAGTAGAAAACATACCTATGACATCTTTACAAGTGTATTTCACTCTATTTTTACAATAAATTTACAGAAAAAGTTTGAGCCATTTTTGATTGATTGATTGATTGATTTTTTCGTGTTTCCGGGCGCGTCAACTGCTTTGCTGATTAGTCCGGTGAGTGTAGTGGATTTTCTTTTCTCGGGAGATGGCGGTGATCTTCCCCCGCTGGATGGCGAGATCCGGCGCCGACCTACCGTCGGCTAGTGGGGCTTCCCCCTAACCTGGACTCTCCCACCAGCGGGGCACCGCCCCAGCCGGGACAAGCTCTAAGCTCCCGACCGGTCTCCCGAAATATGTGGTAGTGTAGTGCATGTTAGTGTAAGTGTGTGTGTAAGGGGAGAGGATAGGACAAGGAAGAGGAAGGAAAGATCGCGCGCGGTCCGTGGCCCGTTTGGTAGGGTACTGCTCCGGCATTCGCCTGGTGTTGATCTAGAAAAGCACGGAAAACTACCGATCAGAGCAGCCGGCCGCTAGAATTCTCCTCCACACAGCGACTGAATTGGACCTAGCTGGAAAGCTAGTGTAGAAAATCCTGCCGCCGTCAGGACTCGAACCTAGGACCTAGGACCTCCTGGTCAGAGGCGCTGCAGTGACATCAGTTGATGCACTTAGCTACCGCTCCCGGTACCATTTTTGAGAAAATGTTGAAAATATCACAGGGGCGTCGGGGTAAAGTGTACCCTGAAAAATTATTGAATCTGTATCAAAATCGCAGTTTCGACTCAGGCCAGATCAACAGGGCTTTTTTGTCAGGAAGAAATCGTGGAAAACTTGGATTGCAAAAAGGAAACTCGATATTTGTTAAGTAACTGTTATAAATGGACGTAATGAGCTTCCAATACCAGTTTTGTGCATTTTTTTTTCCGAAAATGAGTTGAGTACGCTTTAAGGAGCAACCATCTACTTAGCAATGAACTTCAATTGAGAGGTTTCTAACAAGAACCTAACACGTTCAAAATTCCACATTTTGAGATACTTCACCAATTTATTCCTTACAATCGGTGTTCTCTGTTGTAGCATTTCTTTTCGGCAAGTGCCAAACACATTGAAAGATAAAGGCGGGAAAAATTGGCGTTTCTACAAGTCTCAAATTAGTTTCCATCAAAGTTTTACCAAGAACCAAACAATTCCGGGTCTTATTAGATTCTTGTTGAGAGTAGATTATGTTTACGTTGATGAACTTCCGGCATTGTTATCCTGTACATTGTAAAAGTTAGTGAAATTTGAGTTTTCTGTTGTTTATATGAGCAGTAAATCTACAGAACAGTATATATCTAATAAGGAAGGCACAGGTGATAAAATCTCAGGAACTCAGGGAACAAAAGAAGTAAACTAAAAGAGAAAAACATTGAAGAAACTTGCCAGTGCAGAAGGGAAGCTGTACAATTGTAGCTGGAAAGCCAATGCTTACCAGAATTTTGGGAAAGGATTGGAATAGGATTTTTCCACACGGATTTCTTCCTGACAGTGAACAGAAAATTGAAATAGAAGAAGATGACAGTTGTAATGGATGCAATGAATAGTAGTTATTTTCAATATTTCAACTAAGCTGACTGAACTCTGTAACTAATAATCTAATTTTTGTCATTTGTGTGTTTCTATCAGTAGATCATATTTCACTGATAACTTTACTGTTATCTTTTATTGACAATAAGTATTTTTTCCAAAAAATAAATATTTATAGTCATTAACGTAATGAGTGTAAAAGAGGGGGATAATTGCATAAGTGGTATGTCCAAAACACGAGCGAGTTATAAAGATGTTTATATTATAAAGATATTATCTTATAGGATAAGATAAAGTTTTTTATAAGATATATATATATATATATATATATATATATATATATATATATATATATATAATAAAGGTTCATATATATCACGAGTGCAATTATACCCCTTTATACACATGTCATGTTCAATATTTCTTCGTTTCCATTTAAAAATAATTTAAAATTTGAGAAATTCCAGCACATCTTTATAAATCGAGGTATATTTCATGATGTCGTATTGCTCCTTAAAAAGTTGTATTTTAGTAGGCCTTGCATTGTTACTGTTTCTACGAAAAATTTAAAAATGGAAGGTACTGAACATATTTCGGATAAAATATTAGAAGAGGACAAAGTCATGAAAACATTCCCACAAAAAGTAAAGACAGGTATGTGAGAGAAGAGAAGTCAAACAGTTTTCCTACACCATACTTTCGAGAACTGGTAAACACAGCTGGCGTTTACGTTTTTTACATTCGTAATTCTAAGACTGAATAAACTACGTAAAAAAGTAACTTATTCATCTTCAATATATTATGTTGTTCCATACGTCAGCTATATGTTTACTTCCCCAATTTCGTTATATTAATACGTTGTTTATATGTAGTTGTTATATGTAATATGCAATGTACCTTCTTGTTCATGTTTCATGGCCGTCTGTAAATACCTTGGCTACGTCTGCGTTATAGTTTCTTAATTACATGATTTGGCTCCTTTTCTGAATTCTGATTGGTAGGTGTGTTGTCTTAATTGCACGGTGGAATTTTAATTGTTCGCATGCTATTCACATAGAGGTAAGAAATGATTTATTATCAAATTATTGAGCATATTTAGTTAACTAAAAGACAAAAAGATATTAATTCCGCAAAAGCCAAACAATTCATTCATTCTTTCACTCATTTTCTCATTTATTTGTAAATCAATTACATCATCATAATTTTACAAAAACACTATTCCCAAAAATGTACAGCATCTAAATCCAAAAATATATTGCATTTGCAAATTTATTCTTGCAGTTGCGTGGTATTAAGATTTTTGTGCTTCCTAAAAAAACTCAAATTCAGACTAGCTTGGTGAATGTAAAAAACTTCAATTATGCCTTAATTGTTAGAAATATTTTCATTATTAACCAGTGTGATAGAAAGAAACTAGAGTAGCTACAGAATGGCACAGACTTTCTCGCAGCAATTTTTTGTATCTTCCTTGGTGTGGACTGTCTTTAAGGTCTTGCTCCATTCTCTAGCCAGCTGCCATCTATCGTCACCGAAAGAACATTTTCTTGACATTTTCTACACTTTTTGCTTTCCTAATAGTACAACTGAAATATTACTTCAAGAATATTAAAAAAGAGTAAAACCTCGACCAAAATAGAAATTTTCATGGAAAATTTGACGCTGATTAAGCATTCCAGTAAATGCGAAATTTGAAGCTCTTTTTCACAGGAATCTATTGAGTTTTCGAAAAACTTCATTTGAAGTGATTTGAAGCACTTCCACTCACAGATGTAATAATGTATACAAATCGATGGAAATGTGCATATTTACGGTGTGAGAGATATTTGAAAAAAATTATATTTGTGTAATATTTGAGAAAAGAAAACACCAAAAAGGAACTTTATATCATATTAAACAGTCCCAGCATTATTAATCACTATCCATTAGAAAACTTTGAAGAAAAAATTTGAATCCATTTTTAAAAAAATGGCATTTCAGCGTTTCTGAAATTGCGAAATTTTGAGTTCATTTTCACAATAAACTATTGTTTAATTACATTTTTGTACTTTTTGAAAAAGAGTAAAGAATAGAGCACTATAGCGTTTATGTTATCTGACACAGTGAATTTAGCACTATCCATACAAAAAAATTAACCAAAAATTCGATCCGTTTTTGAGAAAATTTTGTTATTGTACTTTTTAAAAATTGTAAATATTGCACGCAATATTGCACGAGCACTACTAAAATTTTAAAAAAATATTTAAATGACCTTATTAAAAGAACTGATTATGAGCAACAAATTTCATTTTAAGGAAATATCTCTAACTTTAATTTTGTAGTTGCAGAAAATAATTCAAACGCGGGAAATAATTCAAACTTTTAAAATTTACGAACATTCAGAGTAAATCGTGAAAATCAGACCTATGCGACTTTTATAAGTGTATTTTACTATACTCTTACAACTAATTTAAAGAAAAAAAATAGAGCCGCTTTTCAGAAAATTTTTAAAATGTCCAGGGGGGCTTCATGTAAAGTACCTCCAAATTTTAAAGAATGTTTTTCAAAATCCCAAAGCTACAAAATGCTACAGAATGGCACAGACTTTTTCGTAGAAAACTTTGACCAAAGAATTTGCCAACAAAACATTTGCATGATTAGGGGGTGGGAATGACGGGGGGGATGACGGGGGGATGACGGGGGGATGACGGGGATGACGGGGATGACGGGGATGACGGGGATGATTTGGGATGACGGGGATGACGGGGATGATTTGGGATGACGGGGATGACGGGGATGACGGGGGGGGATGACGGGGGATGACGGGGATGACGGGGATGACGGGGATGATGGGGATGACGGGGGGGATGATGTGGGGATGACGGGGATGACGGGGATGACGGGGATGACGGGGGATGACGGGGATGACGGGGATGACGGGGGATGACGGGGAGCCGACGGGGATGACGGGGATGACGGGGATGACGGGGATGACGGGGATGACGGGGATGATTGGGACAGACGGGGGGACACGGGGATGACGGGAGGAATGAATGGGATGACAGGGGGGAATGATGGGGGAAATGACGGGGGGAATGACAGGGGGAATTATAGGGTGGAATGACGGCTGGAATGAAGGGGTGAATGACGAGGGGAATGACGGGGGTGCATGACATGGGGTGCATGACGGGGTGGTTGAAGGGGGTTAAGGTGTGCATGACGGGGTGCATGACGGGGTGGATGACGGGGATTGACGGGGTGGATGACGGGGGTATACGGCTGTTATCACGGCGGGGATGGCGGCGCGTTGGGGATAACTGAGGGGATGTCGGTTGTGATGACGCTGGAGTCGACGCTGGGGGTTCTTGGGGATGTCGGTTGCAGTAGCGACGAAGCCGCTTCGTGGGCGGGGGCAGCGGCGGGAGCAAGACGGGCGTGGCTACGTAGCCTTTCCCTGCCTGGCCTTGGTCCCCGCCCTCGATGGCCGGTGCTCTGGATCCCGCAGCCGCTTATTACCCTTCCGCATCCTCCCGCCAGCGATTTATTCTCTACTCGGCTGCTTGGCCGACGGCAATCTGTAGCCTTTCTCTTGGGACGGACGCGCAAGGACGTCCGTAGGTGTCTTGGTCCAGCTTTTGTTTTCAGACTGTCTTAAAATCAGCGAGTCTGACGTCCGGAAGGACAATTGTGTAATGTTGGGTACGTGATTGAAGGTTTCTCAGTTTATTATGTACTTTTGTGTTGAGTACGCCGTTTTTGTAGGACGCCACTAGTTAATTGAGGCTGTAGGAGTCAATATTGACGATTTTTGTTTCTCCGGTCGTAAATTATTCTTACTAAGTTTCTAGTAATCCTTCTCGATGTAAACAATGCCTCCGGAATCCTGGCGATAATATCGTACAAAATGAAGAGCTGTGTAAAAGTTACAACAAAAGAATACAACATACACGTTCCAGAGAAAATTGAAATCTCCAAGGAATGTGTCACTCATGTCACTCAATAATTATTCTCCAAACTGATAGAAATGAGGAAGGATTACAAATTCTGACACAATAAAATTACTATTTATTCTGTACATGGACTATGTTTCTGAAAATAAAATAGAAAT
The DNA here is from genome assembly GCA_011170035.1 of Teleogryllus occipitalis. Taxonomy (NCBI): domain Eukaryota; kingdom Metazoa; phylum Arthropoda; class Insecta; order Orthoptera; family Gryllidae; genus Teleogryllus; species Teleogryllus occipitalis. The sequence continues at coordinate 130,232 of BLKR01001932.1, forward strand.
GTTTTATATTTACCAAGATCTGCACATGTATAACATGGTGGCCAATTGAAGGATATGCTGGTATTCTCCGTACATTTAAATTCACACTTAAATATAATTAGTGTTTTTTTCCCAAAGAAAACATGTAACAGAAAATTGTTTGAAAATTCTTTTACTAATATTTGCATTTACAAGCAGCCAATCTTTGAAAGAAAAAATTATATCTTCACATTGATAAATCGATGCACCTCACAAAACAAACTAGTGGTGCTACAAAAAGGCACACACTTTTTCCTGGTAATTTTTTAAAATTTCTTTGGTGTGGGATAGCTTTACGTCCTTGCCCTCATTGACATGAAGGCGACCATCAATCGCCGCCATCAATATATTGTTTTTATTTTCTCAATTTTTCAGTATCCCAATCCGAGATTCGAAATATTACTTTCAAAATATTAAAGAAGAGTAAAAACTCGTTCTTATGGAAATTTTCGTTAATAAAGAGTGAGCCGTCTTTTAAAAAAAAAATCGTTTAAGCTCTACTGTAAATATACCGAAATTTGAGACTTTTTCACAGGAGTCTTTTGTATTTTAGAAAAACGTCATTTGAAGTCATTTGAGGAACTTTTACTCACAAATGCAATAATGTATATAAATTGGTAGAAATGTCCATATTACGGCGTCAGAGATAATTTAAAAAATTACATTTGGGTAATTTTTGAAAAAGTAAAATAATACAGCAAAATTAATTCTTTGTCATCTTAAACAGTGCAACAAGGCCTATGAGTACGAAAAATTTGAAGAAAATTTTGAAGCCGTTTTTGAGAACATTTTGAGCGATTCTGAAAATGCGGAAATTGTATCTCCTTTTCACAGAAAACTATTGATTTTTCAAGAAACTTTTTTAGACATCATTTACAGCACATGTGCTCGTGAATGCAATATAAACCACTAATGTAAATATTAACACCGTGAAAGGCGAAACAAAAAAATCCATTTTGTAATTTTTGCAAAAATATAAGAATATAGCAAAATGTCACCTCATAAAGTGCACTATTCCTACCAAAACTTTAAAGCAAAAATTTGGAGCCGTTTTCGAGAAAATTTGGTTTTTGTTCTTTTTTAAAATTGCACATATTTCACGCCACACTGCGCAAAAATTACCAAATGTTTAAAAAAATTGTACATGAACTTAATGAAACACCTAAATATGAACAACAAATTTCATTTGACGGAAGAATCTCGATTTCGTAGTTGCAGGAAGCCATCGGAAAAATTTCGACCTTTGAAATTTTCGAAAATTCAGTTAACCATGAAAATCGAATCTAAGCGGCCTTTGTAAGCATATTTTACTCTATTCTTATGAGAAATTTAAAGAAAAATGTTTTTGCAATTTTTGAGAACATTTTGAAAATGTCCGGGGTACTTTATGCAAAGTACCCCCAAAAATTAATGAATGCTTTTCAAAATCGCAGAGCTTCGACTCATGCCAGTTCGAAAGGAGTTTTTTTAGTTCGGAAAAAAAATCTACGCATAGTTTAGGCACTGTTGTTGTTCACATACACCAGACAGAGGGACGGGCGGACGGTTTGAAAAAAAAAAAACACTTTTTCGGTATCAGGACAAACCAAAACGTGTTTTTTCCGTTGAAATTTCGAAATCCATTTTCCGCAGTATTACATAACTTTTTCTATACTACGTATATTACTCCGTTTATACGTATGTATACGAGAAAGTAACTAGAGGTGCTACAGAATAGCACAGACTTTCTTGTAGTAAATTTTTCTAAAATCATTAACGGGGACTGGCGGATTCAATATGGCGAAAAAAATTGATGTCTTTTTATTAATATAAAAGTCAATAGTTAGGGATTGTTGTAGTTAATGGTTAAATATGTCTCAAAAACTTGAAAGCTCAAAAAAATGACCAGTTAGAGGATAGACGTTGGTATAAATTTAAAATAATAATTTTATTTCAATTACAATTATTCGTTTAGTTAATTGTAACTATAATTAGAAGTCGTTTTCTTCTTTTTTCTACATCATTATCTTCTCTTTCTTCCGCTTCTTCTGAATCATCTTCAAAGGCTTTCCTCATCATCTGCATTTGAATCTTCACAATCTTCCGCCACAGGAACTTAGAGGGCAATGACCGACACACTATAGTTTCTTTGGTGTTGATTTGCGTTGAGCAGAAACGTAGGGATCTGTGCCAAGAATCTCCTGAACACGTCTTTCCACAGTCTTAAATATGGAAAGCTTACGAGAAAAACTCAGGTGATATTTCTTTATCAACTTATTAGATGATTCTTGAACATTCCCCGACAGTTGACCGACAACTGGCCGGAGAAATAATGTCTGGTCCGTTTTCGCTATAAAACTCGTTAATAAGAATCACTGATAACACATCTAAGGCTCACTACCTTTTTTAAAGGAAAATGTTTTGCATTTTAGTTGAGCAGAAAACTCAATAATCTTTCAAAATGAAAACCCTTAGTATTTGGAATATAAATATTTAGGATAGTTGAGAAATATTGCGAAAGAAATAACTTTCTACTGGAGTAGAAACTTTTTACATTTTTTCACACGTAATTATCTCTTGAGTCAATTAGGAAAACTTAAAACAATAGTTTTAATTGCACTGATTATTTTCAAATGGATTTATTTTCACAAAATTATTAGAAGTATTAGCGGAGAAACTATAATTTTAAGGGAAGTGTTAGATATGTATGTTAATGAAAAAAAACAATGTTTAATATCAAAATTCGTCAAAATTGAATTACAAACACATCCCCTCGTAGAAGGTGTTTCCGCTTTCAATGAGAATAAAATCACAGAATCGTCACACAAAGTTACTCGTTTGTCGTAAAATATTAAGTCACTAAGCAACTATTGCCCCTGAGTGTTCCGCAACAGAGAAATTATGCAAATTTGGTAAGTGGGTTTATGACTACCATCTACCCACTGGCATTTTAAGGTTGCATAGAAAACCTAGCACAGTGCTGTAAAACGTATACACTTGCGAGTCAAGGATACAGATCTACTCCCAAACTTTCCAAGAACGACTCATTTCTAATTTTGTCCGAGCAAACGTTGGCAGATTATTAAATATTGGCTTCAACATATTGTCGTAGAGGAAACAGTAAAAATCGAGAAAAGAAATTGAATAAAACAAACTTTTACCACCCCAGAATATGGCGATTGGGAAACCGTAAACAGTCAATTAGAGAGTCGTTACTGCTATATTTTTAAAGCAAGAAATAACACTTGAATTCAATATCGACACCAACAATTGTCGTGAACCAACAAATGACCGATCTCCTTAGAAACTGCTATGCATTAACGTGGCTATAAACTGAGCACAGGAAATGTTAATTTTTACACTATTCAACGCATTCACAAGTTTTTTCAGACCTTCGGTCGCCGATAGGGAAAGTGAAATACTTTTTGTGGAAGCATTCTTCCACGCCGGACATACGGCAGCAATTGACCAATCGATTAGTTAACTTTTAAACTCACATTGTTTCCGAAGGATCATGGTGTTCTCTTTGTGGTTGTATCACGGCCACGAGACGCGTGGCTGAAAGTACTTGGCCCCGCCCCCAGCGCCTCTACGAGCACAATCACCACCGTCCCAGTCACCATTGCCTCTCGCCGCCTCTGCCCCCCGCTGCTCTCCCGCCCGCGGTGCGCCTGCTCCCACCTCATATCCGCATTTGATCATCACCCCCAACAGATCCTGTCCTCACCATCCCCGTCTCGTCCGCCGGCACCCAATCTTATCAGCACATCCCCCCGACACTGCCCCCATTGGCGCAACCGCTATCTGCCCCCGCCGCGAAAGGAGCGCGCCGTCGGGGGCGATTTTTTCCGGTGGCGACGGCGCCGCCTTCACCGTTGGCGCGCCAGGCATTTTTTATCCCGCTGGGGTAACAAAGGTGCGGTGCCGGGACCTTGAGCCTCTCGGCAGCACCGGTATATAAGGCTCATGGGACCGAGACGCCTGCAACAGTCACACCTGACACACCCAGGAAAGGACCTCAGCAGCTTCCTACAACGCCATGGCTTTCTTTAAGGTAAATTACAATTTCAATATTTAAGGTAGCACCTCAAACGTTTCAAGTACGTTTTCCCACCTGAATATGATAGCGCTGGACTATATTTTAGCTCAAATACAATAGATAAAATAGTTACAGTACAGTTAAAAAGCTAAGCTAAAATATAATAATCAGATTATTTGGGAGATAATGAGAATATCTGTCAGTTTTTTGGAAAAAGTTTATTATCACTGATTTTCCACTTTATATTTTACAGGTTAAATAATAAATAAAAGTAATGTAATAATAATGGTTTATGACATTAGGTAACATTATTTTTCTTTTATTCACTATTTTGCTCCTTTGAGCAAAAGTAACTCTAAGAGTGCGGCAGAAAACTAAGATTTTCAATGTGGCAACAAGAACATTTTGAAATGTATAATAGTTGTTAAAGATATAAATTTATGCTTAGGTAGTCTAATTGAAGAAATTTCACGCCCTCTTATTTTCCAATGCTTATCACACATCACTGATATATTAGTTATAGTACTTACTCATTACAGTTTAGAAAAATTGCATAATACATGAAATAAAAATCATTGTCCACATTAGTACAGAATAAAAACAGACGACTGTATTCATTATAATGTTATGAGTAAAAAACAAGTTGCCCAATCCAGTTCAAATACGATGATCCAGACTCAGACGGCCCGAGACACATGCGTTCAGCCTGACAGAGTTGAGATATGCAATTTCTACGCACTGCTGTAAGAGAGACTGCCTAACCTGAGAATTCCAGGAGTAACATTCGCTGGACGCTGTTGTAAAGTTTCGCGTACGCGCCGCAGAGAGGCGCACGGGTACAATTCTTGCCTTAAAGCTGCGAAAGAATACCCGAAAAATATTACAATACATTTTCATTATTACATCTCAGTAACTTCTTTATAAATCTACTTTTGCGAGGAGACTCAGACTAATTGAAAATTTCAGTTTTGAAAATAAAAAAAGTTGTAAAAATAAAAACGCAATGCTTGAATAAAAATGCACGTGACCAGGCAACACCATGAGATGACAACGACTTGCAAAATAAAAGAAATGTGATAACTTGAAATTCATTAATTTTTGCTGGGAATTGGATTTTATTTCACATTTTTAAATGAGAATGTCAAACTCTACAAATACGTAAATACTAATTGTTCTTTGATATAATATATCTGTTGTAAATACTTAAAGGTTTCATTGACTTTAATACTAAGTTTTAATAAAAGTTTTTTTCCATCAAGATTACATCATACTTACCAATAGCTATTTCAATACTACGAAGGTTGGGGGACGTCAATAAGAACATTAAACTTGATTCTTTAGTACCCACACATTTTTTAAATAATAGAACACCAAATTTAGGTGAAGCAGAACTGTCTTGGAACCAAAACGCAATATTTATGATTCCTAGAAGTTGTGGACTCATTACTTATCTTTCATGTAGCGCATTAAAACTAATTATAAAGTTTTTCTCTCGTGTCTTTGATAACTTCATGCAGCTGTTGATAAATTTCATGCTCTTATAATTGCAGGTATAGTTAGTATCCGTGAAAGAAGTTGAATTTTCGAATATTCATAAAGTTTACCGTTTTACCTGAATTCATTAAATTAGGTACCGTTGATTTTCATGCATCAGAGAGTTGAAACGATCCAAGAAACGAGAACAATAATTTAAAATAATTTGTGAGCTACAATTATTTTCACGGTTAGTGCCACTACAGAGATTCCACAATCAACAGGAAGACTATAGAAGAATTATGAAAATTAAATTTAAGCTCGTGAGAGTAGTAGCCCTGTGAGACATCATGAAACAACAGTTTCAATGTAAATACAGGGTAATAGTGCAGATACTTAGAGCATTTGAGGCTTTCAGAGATATAATAATTTAACATAATCTATTTTGTTTCAATCATTAGTCTATTATTAATAATAATTTTAAATAATTAGATTGAGTCACACACCGTTTACAATTTGTCTAATAGTTTGATGTCTCGTTTCAGACCGTTTAGAACTGAGGTAATCACTATGCAGTTTTTTTAATAGTTAAATTAAATGATTACACATATTACTCACAATTTTAACGAAGATATAATTATATTTATCATTATATTTCTAGACCCAACGCATGAAATCCATTTTTGATATTCGCTTGCTGTGTAGTACATGGAACATAATTTTAATTTCTCTCACTTCAATAACTCTTTGATCAAAATCACAGGATTTTAATTTGCTTTCAGATATGAAATATTAAAAATTATATGATGCAACATTTCTACCTTCGCCGAATCGTCAGCAACAACGTATTCACACACAACCAAGATCCTTTTAATTTGTGAACAGTTCGCGCTGGGAATTGCGTGCATTCGATGTGGAAATACATGTCCTCATTTCTCGCAAAAGCTCGTGCGCAAGCTCGTGCGCTTTGACGCGCGGGCGGCGTCCGCGCATGCGTACAGCCCGCCCTGAGCGCACTCGCCGTCTCTAGGGCAGTGTGCGTGCGCAGCGGCAGAGGTCACTTCACGCAGTGAATGTGGCAGGCGCTCAGGAGTGAACAACTGCGTCTGGCGTTATGGGCCGACCTTAGAGGGATTCGTCTCCTTTAATAGCTACTCAGACCATTATAACCACAAATAAGTGTTCCTTATAACATTTTTCTTCGCATTTCGAGTGCAACATCATTAATAGATTTGTACAGATAGGTGGATTCTGTTTCCCTGACTGAATTTCAGGTTATCTTATCCGTGGGATGTTAGAATACTTTCCATATGAAAATAATAAAAACATAAATGTTTTTAATTCAAGATACGGAAATTAAACTTGTCGTTGATAGACAAATGTCAGGTCAGTAGTGATGCGTTTTCGAACAATTATAATATAAACTGAACAAATATTCATATGGAGATGTATTGCACTTACTACCTAGTTTTCTTACAATTAATAGAATAATTGCAGAGGTGTTCTTTTGATTTTTATTTTCTCGTTACGGAGTAGAGAGATGTAATGCTGTGCGAAAAAAACGGCGAATTGTCGGCAGATAATCTCTTATTGCAGGGCTCTGGTAAGGAAAAAACGGAATAAATTCATTTGATAAATTTACAAAAAATCCTTAACACGTGGTGTAGCCAGAATCCATAATTTTTGGGTCTTTTATGCCAAAAATTCGAATGACGCCAAAACGTCTGTCTGTGAATAATGCTAGCGGCTAAACCCCTACACCGATTTTCTCCTAAATTTATTTTCCCTAATCGATCTGATTGATGTAGCGACCCTTGAATTTGAAATTGGTATTTTAATTTTTAGGGTCACAGGGACATTTTTCAAATTTTCTATAAAGTGGCTCCATTATTTTTGATTAAATTTTGGTGATCGATAGTGTGATGAACGTTTAAAAGAATGGTGCAGAGTTCATGTTCTTTAAAAACTCTGAGTTAACGAAAATTGCAAAAATTGGAAATGTTTCCAGCGTCTTCCAAAAATCACAATTATGAAGATAGAGATTTCTTCCTAAATTAAATATGCTCCTCTCTGAAGGTAGATTTTGAAAAGAGGTCATGTACAATTTTTCGAAAATTTGGGTTCTTTTTGTATAATTGTGCGTGAAAGTACGGGCGAGAAAGCACGTGCTGTTTTGGCATTACTAGTTTCAGGACATTAAACGTACCCTTTCCCACTCCATTCTCCTAAATGGGTGGTCCCATGCAAACATTTAGCACTTTGTAAATCATCTTTTTAATTGTTAAAATATCTTCATACTGGAACTCAACTTTGAACGTTTCTGACAGCCCATGTTACAAAGTGGAAGTTTTCCTCGGAAAATGTACATCGTCTTAAATATTTCCTTACAGTATAGAAATATGGACATTAACCGTATTTTTATGGGTCTAGAACGTTTCGTTTCCTAGTTATACATAATAATAGCAAGTGTTGCTGTGTAAAACGTGTTTCGTGTTGCTTGTGCTCCCGTTGAAAACCTTACATCAAAATCTGCGGATTTTTTTTTTTTTTAATGTAAAGCGTAGTCATCCGCGACCGGAGTCAGCATCTTACTTGGCTGTCCGAGAAAAGTCGCTTCTTAGACACGGCTGCCGACGTTTTGGCCATCTGTTGGCATCGGTGTCTAAGAGGCAGCGTCTCCCGGAAAGCAAAGGAGATTGTATTTTTCGTCTTAAATCTGGACAAACAATTGGGAGTAATTCTCTATCTAGCAGTACCACGGTGACTTAGAAGTATTCATCTATGAATATGAGAAAAAGTCATCTTTCCTTGGTGTTTTACGTGCAGAGTGTAAGTTTTGCAAGATAATAAAGGGGTGTAAGTGCAGTGCGCCGACCTGGATGGCCGAGGTGGCTAAGAGCGAGTACCGACTCAGCGCTACGATCCGAAGGGTCGCGGGTTCGAGTCCCACCTTGGGCATGGCTGTTTGTCCCTTGACTTTGTGTGTGTGTTGTCGCGGAGGGCCTCGCGTTCTGCTGACCCCAGATCAGAGGAGCCCGCAAGTGTTTGTCTAGTGTATGGTCGAATATGCGTCCCTTCGGGACGTAAAGGGCAACCGACTGTCGGCTGGATACAAGCCCTAGTGAAAAAAAGTGCAGTGCGTGAGGTGTGTGGTGTCGCCAGGTGCTCGTGCTGGTGGCGGCCGCGCTGGCGGCGAGCGAGGCCGGCGTCGTGGGCTACGGCGGCGCCGTGAGCCACGCGGGTGTCTACGCGCCCGCCGCCGCCGTGGGCTACGCCGGGCTGGGCCTCGCCGGCCACGGAGTCGCCGTCGCCGCCGCCCCCCACGTCGACTACTACGTGAGTATCACACTGGCTACACTACCACTAGGTTCCAAAGTCCAAAAGTGTAGTGCATGTAATGTTTTGGGAGGCGGAGGTGTTACTGACCCACTCGAGGATGATAGATCTATACTTCAGAATGCGAGGGTTTTTCTCTGCAGGTATCTCTCCCCGCGGGACAAGCTATCAGCTCCCGACATGTGTGGTAGTGTAATGCTTATAAGTGGAAGTGCATGTTGATGTGTGTGTGTTTGTGTGCTAGTAAGCGTATGTAGAGAGGAAGAATCTAAGATGAGGATGAAAGGATAGGACGTGGTTCTTGTCTTTTTTTTTCGTCATTCGCCTGGTATTGATCGGAGAAATTACGGAAAGCTACCTACCAGAGCAGCCAGCGGCTCGAATTCTTTTTCAGATCGTGATTGAAATCTAACTAGTGTTCCTCCTCAATTCATCTCAGCCAACACCACCACGGCAGAGGTGCGCGAAATGGGGCACGCGTATTTCCGGGGATTCGCGTAGACTGGTTGAGGGTTCGTGAACCTCTGCCTCAGGAAGCTTTGAAGAAGAAATTAAAAAACTGAAAAGTGTGTGTACGATCTCGAATTGTTTGTAAGTGAATGGCCTGGGAACGAATACCCTCTGTTATACCCTTTGAAAAATCATGTAGTACCAACCATAAGTCCCTGAGCCTTCTAGTTTGTTTCTGGACAAATGAACAAATGGAAGAGTTTAAAGTAAATTTTGTCATATATTCTTTGTAGTTTGAATTCCCTTCAGAAGCAGTTAGCATTATAATTAAATTTCAGTCTGAATTGACAAAAAAGGCCTTCAATTTTATAAGCATTTTCTCAACCTTTCAATTCTATTAACAATGCACAATCAGAAATACTTCACTATAGTGGATTCAACAAAATTTCTTTCAGATTCTTGAAATAATTATCTCCTATGTAAACTAATTATATTCTCTTCGATAAATCAAAAATACCTTAATAAATTTAATTAGAACGAATTTTACATTTTTAACACGTCATATCGGGAAATTTTATCTTGGGGATACTTCAAATTTTAGCCATGTATACTCTTTGAAAAATAATAGATACTCGGCTCTGAGGGTTATTCTTGTAAGGTGGAAGTTTTGTCCGGTGCACGCGACATCCCATACAACCACGTAGCTACCAAGACATGTTCAAAAAACGGGTTTCTACATCAACATCATTAAAAAACGTCCATAGTGTATTAATTTTATATGTAGACAATAGTAAAAAAAACTTCACAGACCTCTTAAAATTCCCCCTTAGAGCCCACACGTATGTGGTCCGTGCTTATTGGCTGCCCTACGCGTAGTTGGGCTATTCATTCTTCTCCTCGCACTCGGAGTAGCACACATCCGAGTTTTTTCTAGTCAGCCTTCCGATTAATACTTTTCTATGTCGTATCATTGATAAATGCTCAACAATAAAACAGTGTGACTTGCATATAACCGAATTTATAATGTTTCCGTGGAATTCAAATTTGGAATTCAAACTAGACTGAGAAAAATCAAAATCTATCCACTATATAATTGACGTTTCCATGTCTTAATTAACCTCTTTGCCAGATTATACACACAGGTGAACACTTGTTCAATGATAGACTGCATTCTTTGAAGCCGTGAAATAGTAGAGGTACTAATTGATGTTCACTAACTTTACACTAGAAACGCAATTATATGTATATAATAAAACAAAGTACGGCAAAGAAAAGTATAATTAAGATTTATAATTATTTCAATATTATTTCATATTATGTCATGTTTTCCTAAGAGCTGAATATTGCATTTAATTCATGAAAGCCATATTCTTAATTTATCATTTCATTTCTGTAATGGAAAGTCACATAATTTTTATGCAGAATTAATATTTATACAAACGCGCCTTATGCATATTCTATGGTAGTTCACATTGATATTTGGCACTTCGAGGAGAAGAGTAGGAATATCTTCGGTGTAGGCCACTTATTTGTCAAACTCAGATAATAGTTACAGGAAGAACATCATTCGGTAACGAATTCGATTCGGTTTCACTTTTCCCAGCAGCGTTGGAGAGCACTCTCTTGTGTCTATATCCACATTCACTCTTCTTCCCGCTTTCTGTCCCCGGGCATGGCCATCCATTTCACTGCCTTTCCATAACGAGGCGAGAGTGGCGGGCAGGGCCTTCTATTCTTGGACAGAAGCGAACGTTTCCACGCTCCCGCCCAATCTTCCCGCGCCCATCGCTTCCTGCCTCGCCCACGACTGTCGCGCGAGAAATCAGATCGAAATCTTCCGCGTTCAAACATTTGGAGCGACAGAACAGTGCCTTTCCACCCGCACAATGGCCACGAGCGCTCCACGTGGAAAAACTTCCTGAGCGAAACCCCCGCCCACCCAGGCCGCCCACCACCCTCTCAGCTTTACCCTCCGTCAAAGCACCAACCACTCGCCAACCGCCCCAGTGTCACTCAAGCCTACCCAACATTTTTTCTAGACAGGAATTTTCTCACATTTACCTTTTCCTTCTACATTTTTAAGTAATAATTCGCGAGAGTACTGTTGTGGAATGCTATTCAGGAAAATTATCAGGCTTTGTTGGCGTACAGGAGAGCTGGGGACTCCGCGCCAGTAGCAGGATGCCTTTCACTGATTGCGTGTCGCACCTTGCTAATTTGTAGAATTTGTTCTATGGCGTCTCTGGAGAAAGTCCAATGTACAAGAAATAAGTCTAGTCTATTAAGTGCCTGTGTGAATATTAATAACCGTGATTTTGAAGACAATGTTGCGCAAACTGTGGATTAAAGGTATAGAGTTGTGAGAGTATCTTCGGATTATGAAATTGAAAGTGACCGTGGCTCATCGTATGGATAATCTTGTTTAGAATCTGGGGAAGAACACGATCATGAATGGGGATTTCTTGAGAATGAGGAATCCGAATAAGAAATAACTTAGAATGTAAAATACTATTATGGAAAGAACAAGCAGTGTGCAAGAATTGTGCAGAAAAAGATGACTAAAGAAACTTAAGTCAAAATTTTAGGGTTTGCGGAGGTAATGTTTTTGTACTTGGTTTTCAGTTCTAGAGTTATAGTAGTTTTCATTCATACATTTTTTAATGTTCAATCAATTTTAATTATAAATATAAATTCGTTAAATTAAAGGTCTGCATAATTTTATTCAACCATTTCTAACCACATGATATTCCCTTAGTAGATAACTTCTTAACAAATATATAATGAGTTTCTTTAGTCATAATTTATCGCAAGTTACATCGTTCTTCACTCGAAATACAAATCAATACAGTAATATTTAAAAAAAACATCTCATGAGTCCCTGAGACTCCACGTCCGTACCAGCGTGACTGAAATCCCGTGTCAGCCGCTAAGGGTTAGAACATCACTTAACACTCCCGCGATGTAACTCAGTCTCGTCTGCTTTTTTTCCTCTCCGGCGTCCGGCCGATAGCTGCGCCCTCACCCTCTCCCTCATCCAGCGAGCGGCCCCGAGCGCCGCTCCACCGCCGCGGGACTCCGTCGCGAAAGCGACAGCGGTGCAGAGATGGGCCGTCTTTCGCACGTCGCCTTCCCACGCGGCCCTCGCAGCCAACGCCCGTGCGTGCGCCGTTTCTCTCGCGCGCCGCCACAACGCCGCCGGGAAATTATTTATTGGCCGCGCTTCGCTCCGCGCCGCCCCGGGCTTGCCGTGCAGCGCGGCCCACCTCTTCTTCCGGGCGGGAGGGGGAGGGGTCGCGGAAGCGGCGCAGAGGCGTCGGTTTCCGGCGCGCTGTGTCGTGCGTCGCCAATCGTGTGACGAGCGGGTGGTTCCGCGTCGCAGGGAAGGAATGCGACTCTCTAGGTGCTCGGAGTCTAATGGCTCACTTGGGTCTAATGTTCTTTATGTGGATTAGCGACTAGAATCTTACTTGGTATTTAGTAGATTAATATAAACACTCGAAACTGAGATAAGGTCAAAAAACAGGAGCTTCAGAAAAACGAGAATGTGTTTGAAACCAGTCCAATTCCGTCTCAGTTTGAGCGGGCGGAGAAAGGGCGAGCAGGCGGCGCGGAAAGCGCGGGCACGGGTGCGGCGCTGCGGCTCGAGCAGGTCCTCGACGCCCAGACAAGCCGCCGCCTCCGCCGCCTAAACGCACCACGGCGCTTTGGCCGCCCGCTTCGACGCGCTCTGCCGCCCTCGCCTTCGCCCTCGCCCTCGCCACCGCCCTCGCCCTCGCCCACACCCACGCCCACGCCCTCGCCCTCGCCCTCGCCCTCGCCCTCGCCCTCGCCCTCGCCCTCGCCCTCGCCCTCGCCCTCGCCCTCGCCCTCGCCCTCGCGCTCGCCCTCGCGCTCGCCCTCGCGCTCGCCCTCTCGCCCTCGCCCTCGCCACCACCCTCACCACCGCCCACGCCACCGCCCTCGCCCCCGCCCTCGCCACCGCCCCGCCCTCGCCACCGCCCTCGCCACCGCCCTCGCCACCGCCCTCGCCACCGCCCTCGCCACCGCCCTCGCCACCGCCCTCGCCACCGCCCTCGCCACCGCCCTCGCCACCACCCTCGCCACCGCCCTCGCCACCGCCCTCGCCACCGCCCTCGCCACCGCCCTCGCCACCGCCCTCGCCACCGCCCTCGCCACCGCCCTCGCCACCGCCCTCGCCACCGCCCTCGCCACCGTCCCGCGCAGCTCCGAGACGCAGCCCCGTTGTGACGTTTCTTGTGATGCAATTTGGCCTCTTCGCCAGGTGTTTGCTACGACCGAATACTCTGCGAAGTCTCACTATTTTTTCGTACGTTTACCTCGTTACTAATAACTTTTCTCTTCCTATTTCTTTGACATTTTGAATGTTGTTTCACAATCTTAAAGTAATGTGTTTATCAAGATATAAATGCGGTTTTACTGATTTAAAATACTCGGTTCTGGATTTTAGTTGTTATAATTTCTTTCATATACTTTGAGATTCAATCGAAGATAGAGCACTTAAACAAGACATATCATTTTACGTTTTATTTTAATTCGCATTTCCGAGAAATGAGACGATATCTTTTACAAATGAATTTAAAGAATTTTTCCCCAAAACATACTAATGATACTCGTTATTACGACTTTCCTCACTCATAGGTTGTTTTTCTCACGAAATATATTTAAAAATATTGCTTTTAAAAGTGTTAAAACATTTATCTCTGTTTTGATATATACAATTTACTTCTCATTTCTCTTCAATGTTGATCATTATTTTTATTACTATTACTATGTATCGTTAGTGTTGCTGTTAATGTTTCCCGACACGCACTGTTCTTGGCCAATCTATACAGTTCTATAGACATGCAGTTTCTTTCATCATCTCATTTTTCTCTATTTTCTATCGTGCTATCTCTATTGAGCATTATGCCTTTCAAAGTGTAATTTGTTTTTGCTGTCTTGGACCGGTGCGTTACGCCTTGTAACCGCATTGTACACTTTATTGGGTGTTTTTACGATGCAACACTGATTCTTTTGTGCAATGCCCTCAATGGCGGAGGAAGAGGTTGGGCTCCCGCCGTCCGCCTTCTTAATTGGTCCCGTCGTTTACAATCTACCGCAGCACCCTGCTGCTTAAAGAGAGAATGCGAATCGCATAGTTCGCCATCCTGACAGTGTATTGCCAAGGAATTGATTTTCCACTGATCTCATTTAGTGATTACATTTATGGAGGATGTTATACTACATGATTTGGATCTTCTTTTAGCGTGATGAAAATAATTTTAATTCGTGGCGCAAATTGACGTGTAAATATGGAGGTGTTAGAAATATTGGGAGATAAATTGAGAAAATCTTAGCAACCCTAAATAATTCGCCTTCAAATTTATTGAATGAGCGTCTATTATTTATTTTGTGTTCAATGAGCCAAATTTGATTTAAAAACAGCTTTCTGGTGCGAATTGTCATTCGTGAACAATGCAAAGGGCCTTACACATGAGTTTTGATATATTTTTAAATTTTGTTTCTTCTCGTGCGATCAGAGGTATTTAAATTGGTTTTAATTTTACATTCTGAGATTTTAGAACTTTGCCTTATTGTAAATTGAGATCTAGTTCCTGTAATTTTTTAAATTTTACTTTTATTTTATTCAATATATAATTGTAAAGTTTAATTACAATTTTTAATTCGAAAAATGCATTATTAACATTAAAAAATCTTAAATTTTAAGAAGTTCTTGGTTTGTTTGTTTGTTTTTCTCAACATTATTATATTATGGAGATACGTTGCTCTTAAAGCTAGGTAGTATCTAAAAATAGGTAAGAACTTTAATTGACATCTTCCAAAACCTAACAAAAATATTGTCATGGTAAATATAAATACTGCTATCCATTTCATACTGTCATTTGTCATTTCAGTTAACTTCTCGTATAACCGATAGTAACAAAAATTTGGCAATTTCTATTTCATGATCCTTTTAACAGATTCTACATATTTGAGTTACAGTTCCCATTAGAATTCTCGTGAGCAAATCTTCCCTTTTGGGTTTGAAAAAAGGTTGTCACATTTTGTGTTATACGTCAGTTGTCCTTTGCGGATATACGCCTGTTGTGTACGTCGATGGTCGCTGTTACGTGTCAACATCAGCTGAGATCGCTTGTCGGTAACAAGAAACACGGATCCCGAGCGACTGAGCGCACCAAGGAGAAAGGAACATGGCTTTCCTTTTTTGTCGCCCTGTACTCAGCAGTTCCTATGTTCATAAATCACAATAGCTGGTCACCGGGGATTGTTAAGAGCTTTTTAAAGGCCCGCTGTCGCGTTTTTGAACTCACGTCCTTACGAGCAAGGTTCCAATAGGGAACTGTCACCAACTCGGCTTGTAATTATGTAAATTAAATGTCTGATTTATGGCATTGCATCAGAAACAATAGAATTATTCATTTTTATCAAATTGAAAAAAGTGTGGTAATTTCAATGCTTTCTCTCGCGTACTACTCTTGCATGAGCAGCTTGCCAGGCCATAAGACGCGAATAAATACACAAAACAGCTTTCTGAATAAGGCATGAATCAACTGTGAATTACATAAGGGTTCACGAATACTCTACTCTTCAAAGATCCTAGCGAAAGCAACAGTGCTAATTCTTACTTACTATCTTACTTTACAAAAAAATCGTAACCACACAGACTCCCCCAAACAACTGTCGATTCAAAGGAGCAATCTTTGCAACGCACAATTAGAGTGGCCGCCTGTGCGGAGCTGTCGCGGGGCTGAAAGGCGAACTGGCCAGGCGGCCCGGCGGTCTAGCGCCGATTCACGGCGCGTGGCCCCGCCGCCTTTACAGAAATGAGGCGTGGCTTTTGTACGTGCGGCTGGGAGCACAAAGCGCGATTTGAGGAGAAGTTGAGATTTACGTGATGGCGACTTTCGCAACCTCTGGCGCGTGTGCTCCGCTGCGCACTTCCGCCTGCTTTTCTAGAACTCGATACGACGAAACTACAGTTAAAAAGCAAATGGCAAAAATCTCATTAGGCTCTGTTTCGTGGTGAAGACTAATTGAGATTCAAAGCCGGTAAATTCTATGTTTTCAATAGATGTACGATTACTAATCTAATCAATAGGTGGCGGATTATTATGAAATGTCAATTTTTCTTTTCATTTTAGAGCAATGCGATTTAGTACAACAAAATTTATAATATGAAAGGAAATGACTCATTTTTATGTATTTTTTGCATTTTTTTGTCCATTACTACTAATAAAGTCATTTTTACTTTTTTCGTCATTTTAATGCATTTTTCGCTGATTTCATCAATTTTAATATAATTCTAATTGTACTTGCATCAAATAATGTTTACGAGATGCAACAAATGTTCTCCACAAAATTCTTGAGAGAGCTATTTGATTTCGTTGCTTAAAAATGTCAGCCATTCTATGTAATCTAAGATTTCTGTGACGCCTATCAGCGCCATTGTCGGTTTGGCCGATTTTGGGACTACTGAGGACAGACATTTTCTGATAAAGAAAAGTCCAAACCAAAAGTTTGCAAGTTGAGTGCAATTGAACGAATAGAAACAGCCTCGATTACATCACTGATCCATATAACGTATATCCGTATAACGTATCCAGCTTGAGTTGTTCATTCAAATTGGTTTTGATCATTTCTTGGCCGTTATATAAGTTGTACACTATTCTAGTTGACAGAAAGAGCTTAGATCTTACAAATTTTAGTGATAAAAATTGCGAATTGGTTATAGTTTCACGTGATCACACGAGACAAAAATTGTTTATTGTGTGAACGCGTAAAATACAAGGGACAGTGTGTAGGAAACTGAAAACTATCTTTTATATTCAAGACAAGATTTGCAATACATCAAACAATTTTTGTAATTCAGAACATTCGTCTATCATTTTTAAAGATAAGTAATTGAATGAAAAATATATATAATATTAATTTGGAGCTTAGACGACGGCGCACACTGTTTCAATTCTACTAAATGGGGCTTATTTCCAACTTATCAACATCATTGCAGCGATAAACAGAAAATTACCAACTGCGTCTGTTATGTGGTTATCGGTTGTGTGTCGTTTAACATGTTTCGTAATACCATCTTACGAGCAAAACAAAATATAACCAAGTATCATTTCTTGGAATAAGTGTTCTTATGTGCGATCTTTAGCTTTAATTCATTTTCTTCAGTTGTTAACAGACCCCAAATTGTTCATTCCTTATAGAACGCCGACCGCTAAGGCTTTTCGTTTCTTTCTGGTTGCACTAAGAAGTTATAACAGTACAGTATTACGAAAAAGGTTTAATTAGCATATTCTACAATATTTTCCAGAAATTTAATCCATAATTCTTTTTCATCCGCGTTGCGTGCATCATCAACGCTATTAGTAGCGTGTAAAATTACTCTATGACTACAATAGACCGTACACGACCATGAGAGGCGAACGCCAACCTGCGAGTGCGAGGACAAAGCGCGGTTTGTGAAGAAATGTGTGGAATATTACGTGACGCCCCGTTTGTTTCCCAACGCGACGCTCGCGCGCCCGGTGGCGGCCGCTCGAAACAGCGACTTCCGTGTGCGCGTGACTGAGCGCGAAAGGGGCGCGACGCCCCCGGCCCCGCCCCCGCCGCCCACGGGTACGCCCCCGCCGCCCCCCTCCCCGGACACGCCGACCCTGCTGCACTGTGCTCCGGATTGGAAAAAGCGCGGACAAACATTTTTTCAATGGATGCTTTAAAGGTCGACGACAATCTTTTTGAGGCATTAGCTATGAAGACCAGCTCAGATCACTATGTATCAAAATTAACGTTTCTAATTTTACAAAGTTTAGGGAGTCCTTCATAGCCTCATAATCAAATCTAGCTTATTCTATCTTAAATTGTGGCAATAACATATCTCGTACAAATTAATGAGTGTGTGGATGCAAGAAGTGTTTGGCTCTTTTGCAAAATTGTCGCAATGATCCGAACGAGCTGGTTTTCGTACAGGTCCTAGATTCGAGTAAGAGTCGAATAAATTTATGACAGTTTGTCTTGTTAAAACGTACTCATATTTGTGAGCCTTTTACACAATAATGAATGAAAATAAGAAAAGACCTTGGAAATGTATCATTTCATACGCGCTTGAATGTTGAATTTTGCCTGCTTTGCGCGTCTTTCGACGGACCGTGCGCCGCTGCCAGTGCAGCCGGTGTTTTTAGGGCTCGCAACGCCTCTATTGTTCTTGCTCGCGTTCCACGGAGCTCGCCAAGTTACGAGAGGAATGTTTGCCGTCGTGTTATGTTACTGCAGCAGTGGCAGGCAGTCTATTGAACGGTTTCAGTCGTGATCCGTTTAAGAAGGGACTTCTTAAAGTGCTAGTAGACAGGAAGTGTAAGTTCTTGTTTCTTCTAATTGACTTTGTGAGTGGAAACTTCATATGTATTCTTTAGAAGCCATACAATTTCTTACTGATATTTTCTACACGACATATTTAAAATATTGTTGTAATATTTTTTCTGCAGTAATAACTCACACTTTAGAATATTATTTCCTGAGGTAACTCGTATTGAAAACGCGTGACGGTTGCTAGAATTATCACATTAATATTTAATACACTGCTCATCAAGAACTGAGCTA
Organism: Teleogryllus occipitalis; assembly: GCA_011170035.1. Taxonomy (NCBI): domain Eukaryota; kingdom Metazoa; phylum Arthropoda; class Insecta; order Orthoptera; family Gryllidae; genus Teleogryllus; species Teleogryllus occipitalis. The sequence goes on from BLKR01001932.1 coordinate 149,151, forward strand.
AGACATGCCAATGCTAAAAAGTAGATATTTTATTAGATATTGTAAACATCATTTATATCTTAAGGAGGGTATGTTTCTTTAAAAGATAATAATTAATGATTAAAAATGTGTAACTTACGACAAATAGACAAGAAATATGAAGATCAGAACTACAGAATCTATAGTAATTTATTTCAATACCTGACAAGATCAGCAACATTACCTTTTATTATTTCTGTAAAGAAATATTCGTAAATATCGAGTTGACACGAACCGAAACACAAAGAAATGATGCCATGTATTTTGTGTGTATTTCATGTCCCCCAAATGTTTTAATTTCAAGTAAAAAGTTGTGCAATGCAAAATGCAAATGTTCATTGCACTCTATGCAACTACACTTTCTACCTCGCAATCACGCAACTCCCTTGAACCCGCCTCAGCTTTCCAGTGTCTATTAGAATTTTATGTGCACCAGCCAACTAGACAAGTGTCCTGGAGGCAGCGCCGGATGTTGTTGCAGGCCTACCCCAAGTACGCTTACAACTACGGCGTGTCTGACCCGCACACCGGGGACGTGAAGAGCCAGAGCGAGCACCGCGACGGCGACGTGGTGAAGGGCCAGTACAGCCTGGTGGAGCCCGACGGCAGCGTGCGCGTCGTGGACTACGCTGCTGACGGTGCGTATCTCTCACCAGAGGGGCAATGTTGTCTCTTAAATAATAATAATAATAATAATAATAATAATAATAATAATAATAATAATGTCTTTATTAATGGCGAGGCTCAGGCCATAGGGCCTGCTCTTCCGCCTAACCACTGAGTCTACATTGATACAGAGTAGTAAAATATAAGAGGGGAGGGAAATCTGTACATTTACGTCTGGGAGTGCAAAACTAGGGACCATCCCGGCGGCATACGCCTTAAGCGATTGAGTAAACCCAGAAAACCTCAATTAGGATGGCGGCTTAGGGCCGAACAGCATTATGGTATAGAAATGGAAGAGAAGAGAAAAATGAGAGATGGGAATCATAAATGAAAATGAAGTAGAAAATACGAACGAGAAAGAAGAAAGGAGAGAGATTAAAGGGGGACAAACTGTACATTTATGACTGGGAGTGCAAAGCAAGGGGCCATCCCGGCGTACGCCTTAAGCAATTGAGTAAACCCAGAAAAACCTCAATCAGGATGGCGGATTATGGCCGAATGTTGAAGAGCATTCTGAGGAAAAATAGAGAATTAGTCATTATTATTTAACGCACGAAACGGTGGGTGGGGGAACTCGTGAGTCTCAAAAGTCGATGACTCCTCTTCAGAAAGTTTCTTTCAATATTCCAATTATGTATGTTCTAAATAACTATCACTCAACAAATGAAAATTAATTGCAAATTCAGCATACATGAAAACTTTTTGATGTGAACTTACCGAGACAACTGAACTTTAGTAGCTCCCCCTACAGGTTGCGGCTCTGGTAATAAATCAATTATAAAATTATCAAAAATTGATAGCTATTAAACTTGGAATTGTCCTTACTAAATTAAAGAATTCTACTCTATTCTACTCAAATCTTCAGTTTCGTCATTTGAAACCGAAATAACACAGTAGACAATACTAGAAAATAATGCAAAGATTCATGCAAAAAGTCATATACAGACTTATGTCACAGCCAGACTGACCTATTGTTCTCATGAAAACATTTTCTGAATGAAGGTTTACCATTCCTCAAGTAAAGATTTTCAAAGAAATTCCAAAAAATATAATTTTTCCTCCTTTTTGTCACGTCAGGTGGTGGCCAATGCTACTACCCCCTTTATATATATATATATATATATATATATATATATATATATATATATATATATATATATATATGCGAAATTTAGTAGCAAAACTATCATACACTTAGCCACTTGCTATCATAACGTTGAATCAAATTATAACTATTAAACCAATTTCATTTTGGAAGTGAATGTTGAACAAATACCACTAATGGTCTAGAGCTAGATCCTACTTCTTATTTAAAAGTATATATTCAAGTAAATAAACTGATTTTCTAAAAGAGATCTAAAGTAGGAAATGGCAACTTTAAAGTGTCATATTGGTATCATTACTTCCACACAAAAAACAATAACAAAAAACAGCACCCAGCTTCCATTTAATGCTAAATTTGCATTAAATCACATCCAAAAGTAAGCGCTTTATTTTATTAAAATGAAGGTGATCCGATAACAGACCTGAAATCGAAGGTAAGAAAGGGTTGTCAAAATATTCGAGCGCAAGGTAATGCACTGGAGTTCGAAGCTTCTTTCGTGCAATTCGTAAAAATTCAATGAAATTTCGTTGTTCACGTTGTTCGTCTTCTACTTCTTTCTCGAATGAAGAGAGCTTTCTCACCCCATCAGCACTTATCCTGTGATAAGCGCTCTAAACCTTGACTATAATTCCGAAATTAGCAATTTAGTCTGCAAGTGCAATTCAGAAATTATCTTTAACTGAATATTACACTTGTTTACTTTTAAATAAAAGAGCTGTTATTTGAAACAACAGAATAATAATATGAAAAGTGTTTTATAAATAATGAACATGTTTTACCAGACATCATCAAAAGCACAAAAACGATACTGTAAGATATACAATGTGTGTCGTCCTCTATGAGAATAATTAGTGCGCTATGCCTGGACTCTGATCACTAATAAAGTAAATTGATTATTTCAACATAGCAGTTAACTGTTTTGCAAATGCAGTAAGCTTCCGTAAGCTGAAAAACGTGAATTTCATCGTTTTGATTGGTAAACTGGAAGTTATTATATTCAAAGTTTTGTTCTGGTTTTGAAACAGTTATAGCATTTTTAGGAAATCATGCAATAACAGAAGGAAATTTTGAGGAATGGAATGTATGTTCTTACACTTGTAATAACTAAAACTGGGTCAAACATTCCAGTCAGCTCTTGTTTCAAAATAAATAACCACTCCACCTAGTTTCGGCAATTTCCTGAGCACAGTTTCTTACATCACTGGAGCAACTCAGAAACTTCTCAGGCCAAGCGCAGGGGCTTCCGGTGCACTATCTTCCAGGCACATCTTGCCCCAAGCACGGCTCGCCCAATTAGGAGCAGAATTCTGGGAAAAGACAGGTGGGAATTGACATAATAAATGAGACGGAAGAAATATTAAATGATACTTCCCATTAATCAATTGTTACGTAAATCTAGATCAGATACACTAAAAAAGTGTTTGGGAAATAAGTAATTCATAAAAATATACGTACTTTTGCAAATATTTACTTACTAATATATTTATTGATAAATTTCAACTGTCACTTCAACTGTCGAAATTAATTTGTATCAAATTTAATGAGATGAATATACTTCAAAATGAAATCCCTACATCCAAAAATTTACAACTTAGCAAGGTAAATATATGTTTACATTTATATATGTCAATGTCGTGATTTTTGTTACATAAATTCATGTTTTCGTTTCACCGATCCACAAGAAGGAAGACCTCCCTGAAACCACCTGTGTAAATCGTGACTCCATCGTGCTCCATTTCAATGACCTCAAAACCATTCGGGAACTCTCTAATCCCTTGGTCAATATACGTGTCTAGTCATGAACCACAAGCAGATTAGCTCCTTTCCAATTTTTCTTTTTCGATTATGGGTAACTTTACATAAGAATCAAAAGGAATACAGAAGTTAATTGCAGGACTTTTGCAAAGAGCTTATCAGAATTCAGTCGTGTTTGGAATATTATGATTGAAAAATGACACCTCAGCAGGTCTCCTTTAATTTTTCACGAAGTTATGAGCCAAAGATCAAGCGTACAAAATGCAATAGATAATTATTTATTTGGTTTAGGAATTTCAGTAACCGGTCTTTTGAACATCTTTTGAACAGAGACGGTAGATCTTAGCAATTGCTTAAGATGCGAAATGTTACCAAACGCTGGGAAAATTAGTAATTGTACATTTGATGGTCGGTGCAGTATATTTCGGAAGGTTTTGATTTAAGATCAAATGCGAAATGAGATACAAAGTGCGAAATGATGTGAAGCTGCAAAATAACCTCTAAATTGCATTTTATTGTTTTCTTCGTGTTTGCTCTCTAACTAGGAATGCGACATTGACAAGAACACATTGATATTTGAAAACATTTAATTTGACATTTGTCGGGTTTATTAATTTACAATTAATATTCAACTGACAAAACAAAGTAGCTCTTCTCTCAGCTTCCTCAGCTCGCTGCATGGAGGTCACGGGAGGAAGGGGAAGGCCCTACGGCCACGGCGCAGCGCACGCGTTATTTCTTGCGCTTTTATATTTGTTGAGGAACACGAATGACGAAATATTAAATTAGCTTCCCTTATTTCCTTATTTTAACGGGGAAATCTAACAATTATCTTCTTTTTATTTTATTTTATTTTTTTAAATTTTTTTTTTGCTTCCTAGAGTCCTTCCTTCCTAATAATGTTCTCATTCTTCCTTAATAATGATAACAAATGCTACAAAATGCTAACTCTTAATTGTTATAATGCTATAAAAGGCTATTGCCTTTTTTTCAGAAAGCGATTATTTAAAATTTAACATCATTACTCACATACGATTAAATTTGTAATTATCCATATCCCGAACTCACATATCCAAGTTCTTACATACCAATTCAAAACAAGATATTCTTCTACTTTCAATTGAACTCACAGTGGCTATTATCTAGCACTGTCAAGTGCAGTATGTCATTCACAAGTTGATGTCAATGGACATTTTAATCTATAGCTATCCATTGATCAAAATAATTATCTCAAAGGATCTCTCTTGAGGACTTTTTGTGAGGTATCGATTTGGCGATGGTTTCATTTTGAATTGTAAGTGCCCGATTGTGAGATTCCTTGCATGCATGAAACGTTGTTCTGTGTTTGCGCAGGCGTGAACGGCTTCAACGCGGTGGTGAAGAAGGTGGGCCCCTCGCTGCACCCCGCGCCCCTGGTGGCAGCGCACGGCGTCCACGGCGGCCACGGCCTGCTGCACGGCTAGACGCCGCGCCCCGCCCCGCCCCGCCCCGCCACCACCACTCGCCCCATCGACCTTCGACCACGCCCGCCGCATCCGATGTAATTTAATCTCATCGCATCAGCATGTGTAATAAAACAATTTCACCAAATGTCGGCCCTTTTTTTTCTAAATACTGCGCCTACCTCTCTCCTTACATCATCTCTCTGACAAATTAGGTATGGAAATATATACATTTTACAGTTAACTAGAAACAGTACACACAAAATTCTGCAAGTGTGCTTCTGCAAAATATCCTCCGCCGAGCTCCCAATTTTGAGACAAAATAGTGGTATTACTATTGCACATTCTCACATTATAGGAAAGAGTTACGTAATATTGAAGTATTGCCATTTCTGTGCTACTATCACTTTAGCTATTACTTGAAAAACTCCAATTTAACTACTTCAAACAAAACAGATTTGATTTATATCTGCAATAATTTCGATAGTCAGAAGCAGCAATCAATTCTTCCTCTTAAATATGAAAAAAAAGGAATAAATTTAACGGATACATTATTTGCAGCAAATTATACAGCAAAGCTAGAATAATTTCTAGCAAGTTTGCCTTAATTACATCAGGGGGAGGGGAGGCTCTTGCACATGGTATACAATTTCAGCCAATGAGGTTCAGACACCAGTTTGCGTCACAATATTAGCGGAGATTTCAAATGCAGGCAGATACCAACGTCAGATATCACAACGATATCACAACGTTACAAGACATTGAAACAGATTTATGAAGCATTTCTTTTAAATATTGCATCTTGTACACCTTCATCGACTTATTTTGGATTGGTTTTTAGAAAAATTATCTTCATAATTGTAATTGTAGGACGACACTAAAAAATATTGAATTTTTGCCAAATTATCAACTTTTTCCTTCATTTTTTTTTCCAGGACCGGACAGAAAGATTTTCTGTCGAAAATTGGTCGTTTTTTTCTCGCAGTATTATAATTTTTCTATACACGCGTAATCAGTAGCGAGAAAGTAAAAATAGAGGTTCGCAGATTTTGATGTTTATTAGTTAGTACATATTACAGCAGCCACATGAGCAACCTGCAATAGGCATTACTTTGTAAACACGTTATCATTGTGCATAAAAACGGGATGGGTGCAAGATTCCTAAGATCACAATAGGTTCTACACGCTAAATACCAGGATTTTGTGTCTGATTTTGTGTCTAATTTCTTACAGCTAATACATTGGGTAAGGAAACCTATTCAGGCACCTCTATTACATTTCAGAGAACAATTTTAGAAATACACGGAATGGGTACTTGTTTTTGATTCTTGTATTGTGGGTGGGTTTTCTGCAAAACGTGAATTCGGAAAGAAATGATATTTGCATGAGGTTGGTATAAAAGTTTGAGGAGAGGTATGTTATGTGATGGGCTAGTTGCTCGAGATTAAATTCTTTAAATAGTTGATTGTTTGAGACATACTATGGTGCAATTGTTATTTTCCTTAGATATTAGTTTTGGATAATTTGCATTTTATGAATGTTTTTGATGCGTTTAACCGTATTGGACAGGCGTTCAACAATAAGGATCTTATTATTGTTTCGAATAATATCAGAGCAGTGTTGTATGGGAGATGGTTATTTCAGTTTATTGTGGAATTATTGTGGAATTGTTTAAGATTAAGGGGGAGGCTGCGTGTACGGTCTGAGAGTGAAAATTTTTGCTGCAGTTTTAGTTGGATTCCACAGGATTTTAGATTTGCAAGCCCAGCTTTCGATTTGGTGTAGGTACAGTTGAATTTTAATTTTTATGTCTGTTAATGTTGTTCCGGATGAGATTATGGCTGTATCGTCAGCAAACTCTGCAATATGAACTCCATTTTGTTTCGCGATGTCGGCTACATATAGATTGAAGAGAGTGGGCGAAAGGGGGATCCTTGGGGTAAACCAGCCTTTAATATTTTGGGGTTGGATTGATGATTGTTTACTGTAACAGAAAATGATCGGTCATAGAGGAAGTTTTTTATTATTTCAGCAATGTACTGGGAGGTTCCAGCTTTTCGTATTTTATAATTTAATGCCTTGTGCCAGACTCTAATGAATGCTTGAGTTATGTCTATAAATTAGGCTATTGTATGAATTTTTTTCTGGAATGACGAGTACATGTGTTCTCTGATTCTCAGGGGTTGGTGTTGCGTGGAGATTTGTTTCATGAAACCGAATTGTTCTTTAGGTACTACTTTGGTGCTTATTAGGTGTTTGCTTAACAGTTTTAATATAATTTTTTCTAATATTTTGGATAGGGTGGGCAATAAACTAATTGGTCTGTAACTATTTGCCATTGTTGTGTTCTTGCTAGGTTTTGGTACTGGAATAATAATTGCATGTTTTCATAAATGCGGAAAGTGGCTTATTCTCAGACAGGAATTATATACGTTTGTTAGGAATGCTATTGCCGTTGGTGGTAATTTTTTTATTATTAAATTATTTATGTTATCATGCCCGGGAGATTTTTTAATTGGCAAATTTTTTATTATGCTTTTGATTTCACTTGGTGACATGAAGTGAATTCTTTGATGGGGCCCGTATTGGGGTTCAGCTATAGATTTAATTATTGTAGTGTGTTAAGAGGGGTTTTGTGTTGTGTTTGTTGTGAATGTGGATTCGAAGAATGAATGCTCTTCGACTTTTTCTATTGCTGTGTAGGCTTTACCAGATAACGTGTTAAGAGGCGGTATTATTGTTTTTTGTTTTAGTATTTTTTTGGTGAATGCCATATTGAATTATTTTGGGTATTAAGAGATTGAATTTTACTTGCGTATTGAAGATCATTAACATTTTTTATGATCGAGCCCTAGTTCAGGGTTTCTAGTAATTGCCCATAGCCTTCGTGTTTTATTTTTGATTTTTATAGCATTTAGAATTTCAGGGGGTAATCTGTTTGGTTGTAGGTTTTTAGATGTGAGTGAGATTTTATTTGTGCGGATTCGAGGGTAGCGTGAATTATTGTGTTGAATGTTGAAACTTCCTACTCTATTTCTAAAGGATGATTTGAAATTTTGAATTTAGGAATGTCATTACTTAAAGTATTCTGAAATCTATGCCAGTTTACCCTCAAGGTATTTTGTTTCGGCAGAGGGGTGTGAGGGGGTGGTAATTGGCGCGTTGTTATTAATACGGGATCGTAGTCAAGTTCAAATATTGGAGTTATAAAAAATTTTATGTTTGTGTTGGTTATGCCGATGTCAAGAATGACTGGTCTTCTTAGTCGGTCATATGGGTAGTAAGTCGGTTCCGCAGTTGCAATTATTTTTAGGTTGTGTTGATTTACAATTCTTTCAAGTATTTTACCCTCTTGATTATTTGAATGACATCCCCATTGGGTATATTTTGCGTTAAGGTCATCGAGAAGAATTGTATTAGTATGGGGTTGGAATATGTTTTCGATGCTTGCTGTGGTTATTTGGCTGAAGGTGGTTTATATGCTGTTATTACGTTCCAATTTTGGTTATTTATTCTTATTCTGATTGCAATTGTTTCTATACCTGGAGTATCGGAGATGTGAGTTTCATGGTGTTCGATCATTGATTTTATAGCAATCATAACTCCACCTCCATTGTTGTTATATCTATCTGCTCTGCGAATGTTGTAGCCTTGAATAAACAATTTATTTTTATTTTTTAAGTGCGTTTCGGTTATGCATGCTATATCGACTTTTTGTGAATGAAGAAGGTTAATCAGTTCGGTTTTTATTTGTAATGCCACTTGCATTCCAATTTATGAGAGTTATGTTATTATGGAGAGGAACTGCCATTTTTGTTGCTTAAGTACGAGGATACTGAATTTTGAATTGTTGTAATGATAGTAGGGATTAATGAATTAATGAAGTTGATGATACATGATGTAAGCGTGTTGATTATTGTGTTTAAGAAGGGATTGTTTGATTGGGAGGGGTGCGTATTACTTTCACGCTGTGAGAAGGTTGAATTTCGGTCATTGTTCTGATTTCGGGGTGGTGCATTGTTATTATAGGTCAAATTGTGGAGGGGTTGAGTAGTTGGTAGAAATGGAAATTGAGATGTTGAATTATTAGGAGGAGGGGATGAGGTTTCTTGTTTGGTGTCAGATTTGTTTCTACTGTTTACTTTATTGGTATTTCTATCATTTATAGCTTTATAGTAAGAACGGTTTGGATCTCTAACATCTGCCTGATATTCCCCGTTGCAATTAGCACACTTAGGTTTTGGATTTTTACTTTGACATGTAACTGTGTAGTGATTTCCTGCGCAATACGCACAATTTATTACATAGTTGCAATTGTTCTTAGTGTGTCCGTAGTCAAGGCATCTTTGACATTGAATGGGGCCGGAAGGTCTTCGTCTTCTTTCGGTTTTCACTTTATGGTTACAAATTTCGTTAATTGATGATATCGTCTCTATAGGTTCGTTCCCGCGGAATTCTGCTACAACAACTGGAATGGGTTTGTTTTCTTTATGTAGTCTAGTTACTTTAATAATTGATGGGTACCGTTGTTTTAAGTTTTGTAAGATTTCCATTTCGGAAATGGTTTGGCTAACATTTTTAAAAATCACGGAGTACTTATTGTTTGCCGGGTCATCGTATGTGAGGAAACTTCTCAGCGTGTTAAGTAAATACTTCACCAGGTTTCTGAAGTCTGTGGTGGATTTGGCACTGATTTTTACTTTCTGATTTCTAGAGTCTGCTATGAGATTTGTTGACACTTTTGATCTTAGTTCTTTAACGAAATTGTTTAAATTAGAAATGTTGGCTACGAAAATGGGAGGAATTTCATTTGTGTTGTTGGTTTGTTCCTTTAGATAGGTAAATCTGCTGTTTTCGAGGCTTAGGTTTATTTCCCTTAATGGACTGAATCTGTTTTCCACTGGCAAGTTATAATTTAAGTCGGATGGATCTGGTTGTTCACTGACACTTACGGAACCTGCACTTTTTTTCTTCGCATTTTGTATAATTTCCGGATCACTCACTGACCCTTTACGATGATCACTGTTATTTGTTGATATTGGGTTGGCCGTGCCCTCTGGGATTGATGGGTTGGAAGCCACTCCATTGTCGGATATGCTGCTTCGCTGGTTCATGGCTGCCTGTGGTTGGATGTCCATTGCTTCTTCTGTAGAAGAAGATTGTTGAAATACGGTCACTTCACCATTAGCTAAATAGTTATTATTGTTGACTAGGTGCAGGGGTTGGCTAATTGCTAGCCCCGTTGCTGAGAGTATGCCATTAGACATAAAAAAGAGTCACTTCGTTGATTACTGGTTTACTTCTACTATACAAGGTTGACTACACCAAGTTACGCGAGGTGAACGGAGCTGCTGCGCTGAGACGAACCTCACAGCTCGCACGTTCGGAGCAGACTGGATGCGGTGGCTAAGTAGGAGAATGTGATAATTGATTTCATAATACGCCATCTAGGTGAAAGAAAGGCAGTATAAAAATAGTTGTTACGAGATCAGGCACCGGTAGTATGTTGAGCAGAATAGATTTGTGTACGAAGGCAATGCAAGTTAACTTGAGGGGCAGAAACATTCTGCAAACCTTTAACAGCACGTGGTGGTTACTGTAGATGAACGATCGTAAAAAAATATGGAGAATTTGTGAAGTTCGTTGAAGGATTAAGTGCTTTAGGAAGTTCGAGAACGTGAATAATGTAGTGGAAAAGTGGGAGATTTACGATTTATTTATGTGCCGATTTATTTATGGACCGATTCGACAGATCATGTATTTTATGGCAGGAAATCAGAAATCGTTTTGTTGAGATGATTGTTATCCTTTGACTCCGTTTTAGTACAGGGGATAATGTAACATTTGGATACAGGAAATTTTATTTATATCACGGAAAAAAGTCTGAAAACACAACGTTTCAGGAAAAATCGCCATCTGGAGAGAAGGTCGAATACAACGGAAATTAATGTATGCAGTAGAAAAAAGGTGTTTTTGCCATTCCCATTTATCTCCAGATAATTTAAGTGTATTACCTTAAAATGCATTTGTTATATAAATTTCTTGCGCTCTCTCTCTCTTTCTCTCTCTCTCTCTCTCTCTCTCTCTCTCTCTCTCTCTCTCTCTCTCTCTCTCTCTCTCTCTCTCTCTCTCTCTCTCTCTCTCTCTCCCCGTGTCTTGAAAACTAACTATGCCACTGACGGTTTCATACAGGTAAGTTGGATTTCTTTAATACTAAAGGGAACGTTTGTTCGGTTTCTGTACGAAATGGTTCTAAGTTAAGTTGGTAGTAAATTAAGGAATATTCAGATTTTTATAACAAATATGCGATTTTCAAGAGCGAAAGAACATTGATGTAGGTGTTAATGCTAAAATAGATATTTGATTATTCTTATGGGGAAGTGCGATTTGATTCTGCAGAGTAAAAGTGTGCCTTTAGAAGGTGACGGGATGATTACTGAAATTAATGAATATTTGACAAGAGAAAGTATGATAAAAGTAAAAGTAATGTAATGTATATTTTTGGAGGAATTGAAAATGGTGTCTAAACGTGGTTTCTTCAAGGTTGTTGAAAAATAAATGAAAGAATCAAAATCTCATCTGTAGTATTGCATTACATGACAAACCACAACGATTACTTTTTGTTTGACATCTTTCTCACGAAACCACATTGTTTTAGTGCTCAATGATGGAAGATACGGTATTTGATTACACGCAGACGGCGTCGGAGGTTCACGGACGGCGTCAAGCGTCGGACGATCTGATAAGGAAACATCCCGTTTCTAGGAAGCTTACTAATGTAGTTTCTTAAACACGTCAACAAAAGTACCATAAATCATAGAAAAAGTACCGTATGAAAGCCGATGTAACAGGTATACTCGTGTGCAGTTCACAACACTCGCTCGTTTCTCGCTCTTATCGTAATATCACACTCGTGTATTAATATAATTACATTGTTTCATAATGTACTATTCTCAAACTCGTTGATCGTGCGCAGCATGTACCAGCCGTCCCTGTACGCGCGCAGCAACGCGGCGCAGCGGGAGAGCGTGTCGCGCGTGCTGCGCGAGTGGGCGGGGCGGCTGCGCTGGTCGCGCGAGCAGCAGGAGGCCGTGCTGGACGTGGGCTGCGGCCCGGGCGACGTGACGGCGGAGCTGCTGCTGCCGCGCCTGCCCAGCAGCGTGCGCGTGCTGGTGGGCCACGACGTGAGCGAGGAGATGGTGCGCCACGCCGCCGCCGCCCACGCCGCGCTGGCGCCGCGCCTGCGCTTCCTGTGCACGGACATCGCCGCGCGCCACCTGCCGGCCACGCCGCTGGGCGCCTGCGCGCACCAGCTCCAGGGGTTCCACAAGGTCTTCTCCTTCTACGCGCTCCACTGGGTGTCCGACCAAAGGTGAGATGGGGGGAGGGAAGCGTTGAGACCTCAACAAAACATCGATGTAGCCAAACATCGAAGTTGAAAATTAAAATATCATTATTAATAATACATCAACCAAAATCCATTAACGTGTTTAAACATCGATGTTTGAAAGTCGATTTCGTAATCTGTAACAAACTTCGTTCACAACAAAATTTAATTTGACAGTTGCCATGCATATTAATTTGCAATTGAATTGTATCTGAAAACTAAGTTAACAAATCTATCAATCCGCAAACTATGAGGAAAGACGAAGGAAATACCAGGACATATCGATCATCTAAGGGAAGGGTTAGTAGTCTGCTCCATGCAGATAATACTAACTACATTTGTTTGACTTCAACACAGTGATACAATCAGATATTTATTTCAAATTTTAACTTTTCGAAAATTGTGATTCTAAGCATTTTTCATCCACGGCCGAAAAACATCGAAAAAGTAAAAGCAGAGCCCAAAACATCGATGTTAAACAATCTGTTTCAATAAGCATTCAATTTTAAAAAAGCACATAATTGTGCTCAAATATTACAATTCTCTCTCCGTCGTTACAATGCAAGTAAAATACAAGAAAGTAAAATTGGCCTTCTAGATGTCGCAGTTAGGGTATTAAATGAAAAAAGCTGCAGCAAGCATCGTAAGAAGGGAGAGTGACATCCATGTTTCCCGGGTAGAACTGAAAGCGGTAGAGCACACAAGGACAGGAAAAAAGTATTCATGTAATTTTTTAACATAATTTGAAAGGTTCTTTCATTAAGGAAACGTTCTGTCTACAATGATGTTGCTGGTGGAGGCAGCCCAAAAAGTTTGAACTTCTGCAGTTTTCACAAAATTTGAACGATTTCTATGGAAATTTGACCTGCACCATTTTTATAACAGTATTTTTATCTATCTGGACAAATTTAGAGAAAGATATAGACATTTATGAGAAAAATATCGAAAGTATTGTTGGAGTTTCATATTAAGTACCTCCAGAAACTGAAATACTAGTTTCTAATTCGAGGAGACGTGTCATGAACCAGAATGATCAGGGAAATCATTTTGTTGACTGTGTTGTGAACGATTTGATATGTAAAGTTCTTCAAAAATATATGTTCATTTTTCAGTCAAAAGCGAACCTTTTAGTATTTTTGAATTTTTAGAGTTCCTGTATGTATAACTATAGTGTAGACAGGTCTCTCATATCCGGAAACTACATAGTTTTACGTCAATTTATGGGTGCATTGAAAATTAGAAATGTACGTAGCTAATTAAATGAACGATTAATTCCACAACTGTTTGAATCTGCAGTTATTCAGATCTAGGATCTGTGACACAATTAGCTGTTAATGAAACTTATGGAATGCAATCATAACTACATCTTGGTACATCTTATCTTTTCCATAAGAAGTTTCCGTTATAGAGCATTCACAACATTACGGAATTTCCATATGAAAGGAATTCTGACATGAACAGATTTCACCAAGTATAGATTTTTGAGGTTTCTTGGCGTGCAATTATATACATTCCACAAGATTCCTTTTTTTTTTTTTTTCAAAAAGAATTGAGAGAAACAACCCCAGTTTTCTTTATTGATTTAAGCATGATCTAGAGTGTGATCAGTGGGGTAAGTTTATGAGTATGTAAATTTTCTTACATTGTTGATGTTGGTTCTGACGATTGTTGTTGACAGAACTGCACTTCGCAACATCCACAGCTTGCTGCGGCCGGGAGGTGAGGCACTCCTATTGTTGGTGGCCAAAGCACCCTTATATGATGCACATATTGCTATGCAAAACAACCCGCGTTGGCGTGGCTTCATGCAGGTGGGTTCACACACAACCAACAAAATAAGCTAGAAATCACAAGTGCGCAGAGATGGAAATACAGAAAAAGATACCTCCGGGACACGACGCAGAGATTTAAAATGCACAAATCCCATGGCCAGACAGCTTCAGAGGAGTTCAAAAGCATTATTTACATTGAAAAATATTTTGTTTTTGAACGCATTTAAACTTTCGCCTATTTCACACATATTCTTGAAGATAGCTATTATTTTGAAGTAATAATACAGCAGAGACGGCACTTCTGTTTTATAAACTTCCTTCTCCAAATTAAACATTTTAGTTTTATTCTCAATTGATATTTTTCACGATATAGTGAAAATATTGAAACTACTTGTATGTTAGGACGCTTACAGCTTCATCGCGCCCTACCAACGCTCTACAGATCCCGTGATAGACTTCTCGGCGGTGCTGCAGCAGGCGGGTTTCAATATTCACGCGTGCAGCCTAGAACACTTCAACTACTGTTACCCCACGAAGCAGGACTTCAAAGGTGAGCTTTCTCCAGGTCTCCTGCAGCATTTAACTGGAAGATTTCGTTTCGATAACTTGTTGCCATGGTTAGCTTTTACATTTATGTAAGAATACGATTGTCGATCGTTACGGTCAGCCATGGTCAATTATAGAAGGATTTTCCTAAGAATGAGCCAAAGTGACAGTTCGCTAAACAATTGAACATCACATTTTCAATTCAGAGAAGTATCCCTCCTCCGCGACAGCTGCTTAGCCACGCCTCTTCGTAAAGTGTTTGATTCCTGTGAAAAAACATCAGTGTACAGAAATCCAAGTGTTTCGCTGAGGTATATGCATGTACGTAAGTGCGGGAAATATTTAAATTTTCTATATATGTATTTGGAAAATCTCTAAACATGCTCTCGCAAACAGTAAAAGAAAACTGCCACGAATGTAAACAGAAAGCTCTTAATCACAGCTCGCGACAATAGTCGGAAACACGTGCACCAGTACAAATCTCACTTTCAGGTGTCGGTTTTAAAATAAACATAATATTTATCACACAAAAAGTAAATCCAATGTAATGTTTATAGAAAAGAATTTTTACAGAAGAACATATTGCTCTGGACTTAATAATGTCAATTGTTTCTCATGGCGCACTATATTTTTGTGGCACAAGGACATCACAAAAGGAAGCGTCGATGCCACTTACAAATTAGCCAACTGCAAACGAACGAATGCAGGGAGGGAGTCAATGGGCTCAAGGACACAACGACCCCAGAACTTTGTTGCCAGCACTAGCTGTCACTTTGGCTCATTCTTAAGAAAATCCTTCTATATTAATGTACGAAAAGTTTATTGCTTCGGTAGTTTAAATTGGAGAACAACTCGGCGTATCCTGGTTTGATGCTTGGTTGGAACAGTGAACTCTTTGAACTGCTTACATATCATTTATATCATTAATCATCCCCCCATAAAAGTGGTGTAAAAATGGTTTATGTAACTATCTGAAACTACAGATGCCTGGAAAAATGTGCAAGTGCGTTTCTCACTCAACGATCATGCGTAAAACTGGATTGAGCAGTGTATCCTTTGCATGAGGTTTTGTCCTGTAAGTTATAACTTGTGTAAATATTTTCTCCTAGAAACAGTGACCGTTTAACTTGGAATTATTGCCAGATTATGATGACCTGAATAGGATTTTATGCTGAAGGTAATATTAGGAAGAAAAATTGCTCATCTTGTTACGTAGTGCTAGGTTCATCCCGCATGCGACTGAAACCAGTGAAAATAATTGCATAACTGCGTAAAGAACCGGTAAACATTTACAGACATGTATAACTGCTGCCCGTACCAGGATTATTAACCAGGAAGTCATGCTCCGTGCAATCTATGTATTTTGTGAGCGTGAGGAAGTAGGCCTGTTTGTATGCACCACAAGAAAAATTACTACTGGAGTCATTGCTCCCAATCTGGTGCCCTAAGCATTAGAGCGGTTCAGAATAAATAATAAAGTAGTCGCGATTCAAAACGTATCGATTCATTTTACTTTCTCGCTACGAAGTAAAAAGTTATGCCATGTGCGAAAAAAACGCGAATTTTCGACGTGTTCCTCAAACTTCAATTATAAAGATGCGGATTTTTTCTTAATGAAATCTAATCCTTGAACATAGATTTTGAAATAGGATCACGTGAAATGTTTCGAAAATTTGAGTACATTTTGCTTAATTTTGCGTTAAAATAGGGTGAGAAAGTATGTGTTGTTTTAGTACCAATAGTTTACAAAATTGCTTTTCATTACACGAAGATTAACCCATTAACGGCCAAAGGTAGGGATAATTGATAGAAAGTCAGTATTCTCACTGAATCGTATTGATTTACTCTTAAGAACACAAAAATGAAGTTATTTTTCCGGCGTCTTCATTCGAGACAGAGAACACGCTGCTCCACGCTCGAAATATGACAGTCAATGGCTTAGAAATACACCGGGAGCGGTGGCTCAGTGCATCAACTGATGTCACTGCAACGCCTCTGACCGGGAGGTCCTAGGTTCCCACTCCACACGGCGGCAGGATTTTCGACACTAGCTTTTCAGCTAGGTCGAATTCAGTCGCTGTCTGGAGGAGAATTCTAGCGGCCGGCTGCTCTGATCGGTAGTTTTACGTGGTTTCTCCCATCAACACCAGGCGAATGCCGGAGCAGTACTCTAACAAACGGGCCACGTACCGCGCGCGATCTGTGCTCCCTCTTCCTTGTTCTCTCCCCTTACACACACACACACACACACACACACACACACACACACACACACACACACACACACACACACACTCACTAACATGCACTACACTACACTACCACGTAATCCGGGAGACCAGTCGTGAGCTTAGAGCTTGTCCCGGCTGGGGCGGTGCCCCGCTGGTGGGAGAGTCGTGGTTAGGGAGAAACCCCACTAGCCGACGGTAGGTCGGCGCCGGATCTCGCCATTCAGCGGGGGATCACCGCCATCTCCCGAGAAAAGAACATGCGCTACACGAACGGAAGTGTAGCCCAAAGCAGTTGACGCGCCCGGAAACACGTAAAAATCAATCAATCAATCAAAAGCTTACAAATACAACGCACATGCAAAATACGAAATTCGTCCTAATGTGCCCTCGCAGTAAATAGACGTACATGTGTAATTAAAATAAATGTGTAATATGTGTAATTCTTTTTTGCATGGGAGCGACCACAATTATTTCACTTTGAAGTAAAACACGATTACAAAATGAACATTGTTGATTAAAATTGTTTAATTTTTCTCTGTTGGGGATATGAAATCTGACTGCATTATTTTATTTTAATGCGTCATTTATTTCTTTATTGCAGGAAATGGTATTAAATATATCAAAATTTGGGTCAATAACTGACTAGTATCTTCTCCAAAAGACGTGCATGGTCCAATCTCGTGACGTACTGTCGCTTCGGAGTATTGAATAACCCTTACTTCTAAAACTTCGCACCATTGGGTCTGGAGGAAGTGTCCGAGAGCTCTAGTAAGCTAATTACCTTTACGGCGATCTTTATATGCGTGCGTCACTTGCCCTCGGAGGAAATTAAGACCCTGACGACATCTAAACTATAAAAGTGAATTCAACGACGTGTAATAGACTCGATACCACAAAGAGTAGCGTATGAATAGATATGAAATTTTTACATGTTCTTCCTCAGGGTTGTTGCAATATCCTTGCAAAGTTTGATAAAGATTAACATAACCCAAATGCGGAAAATAAATATTTTAAATAATATGTTTGAAGATGCATCAACCCCATTTTTCGCCTTTCGCTAAGAGGACGTGGTATATTCCACCAGAACTCAGTAGTGCTGCAGCAAAACTGGTACCTAATTTATTCGCTAGGTCGGTAGCGGTGTGACGATTAAAAAAATCATCTGATAGCAATGTGTTGTGAAATAAAACGAAAGAAAATATATACTTATAAAGTTATAAATATATATACTTGAAATTTATAAGGAACAAATACTTAAAAATTTGCATTGATACTTAGGAGGTCCGCTAGCGATAACATAAAAACATCAAATTAACAGTTTTAGAACGATGATCCTGAATTATTGAATGATAAATTGAATTGAAAATATTAACATAAAGTTATATACGTTAATTTTAGAAATTTCTATACTTGGGTAAATGAAGTAGTATTTTGTGATGTGTGATTCTACTCAAATGATCTTCAAAACACAAAATTGAATACTTCTGTATTTGATAACCTTAACTCTATATTCATCCAATCCAATGCAGTTTGTAGCAAACAGCTAAACAGTATGTTTCCCTATTTTTTAATGGTAATGGAACAAATAGTTCCTGACTCTCGGTTTTAAAAGGAAACTTTAAAAAAATTAATAATACAGTTATTCGGTTGCTCAACATCCCTTTGAAAGAAAAGCAGAAACAATCGTTTGGGCGTAATGCACCTTGAAAAATAATTTGTTTATAATCAATTTCCTTCTTATTTGATAAATATATCGACTTGCAAATTGCAGGACTTAAAAGAGAATATAAAAATAAAATAAAAGTTATGCTCATTCTCGCCGTAAAAATACGAATTTAGCATAATTAAATTGGCCACAGAATTTGTTTACAAACATGTGCATATTAAGCGAATGTGGCAGGCAAAAGCGTGACATAGGAGAACTTTTTTCAATATGCTTGTGAATTGAGCACAAACAAATGGGGTCATTATAAGATGTTAATCTCTTATAAACAATTACACATATCTCGAGAACGAAATTTGGTAGCACCAATCGTATTCCGGAATTTTTTATCGCGTTTAAACACCACTCAGATGAAACAATACAAAAATTTGCAACGATTGCAAATTTATAAACAATTTCTAAATTTTGCAAATCTAAAGTGGGGAGTGTCTCTCGATGTCCCAGAACCGAAAATAGCGAATTAACAATTTTGCAACAATTTATAATTTTATAAACAAATTCGAAATATACGTTAGAACGGCCGGGAAGTCTCCGCAAATTGTGCCTGAAATGTACCCTCTCCCTCAGAAAAAATGTCGTTCAAAATTCTATCTTCCACACCGCGCCGACAAACTTGGACACCCCTCGGCCTGGGGGAGGGCAGGGGGAGGGACGCGTTGACCAATCGCTAGCAGGTAGAACCACAGTTGTCTGTGATTGGTGCAACATCCCAAGGGGCAGAAAGAACGCTGTCACAGGGGGAGGGGGCTAGTTCGTTTACGTACGAGACGGAAATATCGTCATATTTCCCCGCCAACAGAGATAATTTGCCTGCGCGTACGCCACGACGAAACAAATATTTCTAAGCGGGGTTTTCCGTCCAGAATGATTGTCTATAGACCAGTAAATATTTATCACTTTAGCAACAATTATTCTAACTTTTGGTAATCGATTTGTAACTCCTGACAAACTGCTATTTTGAGATATTCATTTCAGGCACAATTTGCGGAGCCTTCCCGGCCATTCTAACGCATATTTCGAATTTGTTTATAACATTATAAATTGTTGCAAAATTGTTAATTCGCTGTTTTTGGTTCTGGGACATCGGGAGACTCTCCCCCTTTAGATTTGCAAAATTTGGAAATTGTTTATAATTTTGCAATTGTTGCAAATTTTTTTATTGTCTAATCTGAATGGCGTTTAAATGTGATGCAAAATTCCGGAATCCGTTCGGTGCTATTATATCTCGTTCTCGAGATATATGTAATTGTTTATAAGAAATTAACAACTTAGTAGACCCCATTTGTTTGCGCTTAATTCATTCGCGCTAGCAGAATAGCGTGTGATGGGCATACAGAAAAAACAGTTCTCCAATGCCGCGCTTTTGCCTGTCACATACGCTTAAAATGCACTTGCTTGTAAACAAATTCTGTGGCCAATTTAATTATACTAAATTCGTATTTTTACGGTGAGTATGAGCATAACTTTTATTTGGTTTTTATATTCTCTTTTAAGTCCTACAATTTGCAAGTCGATGTATTTATCAAATAGGAAAGATATTGATTATAAAAAAAATATTTTTCAAGGTGCATTACGCCCAAACAATTGTTTCTGTTTTTCTATCAAAGGAATGTTGAGCAACCGAATAACTGTATTATTAATTTTTTTAAGTCCCCTGTTAACACCGAGAGTCAGAAACTATTTGTTCCTCTTGTTTACCCATTACCATTAAAAAATAGGGAAACATATTGCTTAGCTGTTTGCTATAAACTGCACTGGATTGGAGGAATGTAGTGTTAAGGTTTTCAAATACAGAAATATTCAATTTTGTGTTTTGAAAGATCACATGAGTAGAATCACACATGACAATATTTACACAAATATAGAAATTTCTAAATAAACGTATATAAACTTTAAGTTAATATTTTCAATTCAATTTATCATTCCTTTCTAAAACTGTTAATTTGATTTCATTGTATAATATTCAAATCAGAGCTTTATGTGCTAAATCTACGCATTGTTAATACATATTTTTAAACAACATTAATATATTTAATATACATTTAAAAGGTTTTTAGATTGGCGAACGTTTCAATGAAATTTCATGAATTCCTAAATGCTTGAAAATAAATACTTGTAAAATTAAATAATTGTAGCGTGTAAAAATATAACAAACTCACGTATTTGGTAAAACGAGTTGATATTACTAAAAGAAAGCAAAACAGATGTTATGAACAATTCAAAGAGATTTAGCGTTTGTTTACAGTTTAGTAAATATCAATGCACTAGCATTTCCCAGTGAAAATACATAGAACGAACTTGGTGGTCAAGTGATATGACCTTCCCAACACAGACTACATTTCAGTATCGTCAGAGTTCGAATGTGGTTTGTTGGCCGCCATTCTACGAATCTATCAAAACCTTGAATTTTGCACGACCATCTGTACAGCGAGAACGTAGCGGTTTATTAAACGGAAACGGGCCACTGGAGGTATCTAATGTGCACTCTTTGAAAACGTTTATCCATTATAAACTATCCCTAAGAAGAATATCAAATAAACAATGTTAAAAGTCACCAGCTTAACATTGCCTTTACTATTTGAATGTTTTCAACATCCCCAAAACCAACAGAAAACCCATGTTCTTACAGGTTATTATAAAACCAATTCAATAAATATAAGCATTTATTCACGTTATTATTTTTAAAACACTCAAATATCCACGATGTTATTTGATTCATGTCTTCGTCGAAGATCTGAGATTAAAGAACTGATAAGCAGAGAAAATTAAAGTAATTTTTAGTGATTGATGAAGTTGAATTATCAAACGAAAAACAATGTTTCTTGCTTCATATAATGCTATCGTGTTTAACAGACATGTAATTACATGTGATACCTATATTTAAACATCCCAGCTAATGAAAATTTTCAAAATTAAAATCATCAATAAAACGTTGATTCCTCAGCAAGGATTATATTATTAAATACTGCTTTGAGATTCATGTGCTCCTGTGTGAATAACGTAGTAAACGTGATTCGTATGATCCAGTTTCTCAGAATAATACAAAACCTGCTAGACACATACACTAAACATAATAGTTGTCAAATAGTTATTTACGACATGAGTATCATAAGATATATTATAACAATACGAAATTGGAGAATTACCAAACAAGACTCTTTAGCCGAAATTGTTAACCAATTGAATATTGTAATATAATGTTACCATTTGAATATCATAGAAAGTAAGACGCAATTTGTCAAAATTCATGTGAACTATAATTTTTCTTTAAATTTTACTCCTTATCCTGCGAAAGATGTGTGACAGTACTTATGTTAACAATTATACTGCCATGGGTTAATTAATTAGTTTTCAGTACGCAAATTATTGTTTTTGGTTTTAAAGAAGCATGGATATACAGAGTATCGGGGAAGGAAACGTCGAAAGTTTGAAAAAAGCTGTTTAAACAATTTTAATCATACTTTGTCTAATAAACTACATAGATATTTTGAATGGCTGAGCTGCAATAAACACGCAAATGTTGGTTTGAAAATATGATTTCTACGCAAAACTTTGCATTCTAGAATCATGTAAACAGACCAGAAACATGTAACATCTTTATTATTAACAATATAAATTAATATATTAGTTCAGAAAAAAATTAACCGAGAAATAAAAAAGCAGTCGAACTGTGAAAATTGGGTGCTTTTTTATTTCTAGGTTAATTTTTCTTTCTGATCAAATGTATTCATTTATTTTGTTAATCATAAACAATTTAGATATTAATGAAGTGTTTATATGCTTCTACAACGCAAATAGTTGCCTAGAAAACATATCCAAACCAACTTTTGAATGTTTATTGCGGATTAGCCATTTGGAATATCCGTGTAGTTTATTAGACAAAATAAGCTTAAAATTGTCTTAACAGCTATTTTTCGAAGATTCGACATTTCTTCCCCGAATATCCTGTATATAAAAGGCTTGATTTCTGTTGGTACGCGACGGAACGGCGTTCCGGTTCTTTGAAAATAATTATGAAATTATATTATATATAAGTAGCTATTGCTATTATATTAATAATTAATTTGAGGCGCGTTTCGGGGCCTAAGATTTTAAAAATAAAGGATATATGTATCATAATAACTCTTATGACGAGACTGTTCTCAGTTACGTCAAGTTTTAATTTAGAGAATCAAAGTGAATGGTCTAAGTTTACTCACCTAAATAAAGTTTATCTTACTATACATACTATTTATAAAGTGTTATATGTTCAAAACAAGTGTTGCCTCAACAGCATATATTTTCAGGTATTATTCGTAATTGCTATGCAATATTCAATACGGACTTTGTGAACCTGCAAAAAAGAAACAAACAAAACAAAAGACCTACTGTAGCAGAAAATATTTTCTACTCGTCGGGATTCGAACTCGGGTCTTTAAAGTTAACTCACCTGACACGGTTCCCCCTCACCACCAGGAACACGGCAAGACTACCTCCTTTCCGATGCGAAAAGAAAGTGAAGCATTTGCAGTTTAAAAAAAACAACAAAAAAACAGGGTGTTCAATTTATCTTAATACAAGATCTATTTTTGAAAAGAGATTTCATTAAACAAAAATCTCTAGCGTTCATAATCTTCGTTATTTTTTATGACACGATATTTTTGAAAATAGGCTATCATTAAGAAAGAATTAATATTCTTTTCTGCGTTAAAATAATGCAATAATATTAATCGTGTCATGATATATACAGCCTCAAATTTGTGGGGCTAATATGATACAACTTAAGAGGCTAATGTAATACGGGTGTCGGGGCTATTTTGATACACTAAAAATTAACACGCAGACAACTGGAAGGGATTTTTTTATGTTTAATATTACATCAAAGGCGCTAAAATTCCGATTTGATGTTGATAAACTATCCAAGTGTTTATCTGAGAAAGAAAGACCAGGCGACAATTCATATAGATTTCCTCGTTCTCCTCCCTACCCAGTACATGGTGATTCACTTATGATTATCAATTGGCGGAAGCTTCTGCTGTTTCAGTGCAGTTACTGATTTTTCACTGGAATCACAAGGAACCAGGCCTACAATAGGAGCTAACACCATCCCTTCAACTCCAGATATCAACTGTTCTCATCCAGTACTTTTGAGATAATACTGTTGGAAAAAAATTTAAAAACAGTAGCCCTCCAAAGAATAAGGAAGCGGTTAGACCCAATAGCAGCAATCATTACTAGTGAAGAGTGGATCATTACTAGGAAAGAGTGGAGTGTTTAATTTACATTAATTTAATATCTCTTTTTAAAAAGAGATTTCATGAAACAAAAATCTCTAGCGTTAATATTTCTTTTCGACAATGTTAATAGGTATTTGTTCGCAATTTTCGAAAATTCAGATCGTTCGCCCAAAATTGAACGTACGCCACTTTTAAACATCTTGTGCTTCGAGGAATAGATTTACGGAAAAATTGGAGCTCTTTTTGAGGAAATTATGTAAATATGATGGGGTTTGGTGTATAGTACCTTCAAAATTAAAAGATTAGTTTCAAATACGAAGATTCGTAATATTAGCCAGATCGTTCAAGGAATATCCATTTTGGTGAAAATCGTGTTTACTTTAGGCTCTAGAATTACTCACACGAAGACGGATTCACAAAGAAGTTTTTTGGAAAATCACTTTTTCGGGTTCAAAAAGCAAGCGTTTTGACAGCCTTGTGTATAGAAAATAAAAGAACAATACCAACAATCCACTTTTTTCGAACTAGCTACTTACAAAACGTGTTTTCTGTGAAAATTTCGACACTTCCTCCTACAGCATTACGTAACTCTCTTTACACGTGGAGGTAAAAATATTCCAGCGTTACTGGGATTTGAACACGGATCCCTGTAGTCTGTAGGTCTGGCTCGACCGCACTGTGCTATCACAGATATTTCTCAACACGCTGTCCAAGCACACTTATTACGAAAAGAATAGTTACGTGATATTCATTGCACTTAGATTTTTTATTAGAGGAATGTTCTACATGTTTAAAATGTATCAAATTCGCAATAAGAATTTAAACGATTACAACCCACGCAACTACATAGCTCATTTTACTTAGAAATATTTTCAACCAGAAGCCGTGGTTTTTAGAACCCTCTGTGGAAGTCGTTGCCGGTCTTATCTTTCGGCGACTATGGCCAAGGTTGAATTACGTCACAGATGAAAGTTGCGATAACGCTAGAGCTCAACACGGGCGCTTGCAGACGTTCTGAAGCCAGAATCGCAATAGGGGCATATTTATACGTGATTCTTAAAGACATTAACACACTAAAATAAGTAGTGGCGCCTCAAAACACATGCTTTATGTGATATTTATAATGGATACGAATGATTATAACTATACAATTAACCGCAAAATTGTTTCTACCCGCAAAAATTATTCGCCGTGGATGAGATTCGATCTTACGTGCCTAAGCTTCTCCAACAGTGCG
Organism: Teleogryllus occipitalis; assembly: GCA_011170035.1. Lineage (NCBI taxonomy): Eukaryota > Metazoa > Arthropoda > Insecta > Orthoptera > Gryllidae > Teleogryllus > Teleogryllus occipitalis. Next base: position 174,249 of record BLKR01001932.1, read on the forward strand.
CTTACCTGCTATACCACAGAAACTCTTGTAACTTTTGTCTCTCACAAAGATGATTTTAAACTGTCATGTATCACAGATTTGACTAAAAAAGAACGTGCGGCGTTTAGATGCTTGTGTTAACTACAGACGGACAGACAGACGCCAACATGAGATCTACACCATTCTCTTAAACGTTCTTGAGATTATGGAAAAAAAATTAATCAAAACCGATGACGCCGCTTTTGAGAAAATTTTGAAAATATCTCTGGGGCTTTATGTAAAGTACCTCCCAAAATTAAAATATCGGTTTCGAATTAATGGGACCGTGATATCAACAAGATCGATTGGGTATTATCAATTTTGGACAAAATCGGTTGAACAATTTAACCCCTAGCGTTCGCAGACGAAAGACTGATAGACAAACGTTTTGCCGTCATTCAATTTTTCGGTAACAACGATCCACAAAACATGAATTCTGGCTACACAACGCGTTAAAGGATTTCCCCCTAAATTTAGCAAATAAATTTATTCACTTTTTCGTTACCAGGATGGGACGGTTTTTAAGCCGAAAATTCGCCGTATTCTGGTGCACGATTACAATACCTTTTCTTCTTACGACAGTAAGTGCGAGAAAGTAAAAATCAATAAAAACATTTAATCCTTTTTTCCACCCCCATTTCCGTCTTCCTAAAGGCCTAATAAAATAGCCTGTCCAACATAAAATGTATTAACCCCTATGTTATTTTTCCTAGTTTACCAATCCCCGTCTCAGTACAGGGGAGTGGAGGCAAAACTAGGAGAAGAAAAATCCCACACCACTAACACCTGGCTGTAGAGTCCCAACTGGGACAGGCAGCTGAAGAGAGCATCAACCTCAGAAGCGTCGGCAATGAGCGCAACAATGGATGCTGTGGGCAGCAACAATTGACGCTGCCAAAATTAGACACATATTTGCTTATCAATTCCTGTTAAAATTGTTTTGTTTTTCAGTTAGCATTGCTGTGATTAAATGTTCTTATAAGTCTTGTTTATGGACCACTAATTCGTGTTTCGAATACATAAAATTATTTTGCCCGATCTCAAGATATTCTAAAATCATTCTTAAATATTATATTTTCTTTTAAATGATTACCTACAAGTACAACCAAACAAATCATAATTAGTCTCTTCATAAATAATTAAGAAATTAAACAGTTATTGATGCCCCGGAAAGCAGTAAGCCCGCTAAAACATTTCATTTTCGCTGCGAACTCTATTTCAAAATGTATTTTAATTTACTGCTTTAGTTAGTGAAAAAGGTAAAATAATTTGGAAAGTAAATGAATGAATACTATTATAAATACGTATTGCCTAATGCATATCTGCGTATATATATATATATATATATATATATATATATATATATATATATATATATATATATATATATATATATATTGTGACATACCGATATGTCACATGAATATAAACTAACATTTATTTGAAGACTATATGGTGGAATATGCATTAAGAAGTTTAGACGATCGAAAGGTCAGCTACACCAAAATATAACGAACGCATGGATTGGCTGGGTGAGAGAATGACGGTCAAATGTTATGAAAAAAAAAGAAGGGAGTTTAATAGGAAGCTTCGCGGATGAATCAAGCAGGAAGAATTCATTCTGACCGGCATCGCGTGTCTGAACGAATCGTGGGTTGTGAGTGGGAGCGAGTGGAGTGCAGTTAGTCAGAGTCGGGTTTTCAGATCGTGAAAGTTTAAGGACAGTAAATAATATTGCAGATATTGCATGTGGAAGTAATATTGATGCATAAATTGGAACTTTGTCGGGAGTGGTGATCGAGTTATAGATTTCGGGACTATGTCATAGGACGTAATTGGGACTGATAATTTTGATAGTTTTACACCATCTTGGATAGGAGCAGAAGAGGATTTCTTGGAACTTTGGACTACGGCAAGCTCGCAAGATATTTCGACTGAGAAGTCTTCGAGGGACATCAACGAAGAATAGATAAGTTAACCGCGGTATAAAACTCTAAATTCAAAGATATCTTAATAAAAGGCCTAACATCAAAAATCATTTATTAAATTCACTATATTGTTTGCAAAAAGGTAACAATAAACTTTGTTAAATTTTGTTCTTCAGAAAAGAAAGTGATCTTTCATTTAGTCAATCCAAACAGTAATGAACTAGGAATTAGAATCATTCTATTTCAGATTCCCAGCAGCGCTGTATAGTCTGCGGATCCTATAATCCATTGTAAAGGTAATAAGGATTATAATATATCGTGACCCATTGACCCAGCAAGCCGGACGCTAAGATCTTTGCGAGAAATTAATGTAGAGAGAAAATTTGTATATCTCAATATATATATATATATATATATATATATATATATATATATATATATATATATATATATACTTCTCGACTTTAAACTCGATTACAACATTTTATTGAACGTAGATATATTCTAACATTAACGTTAAGTAAATAAAGGCTGGTATCACACTGTAAAAGATCTTTGTCAAAGATATTTTTTAAAAGAAATATGACAGTGTAATAGCCAATATTTTATAAAAGATTTCTTTTAGAAAATTTCTTGGATAAAATGTAGTCTCCGGCTTCCAACTTTTATCATATTTGGTAACATGGCGTCCGATATAGGGGTATTGCTTCAACAAAGTCATAATTGCTGAGTGCGAGTAATTAGAATGTTTATATAATACTGTCCATCCGAACTACAAAAGTAAAACCAAACGAATTAACGTTTGTAGGACACATTTTCCCGGGAAGTGGAAAATATGGTGTTTGGAAAATGTTCAGTTCAGGAAGATAATTTTTTTAAACTTCCCTATCAGAGGACAGAATTTCGAAAGAAGGAAGAACGTCAAAGAAAATTGAATGTTTCCTCATCCATCCTCAAATAATTCTTCATTTCGAAGGTCTTTAATCAATGCTTCACAATGTGCGACCCATAACCTCACCATGGCGTTGTTCTCACCCTCAAACGTTTTTTTATTTACCTTTTGCTACATTAGCATTAAACATAGATTAGTTATAATAAAACAAAGTAGCAAAACACAACTATTTGTGCGTAATTGATTGTAAATGGCGAGCAAACCTACATAAAATTTGGACGAAATGTTATACTTTCATCAAATTTCTTTGTCGAAGTTTTCTCATCAAAGTTCAGAGACTGCCACAAAGTTCTTTAGCAAAGATATGTCATATAACTTTTATAGTGTAATACCGGCCAAAGCCGCCGTATGTTATATCTTTCCCGTTCATGTCGCCAACAATGAACTTCTCGGAAACACATCTCAAATATCCATAGTTGAATATTATAACAAGAAAATTTTTGTAATAAATGTTCCTTCAAAATTCCGGTATTTTCTGCTTTTCTTTCATGTTATATTTAAATACTATTATTAAGATAGAAAACCTCATTGAGATAATTTCAATTAAATCAATGCAACTCGAAGAGCAAACGCTCGTGCGATTTGAAGAATAAACGCGTTTTTTGTGTACTCAGAATTTGTCTTGTATATGAGTTACGGCAAGGGGATACCAAAATTTAAGAAAACGTTCACAGAATACATTTCTCCCTACAGTTCATTACACACAATTTTTAACCGTTTTTGACATTAAATGAAAAATACAGCGTCGTAATAGCGCCTTGTCCGTCCCGACAATCATCAGAATTCAAAAGAAATTCAGAATGACAGCTCGTCAAACGAAGCGGGGGAAATTCAAATTTGCTATTTCAAAAATTGTAAAATTATCTAAAGTACTTATATTTTTAAACAATTGTACGTGATCTTTATTAGAGGACTGATTATTTGAAAGGAATATTTGAAGATCTGTTTTTGATGAACACCTTTCATTAAGGAAACAAAGTATCTTCAATACTTAAGTTGTAGGAAAACGGCGAAAAAAAATTGTTTTCTTCCATTTTTCGAAAAATTCAGTATATGAACGAAAATCATCTCCGCCATCGTCTTATAGCGTCCATTAGCGTCGTCTTATAGCGTCGTCTTATAGCGTCCCTTATAGCGTCACACGAATTAGTGGTCCATAAACAAGACTTATAAGAACATTTAATCACAGCAATGCTAACTGAAAAACAAAACAATTTTAACAGGAATTGATAAGCAAATATGTGTCTAATTTTGGCAGCGTCAATTGTTGCTGCCCACAACATCCATTGTTGCGCTCATTGCCGACGCTTCTGAGGTTGATGCTCTCTTCAGCTGCCTGTCCCAGTTGGGACTCTACAGCCAGGTGTTAGTGGTGTGGGATTTTTCTTCTCCTAGGTTTGCCTCCACTCCCCTGTACTGAGACGGGGATTGGTAAAGTAGGAAAAATAACATAGGGGTTAATACATTTTATGTTGGACAGGCTATTTTATTAGGCCTTTAGGAAGACGGAAATGGGGGTGGAAAAAAGGATTAAATGTTTTTATTGATTTTTACTTTCTCGCACTTACTGTCGTAAGAAGAAAAGGTATTGTAATCGTGCACCAGAATACGGCGAATTTTCGGCTTAAAAACCGTCCCATCCTGGTAACGAAAAAGTGAATAAATTTATTTGCTAAATTTAGGGGGAAATCCTTTAACGCGTTGTGTAGCCAGAATTCATGTTTTGTGGATCGTTGTTACCGAAAAATTGAATGACGGCAAAACGTTTGTCTATCAGTCTTTCGTCTGCGAACAACGCTAGGGGTTAAATTGTTCAACCGATTTTGTCCAAAATTGATAATACCCAATCGATCTTGTTGATATCACGGTCCCATTAATTCGAAACCGATATTTTAATTTTGGGAGGTACTTTACATAAAGCCCCAGAGATATTTTCAAAATTTTCTCAAAAGCGGCGTCATCGGTTTTGATTAATTTTTTTCCATAATCTCAAGAACGTTTAAGAGAATGGTGTAGATCTCATGTTGGCGTCTGTCTGTCCGTCTGTAGTTAACACAAGCATCTAAACGCCGCACGTTCTTTTTAGTCAAATCTGTGATACATGACAGTTTAAAATCATCTTTGTGAGAAACAAAAGTTACAAGAGTTTCTGTGGTATAGCAGGTAAGCGCACTGTTGGAGAAGCTTAGGCACGTAAGATCGAATCTCATCCACGGCGAATAATTTTTGCGGGTAGAAACAATTTTGTGGTTAATTGTATAGTTATAATCATTCGTATCCATTATAAATATCACATAAAGCATGTGTTTTGAGGCGCCACTACTTATTTTAGTGTGTTAATGTCTTTAAGAATCACGTATAAATATGCCCCTATTGCGATTCTGGCTTCAGAACGTCTGCAAGCGCCCGTGTTGAGCTCTAGCGTTATCGCAACTTTCATCTGTGACGTAATTCAACCTTGGCCACAGTCGCCGAAAGATAAGACCGGCAACGACTTCCACAGAGGGTTCTAAAAACCACGGCTTCTGGTTGAAAATATTTCTAAGTAAAATGAGCTATGTAGTTGCGTGGGTTGTAATCGTTTAAATTCTTATTGCGAATTTGATACATTTTAAACATGTAGAACATTCCTCTAATAAAAAATCTAAGTGCAATGAATATCACGTAACTATTCTTTTCGTAATAAGTGTGCTTGGACAGCGTGTTGAGAAATATCTGTGATAGCACAGTGCGGTCGAGCCAGACCTACAGACTACAGGGATCCGAGTTCAAATCCCAGTAACGCTGGAATATTTTTACCTCCACGTGTAAAGAGAGTTACGTAATGCTGTAGGAGGAAGTGTCGAAATTTTCACAGAAAACACGTTTTGTAAGTAGCTAGTTCGAAAAAAGTGGATTGTTGGTATTGTTCTTTTATTTTCTATACACAAGGCTGTCAAAACGCTTGCTTTTTGAACCCGAAAAAGTGATTTTCCAAAAAACCTCTTTGTGAATCCGTCTTCGTGTGAGTAATTCTAGAGCCTAAAGTAAACACGATTTTCACCAAAATGGATATTCCTTGAACGATCTGGCTAATATTACGAATCTTCGTATTTGAAACTAATCTTTTAATTTTGAAGGTACTTTACACCAAACCCCATCATATTTACATAATTTCCTCAAAAAGAGCTCCAATTTTTCCGTAAATCTATTCCTCGAAGCACAAGATGTTTAAAAGTGGCGTACGTTCAATTTTGGGCGAACGATCTGAATTTTCGAAAATTGCGAACAAATACCTATTAACATTGTCGAAAAGAAATATTAACGCTAGAGATTTTTGTTTCATGAAATCTCTTTTTCAAAAGAGATATTAAATTAATGTAAATTAAACACTCCACTCTTTCCTAGTAATGATCCACTCTTCACTAGTAATGATTGCTGCTATTGGGTCTAACCGCTTCCTTATTCTTTGGAGGGCTACTGTTTTTAAATTTTTTTTCCAACAGTATTATCTCAAAAGTACTGGATGAGAACAGTTGATATCTGGAGTTGAAGGGATGGTGTTAGCTCCTATTGTAGGCCTGGTTCCTTGTGATTCCAGTGAAAAATCAGTAACTGCACTGAAACAGCAGAAGCTTCCGCCAATTGATAATCATAAGTGAATCACCATGTACTGGGTAGGGAGGAGAACGAGGAAATCTATATGAATTGTCGCCTGGTCTTTCTTTCTCAGATAAACACTTGGATAGTTTATCAACATCAAATCGGAATTTTAGCGCCTTTGATGTAATATTAAACATAAAAAAATCCCTTCCAGTTGTCTGCGTGTTAATTTTTAGTGTATCAAAATAGCCCCGACACCCGTATTACATTAGCCTCTTAAGTTGTATCATATTAGCCCCACAAATTTGAGGCTGTATATATCATGACACGATTAATATTATTGCATTATTTTAACGCAGAAAAGAATATTAATTCTTTCTTAATGATAGCCTATTTTCAAAAATATCGTGTCATAAAAAATAACGAAGATTATGAACGCTAGAGATTTTTGTTTAATGAAATCTCTTTTCAAAAATAGATCTTGTATTAAGATAAATTGAACACCCTGTTTTTTTGTTGTTTTTTTTAAACTGCAAATGCTTCACTTTCTTTTCGCATCGGAAAGGAGGTAGTCTTGCCGTGTTCCTGGTGGTGAGGGGGAACCGTGTCAGGTGAGTTAACTTTAAAGACCCGAGTTCGAATCCCGACGAGTAGAAAATATTTTCTGCTACAGTAGGTCTTTTGTTTTGTTTGTTTCTTTTTTGCAGGTTCACAAAGTCCGTATTGAATATTGCATAGCAATTACGAATAATACCTGAAAATATATGCTGTTGAGGCAACACTTGTTTTGAACATATAACACTTTATAAATAGTATGTATAGTAAGATAAACTTTATTTAGGTGAGTAAACTTAGACCATTCACTTTGATTCTCTAAATTAAAACTTGACGTAACTGAGAACAGTCTCGTCATAAGAGTTATTATGATACATATATCCTTTATTTTTAAAATCTTAGGCCCCGAAACGCGCCTCAAATTAATTATTAATATAATAGCAATAGCTACTTATATATAATATAATTTCATAATTATTTCCAAAGAACCGGAACGCCGTTCCGTCGCGTACCAACAGAAATCAAGCCTTTTATATACAGGATATTCGGGGAAGAAATGTCGAATCTTCGAAAAATAGCTGTTAAGACAATTTTAAGCTTATTTTGTCTAATAAACTACACGGATATTCCAAATGGCTAAGCCGCAATAAACATTCAAAAGTTGGTTTGGATATATGTTTTCTAGGCAACTATTTGCGTTGTAGAAGCATATAAACACTTCATTAATATCTAAATTGTTTATGATTAACAAAATAAATGAATACATTTGATCAGAAAGAAAAATTAACCTAGAAATAAAAAAGCACCCAATTTTCACAGTTCGACTGCTTTTTTATTTCTCGGTTAATTTTTTTCTGAACTAATATATTAATTTATATTGTTAATAATAAAGATGTTACATGTTTCTGGTCTGTTTACATGATTCTAGAATGCAAAGTTTTGCGTAGAAATCATATTTTCAAACCAAAATTTGCGTATTGATTGCAGCTCAGCCATTCAAAATATCTATGTAGTTTATTAGACAAAGTATGATTAAAATTGTTTAAACAGCGTTTTTCAAACTTTCGACGTTTCCTTCCCCGATACTCTGTATATCCATGCTTCTTTAAAACCAAAAACAATAATTTGCGTACTGAAAACTAATTAATTAAACCCATGGCAGTATAATTGTTAACATAAGTACTGTCACACATCTTTCGCAGGATAAGGAGTAAAATTTAAAGAAAAATTATAGTTCACATGAATTTTGACAAATTGCGTCTTACTTTCTATGATATTCAAATGGTAACATTATATTACAATATTCAATTGGTTAACAATTTCGGCTAAAGAGTCTTGTTTGGTAATTCTCCAATTTCGTATTGTTATAATATATCTTATGATACTCATGTCGTAAATAACTATTTGACAACTATTATGTTTAGTGTATGTGTCTAGCAGGTTTTGTATTATTCTGAGAAACTGGATCATACGAATCACGTTTACTACGTTATTCACACAGGAGCACATGAATCTCAAAAAAGTATTTAATAATATAATCCTTGCTGATGAATCAACGTTTTATTGATGATTTTAATTTTGAAAATTTTCATTAGTTTGGATGTTTAAATATAGGTATCACATGTAATTACATGTCTGTTAAACACGATAGCATTATATGAAGCAAGAAACATTGTTTTTCGTTTGATAATTCAACTTCATCAATCACTCAAAATTACTTTAATTTTCTCTGCTTATCAGTTCTTTAATCTCAGATCTTCGACGAAGACATGAATCAAATAACATCGTGGATATTTGAGTGTTTTAAAAATAATAACGTGAATAAATGCTTATATTTATTGAATTGGTTTTATAATAACCTGTAAGAACATGGGTTTTCTGTTTGTTTTGGGGATGTGGAAAACATTCAAATAGTAAAGGCAATGTTAAGCTGGTGACCTTTAACATTGTTTATTTGATATTTTTCTTAGGGATAGTTTATAATGGATAAACGTTTTCAAAGAGTGCACATTAGATACCTCCAGTGGCCCGTTTCCGTTTAATAAACCGCTACGTTCTCGCTGTACAGATGGTCGTGCAAAATTCAAGGTTTTGATAGATTCGTAGAATGGCGGCCAACAAACCACATTCGAACTCTGACGATACTGAAATGTAGTCTGTGTTGGGAAGGTCATATCACTTGACCACCAAGTTCGTTCTATGTATTTTCACTGGGAAATGCTAGTGCATTGATATTTACTAAACTGTAAACAAACGCTAAATCTCTTTGAATTGTTATAACATCTGTTTTGCTTTCTTTTAGTAATATCAACTCGTTTTACCAAATACGTGAGTTTGTTATATTTTTACACGCTACAATTATTTAATTTTACAAGTATTTATTTTCAAGCATTTAGGAATTCATGAAATTTCATTGAAACGTTCGCCAATCTAAAAACCTTTTAAATGTATATTAAATATATTAATGTTGTTTAAAAATATGTATTAACAATGCGTAGATTTAGCACATAAAGCTCTGATTTGAATATTATACAATGAAATCAAATTAACAGTTTTAGAAAGGAATGATAAATTGAATTGAAAATATTAACTTAAAGTTTATATACGTTTATTTAGAAATTTCTATATTTGTGTAAATATTGTCATGTGTGATTCTACTCATGTGATCTTTCAAAACACAAAATTGAATATTTCTGTATTTGAAAACCTTAACACTACATTCCTCCAATCCAGTGCAGTTTATAGCAAACAGCTAAGCAATATGTTTCCCTATTTTTTAATGGTAATGGGTAAACAAGAGGAACAAATAGTTTCTGACTCTCGGTGTTAACAGGGGACTTAAAAAAATTAATAATACAGTTATTCGGTTGCTCAACATTCCTTTGATAGAAAAACAGAAACAATTGTTTGGGCGTAATGCACCTTGAAAAATATTTTTTTTATAATCAATATCTTTCCTATTTGATAAATACATCGACTTGCAAATTGTAGGACTTAAAAGAGAATATAAAAACCAAATAAAAGTTATGCTCATACTCACCGTAAAAATACGAATTTAGTATAATTAAATTGGCCACAGAATTTGTTTACAAGCAAGTGCATTTTAAGCGTATGTGACAGGCAAAAGCGCGGCATTGGAGAACTGTTTTTTCTGTATGCCCATCACACGCTATTCTGCTAGCGCGAATGAATTAAGCGCAAACAAATGGGGTCTACTAAGTTGTTAATTTCTTATAAACAATTACATATATCTCGAGAACGAGATATAATAGCACCGAACGGATTCCGGAATTTTGCATCACATTTAAACGCCATTCAGATTAGACAATAAAAAAATTTGCAACAATTGCAAATTTATAAACAATTTCCAAATTTTGCAAATCTAAAGGGGGAGAGTCTCCCGATGTCCCAGAACCGAAAACAGCGAATTAAAAATTTTGCAACAATTTATAATGTTATAAACAAATTCGAAATATGCGGTAGAACGGCCGGGAAGGCTCCGCAAATTGTGCCTGAAATTAATATCTCAAAATAGCAGTTTTTCAGGAGTTACAAATCGATTACTTAAAGTTAGAGTAATTGTTGCTAAAATGATAAATATTTACTGGTCTCTAGACAATCATTCTGGACGGAAAACCCTGCTTAGAAATAGTTTTTTCGTCGTGGCGTACGCGCAGGCAAACAATCTCCTTCGGCAGGGAAATATGACGATATTTCCGTCTCGTACGTAAACGAACTAGCCCCCTCCCCCTGAAACAGCGTTCTTTCTGCCCCTTGGGATGTTGCACTAATCACAGACAACTGTGGTTCTACCTGCTAGCGATTGGTCAACGCGTCCCTCCCCCTGCCCTCCCCCAGGCCGAGGGGTGTCCAAGTTTGTCGGCGCGGTGTGGAAGATAGAATTTTGAACGACATTTTTTCTGAGGGAGAGGGTACATCTCAAAATGGCAGTTTGACAGGAGTTACAAATCGATTGCTAAAAGTTAGAATAATTGTTGCTAAAATGATAAATATTTACTGGGCTATTGACAATCAATCTGGACGGAAAACCTTTCTCAGAAATATTGTTTCGTCTTGGCGTACGCGCAGGCAAAATCTCTTCTTCGGCAGGGAAATATGACGATATTTATTTTTTATTAAATAGGTAATTATTACAGGCAAATTAAAAAAACAAAACTTGATGCAATGTGGCTAGGCCGAAGGCCTTTAAGCCATTACAATACCTACATTCTACAGCGTTCTAACCTTTCGAATTCTGGTATTCACCCCAAATGGTCTCTCCTTCGCATCAAAGCCGCGGAAAAGAGACCATAAGGTACGGCTGAGGAAAAAACCCTGAAGGGGGAAAAACCTGCCGTCAGAAGCCGAGTACATGCTAATCTATCCGGTTTTTAAACCATTTATTTATTTGGCGCGGGCGTCAGACATTCTCCTTCCGGTGTTTGGCCTCCTCCGCACCTGAAAACAAACAGCACCACAGAAAATCATCCGCACCAACGCCTCTGCCCTAACATTTCCGATTCCTACTTCCCTTAAATATGACGATATTTCCGCCTCGTACGTAAACGAACTAGCGCCTTCCGCCTGAGACAGCGTCCTTTGTGCTCCTTGGGATGTTGCACCAATCACAAACAACTCTGGTTCTATCTGCTAGCGATTGGTCAACGCGTTCCTCCCCCTGCCCTCCCCCTGGCCGTGGGGTGTACAAGTTTGTCGGCGCGGTTGGGAGAATTTTGCCGGCCAATTTTTGTGAGGGAAAGGGTACACTCTTAGCTCTTTAATTTATACCAAAGAAATGTTATAATTGTTTCCCTTTGAGATAACGCGCGAAATGATACTTTCGCCGTTTATGTGTAGACAACCTCATTGTAAACATTATTGTATTATTGAGATAATTCATCAAAGCCCTAGTGTTTGGAGATGGGGTAACCTTCGTAGCTTAAATTAGTTTCTTCATAGCTCTCGAAAATTTGCATATAAGAATTTTGAACTTTTAATAATTTAACCTATTAATTCTGTTAATGATTGGAAGTGTACTTCAGAAAATGAATTCAGAAATCTACTTTTTTGAAAGTGCACAGTTTTGATTTATGTAAGGAAAAGAGCATGCCGACCTGGATGGCCGAGGTGGCTAAGAGCGAGTACCGACTCAGCGCTTCGGTCCGAAGGGTCGCGGGTTCGAGTCCCGCCTTGGGCGTGGCTGTTTGTCCCTTGACTTTGTGTGTGTGTTGTCGCGGAGGGCCTCGCGTTCTGCTGACCCCAGATCAGAGGAGCCCGCAAGTGTTTGTCTAGTGTATGGTCGAACATGCGTCCCTTCGGGACGTAAAGGGCAACCGGCTGTCGGCTGGATAAAAGCCTTAGGGGAAAAAAAGGGCATAAATATTGAACGGGATAATGAAGACGAGAACAAATGATTTAAAAAACACAATTTTCGTAAATATTGAACAAGAGGTTAAGTTTGAGAGCGATGATTAACTCGCAATTGAATGCACTAATATTGGCAAATTCTTATCTAGTTGTTTTTTCGTTACTTCCCAGCTGCTTTTACTATTTCCATTGAAAGATATAGATTTTTAATAATAAATTATTTTCCAAAATATTGAAACTGCGTTATTTTCCTAATTTTGTTTGTTCATCGCCCCATCCATGACCGGAGGCCTTTTCGCTGTGAAAGTCTTGAACGAAAATTACGGCTGCGGAAGCCTCGAACTACCGGTCAGTTACGGGGGTTTTCGCCCTTCTGGAAAAAGTTCTAAGTTCCCAACTGATCTCCCGACATGCGAGGTTGTGTAATGTATGTATGTAATTTGCAAGGGGGCGAGGAGGAGCTAAGAATGAGAAGAGAAAGGTTGCTCACGATCGGTGGCCCCATTGTGAAGGTATTGCTTCGGCATTTACCTGGTATCGATTGGCACCCCCCCCCCCCAAAAAAAAAATACAACTGCCGAACGGAGCAACTGGCTGCTAGAAGTATCCTTCAGAAAGTACCTGAATTCAACCTCGCTGGTTTAGCTGGTGTAGAAAATCCATCGCTGTCTGTACTCGAACCTGCGACCTCTTCGGTGAAAGCTCTTCCATGATATTTCTTGCAGGTCAGTCTTTTTTCCATGGATGTACTATCTTGGAAGATATCTTTTCATTTTCTCCTTCCTTTCACGCTTACTACACGAGTACAGAATTATGTAAACCTGTAGAAAAACACGAACATTTCGGCAATTTGTGTCCGTGATGCCGAAAAATTGGTTTACAGCAAAACGTCCCTCAGTGTGTGTATTTTGAGGGCTAAATCTTAGGATTGTCATCAAAATTGATGTTGCGTGATCGAATTGAATGAAGTTGTGTACCCATAAATCTGAAAAGAATATTTTAATATTGAGTTCATTTTTTTTTCATGAAGACTCAAATACATATTTTAATCAGTCTGAAAATTTGGTCAAAAGTGTAGAATTAATTTTTTTATCGGTTAGAGAAAAGTACGCGTAAAAAATGACAAGTCCGATTTAGGGGAATTCTCTGAATCTTAGAAAATACAAAACTTTAGTTTTTTGGATGTTATTACAACCAAATTATTGAAGAGAAACATTTCTTCTGAATAAAATTCGTTCTTCAAAGTTCTTCTTAATTGATTTTTATTCAAAATATGAGAAGTGGGGTAATTTTTCATGAAATAACAGCAATTTTAGGAACAAGTTTATTTCAAAAACCGGTCTCAATGTTTTACAACAAAGTTTTGTAGAGGTAGAGGTAATTATGAAAGCAATGAAGAAATGGGATAAACTTCATCTTCAGGTACTCTTCTGATTTCAAAAAATGAAACAATTATAATATTGTTCCCCTGTGTAGTTATATTTGTGACGGGCGCTTTTATACTGCATTAGCGAGTGAAAGTGCTTCATTTTCTGATGAAGTTTCTCAAAAACTGTAACGCATTCTGTGAAAATGAACTCTATCGTGTATATTCAAAACATACAGAGCGATATTTTTCAAGAAGCCAAATTTTGCAATGAAAGTATTCCTGTACAGTATTAGTCATTTTCTATATTTTTACAACTCCCTCGTGCTTGTGGATTATTCATGTCCAGACAGGTATTTGTGCCACGATGTTTGCAATAATTGTAATAAATGTTTGCAGATTCTATAATGGTACTAAATCCATTTCTGAAGAGAGTTCCAGAGGAATTGAAGACCCTGTTCATAAATGACTTCATGAGAGAATATCAAAGAGAAAAAATGAAATATAAGTCTGTGAACTCCAGCCAGGAATTGGAGCAGAACGACACTGCGTTGTATCATACTTGTCTCATTACGCACGTGGAGAGGGACAATCAAGATGTCCCGTGAACTATGAAGTCAGGGCAGCTCGATAATCCCAAGACTTGTTACGAAATTAATGAAATGGCTGAAATGAATGGCTCAACGAAATCTGAAATGAATGAACTTTCCTTTTTTAACATTACCTGAAACAAAGCTTTTGACTTCTCATGTAATTCGGATTAAGGGGAAATTTATTTTCTTATTAGTAACCTGCCCAAGATTTCAAAATGGTTTGTAAATTTTTATTATACATGGCACAAAAAATTGTTAGAGGAGAAAATTCCAAAAAATAGATCTCTTTAAACAATACTTTTTAAAATCATTTCGTTCTCGTTTTAAATATTTAAGCTGCAATAGAAACACAGGTCAATTAAAAATCACGTAATTGAACCACCACATTTGAGAAATATGTAAATTCTTTGTTGCAAATTAAATAAAAATAATTATCTTAATTAATTGAACCTTTATCCATTCTCAATGCCCGTCCATCAGTCCGTTTGAATGAACTATGGATTAGGTGTTCGTACCAGAGGTAACCCCGAACCCAATAACCTGAGATACTCACAAAGATGTACAAATAATATTTGACTAGTGTTCCCGTGCTAGGACTTATACATGTTAAACCTCGCCCTCTTCCCTGTCCTTCCATTTCCATATTAAGGGGGAAAGTTAACTAAGCATGTTTATTTGTTTAAAAATGTATAGGCATCTACTCATCCATTATCTTTAATTCAGGGCCCTCTTACACTCGGTCGATCCTCCTGTCTCCGTCATTGTCCTACATTTTAACATAGAACAGTACGGTACACCTTTGCTAATACAAACTATTATTATTTATCTTTATTTCAGAACAGAGAATCTGCTATTCAATCGCATAATATGTCAAGTAATTCGATTCATTTCACAAACAGTTGCAGATTCTGCAAGTCTCTGAACAGGTGAGGTAAACAAAAATGTAATAAATCTAAGACGACCTCATCCAGTAGATTAGTGTGAGGAACGTTCGTTTGTAGCCTTTGGTCTGAATAGCCCTGGTTTTAAGGTCTTAGAACTTTCTTTTGGAATTTTACAACTTTACGGATTTTTAAATTGCTGTCAGTGTTCCGGGTTACATTGGACATGAATATTTGAAGTTTTTTTCAACAAATCCTCCATATTTCCAAATTTGAAGTACAATTCATGACTTTTTATGAGATTTTTAGGGACTTAATTACTAGTTGCGATTGAGGGCCGCAAAACTCGTCTATACTACTGAAATAATATAGGATTAGATGTAAAATGTGTTTTGCGCAAAATATACAAATGCATATTAAGTGTTAAACAAAAAGAAAGTTTCTTCTGTGCGTTAAACATAACATTTCTATAAGACAGACGCCTTGTAAATAAAAACACGAATTTTCGAGGCTGTAACTTTAAAAGGCTTAATTTCACGAAATCTTAAAGAAACATTTTTGTGGGAAATCTTTTCTACCTTAATTGTGCATAGAGCATAATTGCCTTTAGGATTGATAGTGATGGACTTTAAAAACAAAAGGTAGAAAAAACACCTTTAAACACCTCCTCCTTCCGGAAATTAAAATATCGATTTCAAATTCAAGGCGCCGCGTTATCAACGAGATCGATAAGGGAATATCAATTTTGGAGAAAATCGGTTGAACTGTTTATCCGCTAGCGTTGTTCATCGACAGACGGACAGACGTTTGGCCGTCAATCGATTTTTCAGTATCAAGATCCCACAAAACAAGGATTCTGACTACACCACGTGTTGGATTTTTTTAAACTGGATTTATCCACTTTTTCGTATACAGGGCCTGCCAAGTTTTTTTGCCGAAAATTTGCCACATTTTCCCGTAGCATTACGCAACTTCTCTATATTACGTAAGTAGTAGCAAGAATTAAAAGTAATTAATATTTTAATAATAATAATAATAATAATAATAATAATAATTACGTTCTCCGCTTGTTAACTCAACACATCAGTAAACACGCGTTACGCTGCTTGCATATAAATGAAAATCGTAGTCTTCCGTGGTCTCCCGTGCTACGCACCACGCGCACGTGTCAAATATGGACCTAGCCAAAGCAGTATAAAGAGGTTGGTAGAGCCTGTTTATAAAGCCCTACACACAGCATGCTACTGTTTTACGGTCACTACAGGGCTTTTTCTCAGAATTTCCTCTCGTTTTGAAAAATAAAAAGAAAAAAAACAACGGTGCGAAGCGAGGCAACGCCCGGGCGTGCCTACCCGGAGACTTGCCAGTGGCGTTGCAACCGTTCTTCGTTGACGTTAATTGCCTTCTTGTCTTCTTTGTATTCTAAATGTTCTTCTTTTAGTACATTTTTAACAATTGTTGTCATTTATTTTATCACGTGACCAATATTTGTAACGTTGTATCGTTTGTTTAATGTAGAATAGAAAACATGAAAATTACTTTTCTGAAAACTAACACACGCGTGGATGGTAGTGTCCATGTTTAACGTTAAAAATAAGAGAGAGACTCAGGCCATCTTCATCTGCATTTTGTGATCGAATTTTTCACTTGAATCGCAAATGGTGAAAAGAAAGAAATACAGCTGTTCCTAGTCTAAATTAAACACATATAATATGAATTGTGTTGATGCTTTTTACATTCTGGTATACATACGTATAAACGGAGTAATGAATGTAGTACAGAGAAAGTTATGTAATCCTGCGGAAAATCGATTTCGAGATTTCAACGTAAGTACAAGTTTTTGGGGTCCTAATACTTAAAACGTGTATTTTTTAAAGATGTTTTAAAAACGTCGAGCTGTCCTCTGTCTGTGAACAACACTAGTGACTAAATCGTTCAGCTTATTTTTTTTCCCAAATTGACATTTACCAATCGATCTGGCCGATGTTGCGGCCCCTTGAATTTGAAATCGATATTTTAAATTTGGAGGGTACTTTACATGAAGCCTTTAGAACATTTTCAAAAATATGAGAGAGTACTGTGCGAAATTTATTGACGCAAAGTGGCTATCATGGAAGAGTAGCAAGAAGAAAATGTTATGTGAAAGACGGCAACAGAAGGAAAAGGTTAGATTTCGCAAAAAAAACTGTAAATAAAATGAGTGAGTTTTGGAAAAATATTATTTTTACAGACGAAACCAAATACAACATATTTTCTCCAGATGGAAGACGGATGTTTTTTTTTACTTTTCGTTACACGTAAGCCAATTAACGTTTTTGCCGAAATTCTTAGACGTACTAATACTTTTTATGGTTTACTAGTTCATTGCTGTGTGTTTATGGATCTCAAACAAAACACGTAACGGCATTGTTAATACCTTTGCGGGCCTTCCTGATTCTTTACACCCGATGATCTTTTGCCTACTTTATGGCCCGCTCTAATACCAACACAAGACATACATTTTCATAAATTCGATATATTAAAGTTACGATGCAATCAAGTACAATAAATAAATGGCATAATGCTCAAATAAGTAAAATAAGTCGCTATAAACCTTATTTTGCTTAATTGGTATGAAATTTGCAATTTTGGAACGTTCCTGTGAATATACAATTGCCAGCAGTCGCTCATATTTCACTAATAGTGTCACCCTTTTTTAAGACATAGTATGTGCTTCTTGAGTATCAGTACTACTCGTAGTAATAAGATGTATAAGGCACATCGGCTAACATCCTAGAAATGTTATTTTTGGTGTTATAACATATTCTAAATTCCTTTAGGCAATAGAAGCAAATACCCTAAAAGTACCGTTTCATCAACGCAATTTACACTGTTATTCACACTGTTATATAACTTTCGAATACCCCATAAACATTTTCATATATTTTTCAAAATTTTACTGAAAATCACTGTCCGTAGTTTTATTAGCTACAGCGAGAATTTCCGCAGGAACTTCACAATATTCTTTCATTTTATACGAACAAATCAGTCCAATAACAATTATGCAATAGTAAATAGATACACACCGTTTTGTTTATCTGACGTCATTTTGACAAATGAATACAATGCATCTGTTCACTTTAGACACAAGAAATTAAAAATGTTGCGAATTCTCGTTTAATTCAGCAACGAACTTGTAAACCATAAAGGTTTGTATGCACCACGGGCATTAAGTAGATGTTTTTGCCCCTCAGGCGATTTCCAAACCCTCGGGCCAGATGTCCTCGGGTTTGGAAGTCGCCTTTAGGGCAAAAACATCTACTTAATGCCCTTGATACATAAATAACTATTACACTTTCTATATGTAATGCTCCGGGAAATCGATTTCGAGATTTCAAAGGAAATACACGTTTTGTGGACCCGATAAATGGCAGCTGGCTAGAGGATGGGGCAAAATCTTGTGGTACAAAAAATTGTAATGCCGGTCCACACTAAGGATATTAGAAAATTTTAATACGAGGAAGTCTGTGCCATTCTGTAGCTCCACTAGTTTTTAGTATATAATTGGGTATGCTAGTATTGAGTAAATTCCAATTAAATTTTAGTGTATTTGTTTTTGGAGGTGGTGAGTGCGGGGGGGGGGAGGAGTAGTTGATACTTTCTAATTAAAACCGGCTATGACCTGACGAGTTTAAATACGGTGGGGGCGTAAAAATTCACATTTGTATTATAACTATGTCTAGTTTCTCTGGGTTTCTTAAATGGTCATATGGGTAATATGCCGGGTTTGGTGATATTACACTGAGTGAGTTTCTTGTTAATGTTTGCTCCAGTGTTTTGTCATCACGGTTTGTTGAAGATTACCCGCATTTTGTATTTTTAGCATTTAAATCACATAATAAAATTGTATTTTTTAAATTGAAAGAAGTTTATCACACTATTTGCCTAGATTTTTTTGAGTTGGGAATTTGTAGGCAGCAATTCGCAATTTTCATGTTTATAGTTATGTTCGTCACGTTGTTCGTTATGTTTCGAGGTTAATAGTTATGTGTGTGTTCATGAGGTAATGGATTAAAGTGTATTTTATGTATGAGCGCGCCTCCACTTTTGGTTGTGTTATGAATTCTGTATATTGGGATTTTTTCTTTCAAAACAGTTTCCGTTACACTGAGTATGTCAATTTAATGGAAATAGAGGAAGTGTATGAGCTCAGTTTCTTTATTGGAGATGCCATTCATTAAAAGTTGAGTGTTCTTTAATGAAGCCCCTGAGACATTTTAAAAATTTTCTCAAACATTCCTCAAAATATTTTTTCTTTATTTTTTTTGAAAGAATAGAGAAAAATGCACTTATAAATAGGACATAGAACTGTTTTCCATTATTAACTGAATTTACGAAAATTTCAAAAGTTTGAAATTTTTCGGAGCCTTCCTACAAAATTGAATACAGGAATTTTTCCTTCAAATTAAATCTGTTCTCCATACTTAGTTCTTTCAATAAGATCATGTAGTACATTTTTTCTGAAACTTTTAGAAGTTTTCGCGCAATATTGCATACCATATGTGCAATTTTAAAAAAATAGCAAAATCAAGATTTTGACAAAAACGGCTCAATGTTTCTTCTTCAAACTTTTGGTAGCGATATTGCCAAATGTACTTCATGAGATGATGTAAACGCCATTTTCTCTATTCCTTTCTTTATTCAAAAATTAATTTTTTTCACTATCCTCCCACGTTGTTAATATTTACATTAATGACGATTTGTTCCCATTATTGATTTTACGAGTACATGTGCTTTAAATGATGTTTCATAAAGTTTTCACGCGTACTCACAACTTTTTTCTGAAAACAAGCTCAAAATTCCGCATTTTCAGAAACCCTCAAACGCTTTTTTCTCAAAAACTGCTCCAAGTTTTTTCTCTAAACTTTTCGTAAGAATAGTGCTAATTGCTATTTTTAATATTACATAAGTTTTAATTTGCGGTATTCTTTTGTTTTTTCAAAAATTACTGAAACAAGCCCTTCTTCGCTACCAGCAAAATTCGTAATTTTACTAATTATTAAGTTAGATTTACGACTCGTTTCGTTTGAATGACACTCGTAATTATTTTCCCAATAATTTAGTTCTTGATTTCAGCGCCAGGAAATAATTACGACAATAACCCGGATGTGTCCTACGTAATTTTAATATTTCTCATCCAAAATTATGTCTTGCTAGCTCAGTTAATTGGGTTCGAAGTTCATAATTGTTGCTACTTACTCTGCAACTAATTACGCAATCTGCCATCCATACGGAGTGGCGAGGAATCTGAAACTCTTATCAAAATATCTACTACTGAATTGCACGTAACGAAAATTGATAATCAGCTTTCTTTCAAAGTAACAAATTGGAATTTATTATAATGTGAAATACGATTATAATAAAAGTTAAACATGAATTGTTACATCGTTAATCGAAAATGAAATTATCTTTGGTCATGACCAGCTCTATCTATCTTGGAATAATTATGAATCAACCTTGTAATATTCGCGAGTCTTCGCGCGCTCTTCAATTCTCCATTCGATGGCGCCTCGTAGAATCTTTGTAAGAATAGTGCTAAATCCAATGAATAATAACACTACTGGCCTATTGCTATTTTCATTGTTTCTCTTGTTTTCTCAAAAATTACACATGTATTCTTTTAATACCTCTCCTTTCTTATACATTATTGTACTTGTGAGTAAAAGTGCTTGAAACAAGTCCTTTGCCCGTTCGGACGCGCATGATCAAGAGGCTGTGTTACACGAGCGTTCAATTGACGCGCGATAAGTAACGTGTGTCGTAGATACTTAATAGATATTTAAATAACTTCTACCGTAATCAGAATGGCGAATGTCATGTACCGAAGAAAGGGTCAGGCGAGGCTTGGGATAGGAAATTTGAGGAAGTGTGTTACCTCTTACTGCATCTTTGTTTATTATTACTTTTTAACAAAGGGAGCTGAAATATAAAGGATATGATTCTATGGTTATTCCATTTTGTTAAGTATCTTCGGTTTCGCTGTTACTTTTTATCCCTTCTTCTGCTAAAGTAAATCCCACACTCACAGCCCCATTGTAATCAAGTACAAGAGCCAAACCAACCCTAAAAATAGAAGGAAGGTCAGGATCCGCCAATAATCCAATAGTTCCGTTTCGAGGACCCTTTCCCTGCCCAATCTCCACTTCCAAGTACTCCGTTTCTTCTTCCTGTGACGACCGCATGACTTCCTGCAGTAAATAGAAAAAATATGAATTAAAAGATTTTTAAACCAAATGCTGTTGTATAAATGGTGTACTTACAGCATTATATTCTTCTACTACATAGAAACTCTTAGTGGGGACAAGACTAAACAGTTTTTCGCTTATTTCCGAGTTCCAAATCATACTTGTAGAATTTCCATTAGGAAGAAGAATCAGAAGAAGATAAGTTCTGAAAAGTTTATGAAAAATTATACACGTATTCATAGCAGAAAAATGAAGTTTTGAATAATTAGAAGATACGTACCCGGTAATACCAGGAAAACCTTCTCCCATTGGCAGCTTTACTCGATTATTATCTATAAGTTTTGGAGCCTGTGTTAAGTTAGGAGTTTCGGGAGAAGTACTGACGGTTAGAAACGCCGAAGGACCAATGGATATGGTTTTTGCAGAGATGCTAATAATATACTTGGATGCTGGCATTAAACCAGTCACCTGAAATTAACATAAATGAAAATGAGATTTAAAAAAAACTGGAGGGTAGTGACGCAATTCTGGCTTCAGAATCGGATTTAGCGCATTCTTGTGCATAGAGAAATATGTGTTAAGTCTTTGGGTCTAACGACTTCTTTTATTTTGTCTACCTGTGTAATTAACTTATTCAAATCCCAGTCTCTACTTCTCAAGTCAAATATTTTTCTCATTATTGTAGATTTTACACGGATTAAGGTTTTAATGAACCAAAAAATATTTTTATTGCATATAAAGTAATATTTGAACCTTCGTTTTAGTAAAAGGTCAAAGAAAATAAAGATTAAAATGTGCCCCACATAAACTGGTTTCAGGCGATATTGTCACGAATAATCAACACAATTACTCTACAGAGGTTTAAATGATACGTAAAATCGCAACACACACACACACACACACACGCGCGCGCACACGCACACGCACACGCACACGCACACGCACACGCACACGCACACACACACCTTTACACCAATAACAACAAATACGTTTGATACCAGTACCAACTAATGCTTGCCAATCTCTTGTTACCTGTCAATCGAACATACCTATGCCGCAGTGGCGTTGAATTTGAGTGTGCAAGTCGTGTGTTAACGCCCAAGGAAATAATAAAAACATTTTTTTCTTTGAGTTTATTTTTTTTTTTTTTTTTTTTTTTTTTTTTTGTTATTTAAGGTCGCATCAACATCTAAGGTCATTAGCGACCACTATTACTGTAGATTCAACTGTAGGGGAAACTGTAGGAAGAACACTTATGGATAACACAGACACACACAAACATCCATGCCCGAGGCGGGATTCGAACCCGCGACCCTTCGGCCCGAGATCACTACGACACTACTGCCTTAGCGATCTCGGCCACCGGGCCGGCGAGTTTATTTTTATTTTTTCCATTTATTCGGTCTTCCGTGTGGCCGACATCATAGATCGGCACCAGCGTGTCCATGAAACGAAGGAAGTGTGCGAGCGCACTTCAGGTCGTTGGCGAATGTCTCCAACGTCTTGAGGAAGGATCGGATGGCGGCTGCGCATGCGCGCGACGTCCCCTACCCCACCCATGAGCGAAGCGCAGAGCGTTTATGGCGAATCCTGCCAAGACGTTGGATCTCGATTCTACAGTCTGCTAGTGAGCGAGCGTCCGTGATTGTAATATTCTCCTTTACGTGATGTAGCCGTTAGCGATACTGATAAAATTAGTGCTTTTATAAAAATCAATGAGTCAACCTGAGATCTAATCAGTTCAGTAACACAACGCATGTAGGTGCATCGGATGACAGGTTAGGAGTAGTAATTTTGGATGCAACATCTGCAGGACTTCCTCTACCTTGCACATGTACGGCGCTGTGTTTAACTGTGTTTAACTCCATGAGACCCCAAAAATCCTATTGTATAAGTAACAGTTTTGCAGTAGTATGAGTAGTTTGATGGTTGCATTTGGGCACACTTTACAAGTTATCAAAAGAGGCTTACACTTTTAACTATTCATTAAACATTTTCCAACATTTCGAATATGATTTCCTTACACATCAGTTGTTTCATCAGTTGATACCCAGATGGGACCATCGCCAATTTCCAATAAATGGAATCCATTGTTTCCAAACAATGAATGAAATTTCCATATGGGAATATCGGCGTAAACCATAACACAACACAAATGAATTCAAAAGTTTGATATGTGACGCTCCATACTTCGGTGATCACAGGAATGAATCAATAAGAACTGTTTTGGGGTTTGGATATATATCTTCGAAATTCGTGTTTGATGACACGACGTGAATGTATGTTGAAAGATTTGAAATCAGTGAGAACATGCCACAGTTTTTTTACGTAACTGGCAGAGAAGTATTTTCCTTGGGTAGAAAAGTGTTTAAATTCTTCTGTGAAGTTCTTCAGTCATACACTCATCTCAGAGAAATTTTGTCCTTTGGCATTTGTAAGTACAATTTAGAATAAATTGTACTCAAAATATAAACTGAATCCACAATGTTGTTGTTCTATATTTCTCAGGGATTAGGGATGATTCAAATTTAATCGACTCTTAGATCGTTTAAATTCCATTTAAAATGTTTTTACGATAGCGATATTGCTTGACTGCTCTGAAAACTCGTACTTGCCTATACTAAATTCTCACTCAGCCTCACCACTGCCCCATAAGTTTTAATTCAAAAGCTTCAGTGCCGCGTCGTGATTTTACTTCAGATTTGGGGCCCGAAGGGATAATTTACAAACAATGGTGGAGGCTCGCGTGTGACAATCGGGGAAAGAAAAATGTCAACGGCGCCGCCTGTGCTGGTGCGTCTAGTTTCTGGTGAAGGTAACAAGCTCTGGGGAGAACCCTGAAAGGCAGGTAGTGGGTGCGCGATATCGCCTGCTAAACGTATTTTCACAAACCAAACTTCTGTTCTATGCGATATTCGTGTTGAAAACTAGCACACCAGAAGCTATGGATTGCGTCCCCACCTTACCTTTTTATTTGCAATACCATCGATGTAGTGAAAATATTCATTTCAACGCGATGCGATAGCGGCATTTCAAAGAGCAGGCTAAAGAAATGTTTTGAATGAAATATTGTTTGTCTCGGAAATTCTTCAACAAAAACATACAAAAAATTAAAGAATTAAATTCAAAAAATTGCAGAAAAATGGAAAAATTCAGTAATACTAAAAATATATTCTTTGGGGTAAAATATGTAAATATATGTACTTTCCAGTAAAATATGTAAAAATATGTACCACAAAGTCATCATTTTTTGGCACTAACCAATACGAAACGTGAATATATGGTTGATTCGACTTGATAAAGCTACGTTAGGAAAATATGTTATTACATTATTATCTGGACCCTAGTAACCTTTCTCAGTAAACACAACGCGCTTTCAAATTGCCAACATGGATATGGAAAATCAAAATCTACGGAAAAACATATTTTCTTTTCTTAAAGATGTCGCCTCATCATTGGACCAAAACGAAGCACCTATTGGATTATTTTTAGATCTCTCAAAAGCTTTTGATGTCATTGATCATGACGTTTTACTTTCAAAATTACCCGCATATGGAATTCGTGGTATTGCCTAGATTGGTTATGTTCGTATCTTAAACAACGATCTGAGAGAGAAGAAATACCTCACTGGAATGATGGAACGTTATGTACACACCTTTCCGACTCTTTATCAATTGTACGTGGAGACCCTCAGGGATCGATTTTAGACCCTATTCTCTTCTTACTATACGTAAACGATATGCCTTCAACGATTCAAAACGGAAGAAGAGTTCTCTTTGCGGATGATACGAACATTCTTTGAATAAAGAAACCGTAAATAGTATAATATCAGATGTTTCAAATTGGTTCCGAAATAAAACTAATACTAAATTAAAAGAAAACAGTTTTAATTCAGTTTTCCATTTCAAGTAAACAATGTGCTCCATTGAAAATGAACGATGTACCATTGACTGATGTTGAGGCAACAACATTTTTAGGTATCTCAATTCCGTCAAACCTTAAATAGAACGTCCATTTAAGTGAATTTAAGTGAATTTAAGTCAAAATTACGTTCATTATGCTATGCGTTCAGAATTCTTGCAAATTCAGTCAGGCTTCATTCTGCTCGTTGTGTATATTTCGCGAATGTTAATTCCTGCCTGAGACGCGGCATAATATTCTGGAGTAATACATCTTATAGCTTCCAGACTATTAGATTACAGAAAAGAATTGTACGAATAATAACCAAATCCCACCCACGTGATTCTTGTAAGCCTCTCTTTATTAATCTAGGAATTTTACCATTACCTTGTCTGTTGATTTACGAATCAGTGTTTTTTGTCAAAAATGACTTGCTTAAAGCCGGGAATATATTTTCAGAAAACGCCGATGTCTATAACTATAACACTCGACGTAGAAATCATATTCATCAGGTGACAGTATCAACAGCTCATTACAAACAGTTCACATACAATACATGTACATTATTTTACAACACTTTGCCAGATGACATTGAACGATGAAATTCCATAGAAAAGTTTAAATCCCAAGTGAAATCGTTTCTGCTGCATAACTGTTTCTATACAATTAGAGACTATACTGAGCATCACAAGGAAAGTAACATTAATTTTAACAGTGATATTTAATGTATTTTTAACCATTTGGACCCTATAAATGTAAACAACCTGTAACAAGTATTTTACTGCACCCTCCGGGTCAATGACCCCCATCTCGATCAGGTTTTTTGTCCAGTTTCTCTGATCCATTGAGCAAATGCTGAGATGGCCCCTTGATTTGCTTCTGGACATAAATGTCACTTCATTATCCTGGTACGTCTTCTAGAATTCAGTGGGAAATATAGTAATTCAAATTATCGTTCTCCATGTTGTCGCGGCAAGAAGTATTATTCCTTGACGAAGGACATGATGGATAAGAGCCCAAATTTATTGATGATTATCCGTGAAAATATATTTTATTACATCGAAGCGAATACTATTGTTAACAATCCTTGCAAAAAACGCTCATTTTTTGTGTATTCATAATTCAAGTAGTATATGGCTTAGGGTAAGGATCACGGAATTTAAAAAACGTGCACAGAATTCATTTCTCCCCATGGCACGTCACATAGAGTTTTTAACGTAAAATAAATAAATAAAAGATGTCTTTACAGATACCTTGCCTGGAAACTTGGGATACGTCAACGCCCACTTTCACTGGTATTGAAAGCCATTGCCCGACTGAAAGCTGTTGCTACTACTCAACTGTATGAATAATGTGCAATATGTGCAGGGGAGTCGTGCTCTTTGTCATGAGGCTTACAAAGTGGACAATTGCAAATTCTAAAGTAATCTACTGCTTATTACACAATTGCAAAATTAGTGCCATTGTTTCTGAGAATGTCTCAACTCTTGAAGACAATGAACCAAAGCTGTCGTACAACGTCCTCGCCGTCTTCAGTAACGCTTCAGTGACACCCTGTGCTGTAGAGAGATTTTAAATGTACATCATAATCTTTGGCATCAAGTGTATTCTCTCAAGCTAGAACAACCGAAAATGCCCCTTGTAATCCAGTGCAATTCTGTAGAAACTGGAGGCTGAGCGGACGTTAGAATAATTTGAACAAGCAGTGTTTAGTTGTACAACAATATTTTTTTATAGGTTTTGATATACTGTACTTCGTGTATTTTTTGACACATGCAAACATTCAAAAATAAGCGCTACTTAGGTTGAAAAACTCTAGAAAGTAACTACTGTAAGTAGCACACTCACAATTTGTTCTGGAATGAATGTTGTATTTATGTTATATATAAAATCAACAGGATTTATTCTGAAAGAAACCTCTAGAGGCATATTTTATAATTTAAAGACGATACATAAGTAATATTAATATAATTTTCTACGGGTCAGTCACCGGGCTATATGCAAAAGAACTATGTACTTTATTCTGTTAGAAGTAATTTCCTCATTTGGTATTAATTGCCTCAGATCATTAGAATTATCCTTTATTTGCGTTTTGAAGGCAGAATTAAATTTGGAATAGGGTTTCTGATTTGCACCATCTCACAATATTGACTTGCTGTATCGCAGTATCGTATTGAGAAATAGAGTACAGTGAGAAAGAAGCCTCTAGCTTCAAACTCTAATTACAATTCTTTATCTTTACTTGTTAAGCGAGAAAGAAAAAAAAGACTAAATGTTAAGGATTGATATAAAAACACAGATGAGAGTCGACTTTTCTTACCCATTATGAATGTTGAAAAAATGAATTAATTTACCTCATGATTGTAATATCTGTCCTCGCTCTTCACGGGAATTTCTTGTAAAGGTGAATATATGCAACAATTCGAGGAATTTGCTGAATCCAGTTGTTCGACGTTAATGAGATATGATCTGAGAATTCCATTAAATAAATGTGGTGGTCCCCACTTCAGGGTAACCGAATTGGATGTTCTAGAAGACACGAATAATGATGTAGGTGCCTCAGGAACTGAAAAAATTAAATAAAATTGATAATTAAACATTGGTACAAGCTTTCTCGTAAGAAACCAATACCTTCACTAATCGCCAACTTTTATCTACAAACGATTTAAAATGACGAGCGCGAAATGTAGCCGCATCATTCACTCTGAGCCGCTATTGTTGTTTTCTTACATTTCTCAACCACTTACCTTTTGGCGGATTCTCTTGGGGCAATTTAAATATTGACGTAGGTACGAGACAAATTGCAATATTTTCATTCGGAACCAAAAACATTACAAGAAACCACTTCTGAAATAAAATGATTCCACCTAATGCACTTTAAATACCCTCACTATGAAGGTAGTGCACCTACGACACTTGTATACCTTAGATCAGTGGCTCTCAACCTTTTTGGGATCACGGAACACTTTTAAGTGGTCTCGATTTTGGCGGAACACCATTATCATAAAATTTGTAAATCTAATGTAAATCACACAAAATAATTGGAAGATTAATATTTAATTGAAATAAAGATATATATATTACATGGTAACTTATTTTAATGAGAAATTTGCGCTTGACGACCTTTACAAATTTCCTCAAGGTTGGGTCTTATGTAAGAGAGCGCTACTCTCATTTCTTCTTCTAAATTGGTAAGTCTTTCTCTTTTTTTGCTTTTAATATTTGTAAGAGTTGAAAATCCAAGTTCGCACAGATAGGACGTCGAAAAGAGCAACAAGATATTCAACGCTCGTTTTGCAATAAATGGATGTTCATTCTCGATGGAAATCCAAAACCTTTCCACTCCTTCTTTGAATTTTAGTTGTAACGTTCGATCCGTTGATATATTAATAAACTCATCTGCTTCCTGAATAGAAAAATCTTGGTTCATTATATCAAATTCACCAAATGGATTTCGCGCCCAATCAAAGTCTTCAATATTAAGAGATGGAAAGTAATGAGTTATTTTGTCTTGCAATATTGACAAATGCTCTGCCACATTTGAAATCATTTCGTTAATGTTAACAATATTTTCCGTTGCTAATAACGGAAACATATCAAATTTGCGATTTTGAGCAATACGATTTTTCCAAAGCAAAAGCTTTTTCTGGAAAGCTAGCAATTTGTCTGTGGATGTCAGAATATTTTCATTTTTTCCTTGAAGAGATGTATTGACTGAATTTAAGTAGCTGAAGATATCGGCTAAATATGCTAGCTTAGTACACCATGCATCATTTTCCAAATATTTTACGTATAAATCATTACCCTCTTGTCTAAAAAAAACTAGCAATTCCTGTTTCAACTCATGAACTCGGGTTAGCACTTTTCCTCTTGAGAGCCACCTCACTTCAGAGTGCAAAAGCAAACATTCATATTTGGATTCCATGGTGTTACAAAGTTGTTTGAACATACGGGTTTTTAATGGTCTCGATTTAATATAATTCACCATATGTACGACTTGTTCCAAAACAGACTTTAAGTTTGCTGGTAGACTCTTCGAAATCAAAGATTCCCTGTGCAGAAAGCAGTGAGTAGAGACTATATTTGAATTTATTGCTTTAACTCGACTACAAAATCCCTTAATACTGCCACGCATGGCTGGAGCTCCATCAGTACAGATTCCTGCGCAATTTTCCCAGGATAATTTCCATTCTTCCAAATAAGATGATACTGAATTAAATATGTCTTCTCCAGTTGCGTGACCAATAAGTTCCTTGCAGAATAAAAACTGATTTATTATTTCAGTGTCGTCAACAAAGCGAATAAATCCGATTAATTGGGCTTTGCCACTTATGTCAGTGGATTCGTCAATTTGCAGCGCAAAATTTTTTGTACTTAATTTCGCCGTCACTGCGTTCTCTATAAAACCTGACATATCTATAATTCTTCTTTTTATCGTATCGTCCGAAACGGGAATTTTTAGGACGTCTCGCTGCGCTTCATTGCCAAACATAATCTTAACAATTTCTAAACATGCGGGCAAAATTAGCGATTCTGCGATATCATGCGGCTTTTGCTTCAATGCAATTAGTTCTGCCACTTTATAAGAAGCGATTTGCGCTTTATCCGAAATTGTAACGCTCTTTCGAAAGCATGTTGCTTGCACTTCTTGATTTTTCAGCAATCTTTCGAAATAATCTTTACCTTTCGAAGTTAGACAAGAATGTTTTGTTGAAAGGTGTCGCTGTAACTTAGCTGGGACCATTGCACTGTTAGCCAATTTTTCACCACATACAATACATCTCGGAATAGGAACATCTTGACTACCGCTCCATGTAAAACCAAACTTCAGATATTCTTCCGAATAAT
This sequence comes from Teleogryllus occipitalis, assembly GCA_011170035.1. Taxonomy (NCBI): domain Eukaryota; kingdom Metazoa; phylum Arthropoda; class Insecta; order Orthoptera; family Gryllidae; genus Teleogryllus; species Teleogryllus occipitalis. Next base: position 204,463 of record BLKR01001932.1, read on the forward strand.
GCCGAACTGATTCGGATATCTTTTTACGTTTATTTTCGGCATTTTTGTTGCCTTGCATATCTCCTTCAATTGAAGAAGACCTGCTTGTACTCGCCCCAACATTAACCTCACTTTCAGTCTTTCTTTTCAAAAATGTGTCCATATTTCAGATTTAAAAGTCTTGTATAAATGCTAAAATAAGCAACTAAAAAAGATAAGAATACTGCTAAAACTACACAACTTGCATTTCATCTTACCAATTTCCAACAATATAAAATATATATATACAATAAAAAACACACTCACGAAAACTAGATATTTATATTAAATTATGGCTGAACCGCAGATCGAAATTGCGCTTTTGTTATTTACGTACGAAGAAAGAGAAACAGCACGAAATCAACACTACGTAGCGCTCCCTGCGTTATCGAGTACACTAGAAATTTAGTGGTATTCCCCGGAGTACCTCCAAACGACGTAACTGCGTCGTTCGATAATTACACTGTTAATATTATTGACTGTTCCGCGAAAATTTAGAATAATATTGAATATTTTTGCTAAATTTCAAATAATTAACAAAACTATGTAGTATTTATTTTATAGTAATAAAAAAATTTACTGTTTCTTATTATATTATATTCAAAATTTTCGTGGAACACCTGGGACAGCTTCGCGGAACACCAGTGTTCCGCGGAACGGCGGTTGAGAACCACTGCCTTAGATTAATCACTGCTATAAAATTATTCATAATCAAAACAAACGCATTTGTTAATATTAAAATCCTTGTCGCGGTAACCGTAAAACCACTTGCAAATTCTTAAGTGAGCGAATACAAAATATTTACATTTGCTGGAATATTTACAAAAATGTGACAAAATGTTATAAGAAAATATTTAGGAAACTTTTTAATTGATTCGATTAAAGAAGTAAATTTCGTGGTTTACTTTTCGTTTTTGTGCAATAGATACTTTTTTATTCTGTGCGATTAAAGACACTTCAGCTTTTTTTTATTTTTCGGGCCCCAAATATATTGGAGGAAATCAATCTTTCGGAATATCGGAGAGAATTGAATTCTTTTCAATTGTGGATAATTTTGAAGAAAATAATTAGAGTTTTAGAGAATATTGTCAGAATGTTTTCGAAAATTCGCCATTTTTAGTTCCCGTCATCATGATTCTCGCTAATGGTTATTGGAGAAGGTCGGGTGCCAGACACACTGTCACCGTTTCCCTGTCTCTTAATAAATTTTAGTTGAAATAAATGACTTCCATTATTTCATTCTTGAATAAGGTCACCAACTCATCAGCATTACCACAAACCATTGATTTTGTAAATATTTTTATGAAATTAAATCTTTAAGTTTTGTTGTCAATATTTTATTTTATTGTCAATTGAAAATTTTAAATGTAAGTGATGTTTTTGTAATGAAGTCAATTGAAAAGTTTAGATGTAAGTGATTATTTCAATTTAATCGATAATTTCTTTGCTTTTTTCTTAACTTAATCGATAACTTTTTCAAAACCTGTCGTGAATCAGCTGTCCGAAGACTTGAACAATCATTTCTTTTAAATTTCGTGGCAGTTGCTCTGGACGCAGCGCTCACGATCTAGAGGAAGCTTCTCACTTTGTCCGCGACCTTGACATACTTGGAGTATACTTGGGTTTTCGTAACATGACGCGTGAGGGACTGGTCTTCACGATGGAATGGGTTTTTGCGTGTTTCTCGGCCGTACCGCCATATTGAATTGAATTGAATTTGCCTTATTTTACGCGGCGAGACTCAGGCCATGAGGCCTGCGCTTCCGTCTGACCACGCAAATTCCGCTACGCTCCTTTCACCAACCATGGGAGAAAGAAGGTATTACTTGGGCGACGAAACAGGCGATTTGAATTTAGCTCAGAGGCGTCATTTAGGCTTGAGGATCTTTTACATGCAGTAAATGTACTAACATGGGACAGCCGGCTTTACTTCCCCTCCGAAGGAAGGCGTACGGAGGATTTTTTCGCCCTTAAAAATCCACGGCTTCGATCGGGTTCGAACCCGCAAACGTGGGTATAAACAGTCCGATACGCTAACCGTTACACCATCGCCGCCGCTAATATGTCACATGATCACGACCTATCAAGCAGTGCTACACATCAAGCGTTATTTAGCGGCAAGACCGAGAAAGACGCAAAAAGCCGTGCAATATTCCATGATGAAGACACACATCGTGAAGCTTCTCAAGCGCCACGTGACGACACCCCATGTATGGTGCAGCAGGGAGGTGGAATCTTTCAAATTTGATCGTTTACATTTTCAAAAAAAGTCGAAACCGTCGCCATGCATTGTTACTTCGAGGAAACTCCGGCATTATCTTCTCTAATAAGGTCTTTTAAGATCATCTCGTGGCACAGAGCGAAGTGGCTCACCTTTCACAAAGGAGGTCCGGATTCGATTCCCGTCGAATCTCATGTGAAATTTGTTCCAACAAAATGAGTTTGGCTACTTCAATGGCTAGTCCAACCCCTGTGAAGTGACCTAGACCCTACCCCTTTCCTAATTCACTACCCGCTGGGTAGTGACGCAGGAGCGCGCGGTGGGAGGCGCGTACGCGGAGATTCTACCTGGCTTTCCTCTTGACAACTGATAGACGAGACATGCCTAACATTTGAGATATTAATGGAGGATTACTCCGCACTCAACGGTCGACAACGGGCGAAGAGACGCGTTGCATTGATAATGATAAGATTAAGGAAGCAACAAAACTTTTAACAAAATCTTTCAGCCAGGCTTGCTCACAAGCAACATTGAAGTCTCATTTTAGTATGTCAATGCAATTGTGCAATAGGATGGACATTGTAAATATTGAATTAGTTCTTCAAAAATGGGCATTGTAATATTCTCCAAGGAAAGAGCAAGTATAGAAAATGTTGAAAACATACATGAACTTCCCGTTCCTAAAAAGTGAGATATTTCAACAAAACTTGCAGAGGAATATTGTTACATACTGCTAAATTCACAAATTATTAATAGTTAAATATATCTTATTTTCCTTCAATTATGTTGCAAACTATTCGTGGGTCAACCATTTTGGCATCCACCAGGAGACGAATTAAATGGCATTGGTATGTGATCATATCAGTAATAATAAACAATAATCATCAGCAATAAACACCAGAATAATAAACAATCGTATATTACCGTTTTCAGTCGTGACAGTATTAACGGTGACAGCTTCTCCATACTCGCTCACACGAATGTTGCGAGCTCTTACCTGAAAAACAAACAAATCAACATCACTTTGAATAGTATTTGATCCACTCGCTGATGAGGCGGCATTTGTAAGGAAAAAATATGGCTGTTTTCTTAGATTTGGAGTTTCGAAATTACGATGGGCATCCAAAAACGCTTCACATTTATTGAGAAAGGTTTTCATTCGTACACTCTCACAAATGTCATTAAATTTACTGTAGATTAATGTATTGTTCATGAAACTTAATGTAACCTTGTACATTAAAAAAAGCTTAATATATTTGTACAAGTTGAAATCAGGGTAGATTTAATATAGAGGTTCTCTCTTTTCCCCTGCCTCTCTTTATTCATGACCATTGACCTTTGACTCTTGCATTCTCATGTACATGTGTGCATTAAATTTAATGTGCGTTCATGATAATTACTTTAATGTATATTTCATTAGTGAATTCGGAAATTTCTGACGATGTACGTAGAAAAGTCTAGCTGGTTATAAAAAAATACAAAAGAGAAATTGGACGATAATTTAGAACATCATTTTTGATTTCCTTTTTTAAGAGCAACCTAATCTTAGTTTTGAAAATATCTGGCAGTATTCCGCTTCTTAAGAATGCATTAAATATGTAAGTTTACGAATGTATATTGACAGGCTCTGAAGTCTTCAACATCTGTGAATTCATCCAAAACGGCGCAATATTTACCCCTATGTTTTAGTTTGCCTATTATTTTGAGAATGGAAGAAGTTTCTAAAACAATGTGTCGAACATTTTTCGGGAAACGTCTGACGTTTATTTGATTTAGGATTTAGTCCTTTCGTGAGATCAACCGCAATTCTCGAAAAAATATTAGGTTGAAGAAATATCTATAGTTGGTGGTTCAGTATTATGTTGAGTAATATTAAGTACTCCTAGAATGGTTAGTTTACCTTTTACATAAAAAATAGCTTTGGCTACGTTCCCGGATAGTTCACATCTCCATAATAATTTTTAAAACATCATTCTCTACAACGTTTCTAGTTAATGTGGTCGTGTTTTTACTATATTCCACTTAGTTTTTTTTATTTGAGTTCAAAATATCCTCATACTTCTTGATGTTAGCATGGCTTTTACTTTCTCGTATACACACGTATATACAGCGTAATTTAACATAATAAATAGGTTTTCGGATCCCCTGATACAGTGTTGTTGTTTTTTTTTTCAAACGTCCGTCCGTCCGTCCGTGAACACTACAATCTCTTAAACCATACGTACGATCTTTTCCAAATTTAAGGATCCTTTGTCAATCTTACTCTAGTTGAAGTTTTGAAATTTTGAAAAACGTTCTTTAAAATTTGAGGGTACTTTACTTACAGCCCCCCAGACATTTTCAAATTTTCTCAAAAAGGCTCAACATTTTTCTTTAAATTTCCTTTAAGAATGCAGTAAAAAGCACTTATAAATGTGCCATGCGTCCGATTTTCACCGTTAACTCCGAATTTTCGAAAATTGGAAAAGTTTGAATTTTTTCCGGCGTCTTCCTACAACTACAGAATTGAAAACAGAGGTTTTTCCTTCAAATGAAATTCGCTGTGCATATAGTTCTTTTATTAAGGTCATGTAGAATGTTTTGAAAAGTTTATTAGTTTTCGCACAATATTGCGTGCAATATTTACAATATTAAAAAATCACAAAAACAATATTTTCTCAACAATGGATCCAAATTTTTTCTTTAAATTTTTGATATGGATAGTACTAAACGCACACTATAAGATGACATAGTGCTCTATTCTTTTGTTTTTTCAAAAATTACAGAAATGTAATTTTTTAACTTTTCTGGCATCGGTAATATTTACATTAGAGGCAATTTCTTCACATTATATTTATGAGTAAATGTGCTTTAAATATTATCATATAAAGTTTCTTGGAAACTCAACACTTTTCTTTTAAAATGAGCTCAAAATTCCGCATTTTCAGAAACGCTCAAACGCCATTTTCTCAGAAAAGGCTCCAATTTTTTCCTTCAATCTTCTGCAAGAGAGAGTGGTAATGGCACTGTTTAATGTGACGTTAAGTTTTATCATTTTGGTGTTCTCCTTTGTTTTAAAAAAATTACACAAATGTAATGTGTTTTAAATATCTCTCTCGCCGCTAATACACAATTTTCAATGAATTTGTATACATTATTCCATTTGTGATTAAAAGTGATTCAAATGACTTCAAATTAAGTTTTTCAAAAATATTAATGGATTCCTGTGAAAAAAAAGTTTCAATTTTTGCATTTATAATAAAGCTCAAATGTAATTTTCTTAAAAACCGCTCTAAATTTTTCAATGAAAATTGCCATTTGGGTTGAGGTTTTAATCTTCGTACCATACCTGGTTTTTTTGGATCCCATCATCATTAATTTGTTGATATTTTCCTGAATATTTTCAGGAAAATATCAACCTATTTCAAAATATTTTTTCAAAATCAAAATATTTTCAGTCTTGTAGATATGTCTTCCTGCACTTTTTAAGCAGGTATCAAACCATTTTCACCTATTTTCCAAATTTTATTAGAGGTGTTGTTTTCGTTACATGAGACTGCTTTGACCTAAGGTACAGCCTGTTATTTTCCCATTCTCATTTGAGATAACTTGTCATGAACTTCAAAAAATGTGTTCGATACAGTCAATATTTGATTTACATCAAAATAACTTTCGCAAACTATTTTAAATATTTCTGAAGCATCATGTATCAATGATGAAGGTAATGTAGAGAAGAGTTAGGTAACTGGTCCGCTTTTTTTTATTTACTTTAAAATGTTATGTACTTTATTATACACGTGAAATTTCGCATGATATTTCAGCGAGGCTCTCTGCTTATATTGTGGGAACAAACATTATCACTGTGCCTAGAGTTGTTGTCAAATATGGAATGTTGTATTCATTTGCAATAGGACCAGTTAACCTAATCGGTAAGGTTAAGTAGACCGAAATAAATTGTGGAAATAACATTGACGTTTTTATGAAAAAAAATCTTCTACACATTTCCATAACCTTTTTCTGCACATAAATGTAGAAAATTCTTATCGAAGATTTTACTCTACCAAATTCACGTTTAAATAAATCATGTCTTTAAAGATTTCCCTGTCGTCCTTCAGTTGGGATGGAAACATTGTAACAATATCTACTGTTGAAACAAAAGCATTTTGGTTGGTTCGAGAGAGATAGCTTAGGTTATGAATTGATTTCACTGTTAATTGCAAATCTGCAAATACTACTTCCGAAAAAAAATAAAGGGGGTAACTGGACCGGTCCACTTAACATAACGTCTCAGCGGTCCAGTTAACCTCACAGCACATATTTTCTTTATATGCCCGAAGACATGCAAGCCGCGACGTATTATTAAAAACAAAACATCTTCTATATATATATAAAAGAAACTCGTGTTAGTTACACTATTTATAACTCAAGAACGGCTGTACCGATTTGGTGAGCAGGAAGCTTAGAGCCAGGAGACGGACATAGAATACTGTTTATCCCGTTCGACAGCGTTCCTGTGTGAGAACGCACGTTTTGGCACGTACGCAGTGCAACAAGGATAGTACAGTTTCTCACAGTGAGTGCGACGCGAGAAAAAGATGGGACCGGCTGTTAAGGCGGAACAGAGTTCGCCGGGTCACCTAGTACTATTATAAAGCAGAAATACTAACAATTAATCTAGTGTAAATATTTTTCTTGTTATTCAATGGCAATAAAATTGCAAAGCAGATGAGTGGTAGAAATTACTTCTGACCTTTCAGAAAAACTGCCTTACTGTACTCAACAATGAAGGCTTGCAACTTATGAAAGTGGCTTAGATTACCAGTCCTGTCATTCAACGAATGTCATCCAGTGGGAAAAGCAGGAATCGCTTCCTACCAACGTTTAAAAGCATGGACCACTTAACCTAACCGGTACAGTTAATCTAACTCTCCCATACGATAAGGGTTATTCTTTATATGAAATATGAATAAATTATATTTATTATGTTATTCAAAATAACTTACAAAATGTATACTTATATGAAAACAATTATTTATACTCAGTTTATTGACGTACATACTCGTGTTTACCGCTTCCAATAGTCAGTAAAGCTCGGGCTCTAAAAAACCCCCAGGTATAGTACTCGATTGTAAATTGCAGATATGGTACGAGGGTTAAAAATAGCTCCAAAGTTTTGAACGAAAATTTGTTTATACGTTTATTTTGTAATAATCTTAAATTCATATTTCAATTCTACCTTTACAGACCGAAAAATTGAGAAAATATAAAAAAATGTCTTTGGGAGGCAATGGACGGCAGCTGGGGTGAGGTTGGGGTAAAACCGAGAAGTTAGCCATGGCTAAAGAGAATAAAAAACTACATAGTACGAAAAATTATTTGCCATTCTGTAGCATCTCTAGTTTTCTTAAAGAAATATGTTCTTCAAAACTAGATCATCTTCTACATTTTTTTGAAATTATGAGTGGCTTTCGTCTGATATTTTCTCAAAATAAGCTCCACATTTCGCCAAATGTTTTTCTTGAATAGTGTAAAGTTATGAATTTCATGACATAGTAGTTTATTCAAACCTCCGAATGGCTAATGTTTAACTTTCTTTTAACGCATAAGCACTATTGATATAATTATTTATCCAGCGCGGTAGAATAATTGATAAGAGCCAACCTGTACGTTCCTGATTATTCCTTTCGTATCTCTTCATGATACATGTTCGTTAAGTTCAAAATTTTTGCCACAGCAAATTGATTTGAGGAATGAAAACTCTCACAGATGTGTGTGTTGGGTCGATGAAGCTATCCCAAAGTCAAGTACGTCGACGCTCAACACGATTTCATGCAATGAAGTTCAAATGTGTGAAAAGTTTCCAAGTGTTAAACTAGTATAATAATATAACTATTACAAACAACATGAGAAACTACGTGCCCTTGTAGCACCATTAGCTTTTTATTTGAACATCTTATACGTATAACATGTAAATATTACCTTACCGAAACAGAATATGGAGTATTAGGAGACAAGCTGCTGATGGAATGGCAAAAAAGCTCAGGCCAAGGTACACACGGTACAGCTGGAACTCTTTTCGTGACTGCGTTAGTACAGTCTTTGAATGGACAATATGATACGGAGAACGATTCAAGTTGTCCGTAGGTGTCGATTGGTGGAGCCCAACGCACACCAATTACTCGTCGCCCTCTTTTGTAAATCGCCAGGTTCTGCACAACGTCTGGAACTAAGTAAATCTATGAGCAATTATAGACTTTCTGGATAACGTAAGGCTTGCAAAGTTGCTTTGTAAAAGGAAGTATGCTTTCTGATAGTGAAAATTGTTTTCGACATTAACAGGAGAAGAAATGTCCAAAAGAAAATTATTTAATGTGTGACAAACTTGAGAATGCAAAACTATAAAGACGTTCAAAGACATCTAATATCTAAACTTACCAGTCTCCGATTTTAACGAGAAATAAACAGGTCAAATTGTTGTTTAGGCCAATTTTACAATTTGAGTATATTTTTTTTCCCACGTTTCTTTTCCACTCATACACATTCCTGTGTCGGTTTGAATCTAGTTTTCTGGCAATGTTCCGTATATTTTAATATGTTCTATTTGTTTTTTTATTCGAAACCACCAAATCTAGGATATTTTCTCAAATATTCAATTACAATCTTCTAGGTACAAAATATTAAGAAACTTTTCATTTGAATTTCTTGTACACAATAAATGATCGAAGTATGACATTTTCCGTACTTTCACAGGAATATTTAAAATATTTCATTGCTCGGGGACAATTCTAAACCAAACTTCTCAAGCATTAACAAGTAATGTTATGAAGTTGATTACCTGACGCTGCTGTTGAAGCATTTATAATTAGTTCTTTATCTCTATTCCAGCCACCTGTAGAAATTACATATATATGTACGTAATACGAAGCTTGAGGATTAAGATTATCAAATGCAATCTGAGTGTTCGTTGTATTTCCAGTTGCAACAACTGTTCGACTTTCAGAATAAAGTGTATAGCCATATCCAATAAGGTACCCATTAAGAAAGGTACAGCTCTTCAAAGGCAACCACTGTACATTTATGCTGACGTTTGTGGAAGTCACTATTGGAGTTTCACTCATTTCTGGAGCATCATCTGGAGCTAAATTTAAATAAATCCAAAAAAGACAATGATTAAAAATAGTACTTAAACTGTTATACGTTTTACCATGGAAACATATCATTGCTTTGAGTATATGCGGTTCTCTTTAAATGTTATCAAGACACGATGTTTGATAACGTCTCAGTTTCAAAGAAATTGATCCCAATTACTTCTAAATTGGTTCCATTTCTTCGGAAAAATAGGATACTTTTGTTTCAATTTTTACTTTGAATTTTATTTGAAATAATACCATTACCAAAATTATTTCACTTTTTCCCTGAGGACAAATGACCAAAGAAATACTTTCTTTTAAACAGAAGTACTAACTTGTCGATCAAAACTTTAGATATTTGTAAAATTGTATTTATCTTGTTTGAACATATTTAGTCGTTCGATTATTACGAACGTTTTGGCTTACAAATCCACTGCCTCTTTTTAATTTACTTCACACTACCAGTGTCTCCGGTTACAGCCTTAAAAGATGTGTATGGTCCCGGTATCCCAGATTTTGCAGCCACACTAATGTAGTATTGAGCGTGGGGTCGAAGGACTTCCAAGTCGGCGTAATTTTGATTTGCTGCTACTCTGATTTCCTTTGCTTCTCTTGTACAAAGTTCTTCACATGCCAAGAGTCTAGTGCACTGAAAGTAAAATGAAAACGTGAATAGATTTCGTAAAATAGTCAACATTCATTTATAAAATGACAAAATAATTTTTACAATTATTTTCTTGAAGCAAAATAAAAAGTCTAATATGTATTTATGATAATAAGTAATATAATGCATTTATTTTTTACATTTCCTTCTGGAGGGCAGTAATGTTGAACTCTACTTACAATACAGTTTGGTTCACAATGCTTTTTTTTTCGTGTTTCCGGGCGCGTCAACTGCTTCGGTCATTAGTCCCGTTAGTGTGGTGCATGTTTTGTTCTCAGGAGATGGCGGTAATCTTCCCCCGCTGGATGGCGAGATCCAGTACCGACCTACCATCGGCTAGTGGGGTTTCCCCCTAACCAGGATTCTCCCACCAGCGGGGCACCACCCCAGCCGGGACAAGCTCTAAGCTCCCGACCGGTCTCCCGGAATATGTGGTAGTGTAGTGCATGTTAGTGTAAGTGTATGTGTAAGGGGAGAGGATAGGACAAGGAAGAGGAAGGACAGATCGCGCGCGGTCTGTGGCCCGTTTGGTAGGGTACTGCTCTGGCATTCGCCTGGTGTTGATCGGAGAAACCACGGAAAACTACCGATCAGAGCAGCCGGCCGCTAGAAATCTCCTCCAGACAGCAGCTGATTCGACCTAGCTGAACAGCTAGACACACACATACACACACATACACACACATACACACACATACACACACACACACACACTCGTAGTTACTCTGTATAGGGATGTTACCTGATACTTCACCAAGTAGTACTGAAGAGATCCTCCAGAAAACCTGGGTGGTTTCCAAGACACTCGCAGTCTTCTAGGATATCGTCCCGTGACTTGTAAATTAGAAACATGAAGAGGAGCTTCAAGAGATGAAGACCAAGATTAGTTTATATAATATAATTCTTGAAGTAATATAATACTTAAGTTAATTTCTGATAAAAATTTTGGAGTATTTTATGGATAATAAAACATCGTCAGAAAGAATTGTCTCGATTCAAAATTAATTATTCAGACTCACTTGATATGCTCAGAATATAAATGATTGTTTTAAGGAAACAGATTAGTAGACACAGAAAAACCTCTGGGTCCTATCATTATTCAATATTATTATTTTGAATTACATTTATAATAAACATAATATCTAAAGATAAGCTAAAATAACAAACTATGAGAATGATGAATCCCATTCCGACGCACATAACTTATAACGTTTTTCATTCGCCGCACTGACAATCGTGTCAGTGCAGTCCAGTGCACCGGGCCATTGTGAGGTTAGGTACGGAAGTTATCCATGCTGATTTGGATTCGTGGTGAAATTGTGAAGGCAATTCAGGATCTTCTGTCACGCAGGGATACTTTGAATGATGGAGTATATTATGTTTTGCAAGAAATGTCTTAAAATAATTTTTGTGACTCGCGAAGTTCGGAAAATCAGTTTATGTTTTCCTAAAATTTAACCTTGAATAACTTCATGTTTACACAAATCCAGTGCTATTTAGAAACCAAAGTGTAAGTATGTCTCAATTTCGAAACGCTAATAAAGTGAAAATAAAAATAGTGACCCTTACAAAATCATTCAAATACATGTACCAAAAAGTGTTTCTCGCGCGCCCATACATATACCACCGAAAATGTTCATGTTAATATATTTATAGTTTTCAATAACCAAACAATTCTACAGAAGCCTTTCGGTTCAAAATTTTGTGTATTATATCGATCACTGGCAAATCTCGAAAAATGAAATTACGATTCATACGCATTTGAAGTTTTCGTAGTTTTTAAATAAAGAAATCACACGTTAATAATTTATGAATTAAGAAGTAAGAATTACAAAAAGACTTCATAAAAATTATAACGACGATCATAATTCAAAATTATTATTTTTCGAGTTCCATCAATGTGACTGACCAAGAAGAGCTGTGTATAATTTCACTGCGTAGCGCATAAGCCTCAGTTCCGGAATCCGTTTCATTCGTAGCTGCCCTTCACGCGTGTGGGGCAGCACCGATGCCGAGCGATGACGTTTCTGCCCTGCACTAGGGTGGGGTTCAGTGCAACGAATGGAAAACGCTATTAGTTTCAATAGCTTGGAAGTTCCAGAGTGAATTGCTTAACTTCCGTTTTCGAGAATTTAATGACCGGGCAAAAGCTAGGTATATTAGATCATAAAAATGCGTAAAATTGTATTTGAATATTAAATGGTTCCACAGTTTTTATCAATAAGTACTTTTGATATAGAATATTCAGAAATCCAAATTATTAATAGAAAATAAAACCACTGACATAGTACCTTCGTCAATCGTTTTAACAGAAAGAGAGGATGAAAAATGTCCATCTCCAAATGCCGTTTTTGCTTTAATTTTTACTTCATATGAAACTCCTGGCAGTAACGTGAAAAAAGTGAAACTTTTTTCTTCTCCAGACACATCTCTTTGTACTTTAACCCCGTTCCTTTCTAGTACAATCGTGTATCCTGTTACTGGACAATCCGTCTTTTTGGATTCATACTGGAAATGATAGTCAAAGTATCAATATATGGTTATCATTTTTTAATGTTCAATTCTTCTGCAGAATAATTACCTTCCAATACAAATCAATTCTCGATGACGTCGATAGGGCTTCAAGATTGTAGTTGGTGGTCGTTGGCACTGTTTAAGGAAAAAATCGAAATAATTCAATTCAAATCTAATTATATTCAATATTTAAAAATTGGAGTGGTATGTTTGCAATAGAAAATAATTATTCGGTAAGGAAATATTGCTCGCGTACAAAGGGTCACAAAACTTAAAAAGATGTAACGATATCCACAATTTCGAAAGATATGAAAAAGAGGAAGAAGATATTGTCTTTGAATCCGTATAAGGAGCGTGAAATAATAATTTAGTACTGTATGAATGTATTTTCTGATTAATTTTTGTCAACGAGTGTAATATGAAACTACCATTTTTCGAATAATATCTGGTACGCACGTCCTAAAATTTCAAGTTACAGAGTTTTATCGCAAGCGCTCTCTCTCTCTCTCTCTCTCTCTCTCTCTCTCTCTCTCTCTCTCTCTCTCTCTCTCCCTCTCTCTCTCTCGCTCTCGCTCTCGCTCTCGCTCTCTCTCTCTTACCCACTCAGGAACACAGTATTACAATTTCATACAGTAGGAAAAGAGTTACCTGTGCAAAGAGATGAGAAAGAAGTCGAAGGCACTGATTGCTGATAACTGTTTCCATCCTTGTCTATATAAATCACTCGTACTTCGTATTTTACACCTGGCAAAAGATTTGTTATGTTACTTGTTATCAGAGTTTCCCTTACTTTCTGAGGCTGCAACTCTGTCCAAAGCTCGTCCTGCAAATGACCAAAAGATAATTAAGACCTTGGCTTATAAATTCTCTGCAATAACAAATCTCTCAATAACAAATGATAATGAAGGAATACTGTTTTCTAATCTTACCAAACTCAATGAGGCATTAAATTAATTATGAATGCCTTGCTCCTTTTAATGGATGTTGGAAGGAAAAGGTAATGGATACCCCAAATCACTTACAGATGTAAAAAACACACACAGGAATTTACTGCAAGAAACAATCCAATGGTGCTGCAACACCATACACTTTCCCGCATTATTCTAACTTTATCAATTTTCGAAAATTTATTCTAGATTTATCAATTATCGAAAATTCGGAGAGAGAATGAGATCTGCGGCATTTTTTACGCGTCCGAGGAAAATAAAGAAAAAATCAAAAGCTGTTTTAAGATTTATTTATAAATAGGTTTCCTTTACTTCAAGAAAACATTTCACGAAAATTACTTGTCTTTTTTTTACTTCTTGCGAAGTTACTTCGTAAGAAGATAAAGTTATGTAGTCGTGCGCTGGAAGGGGTGAATTTTTGGCAGAAAAACTATTTCCGGACTTTGGTAACAAAAAAGTGTATAAATCCTGTTGCTAAATATAGAAAATATTCTCTTAACACGTGGTGAATAGGTAGGAACACGTAGGTTTTGCCTGAACCAATCAGAATTCAACATATTGATCGATTCGTTTCTAGCATTTTTTTAGACTCTCCTATCGATTTCGCCTTTGCATTTGCCAGCAGCTGTTGCCAGCAGCTGTAGGTAGGGACCTATTGAGGTTATATGTTCTCCTTCAACATGATGTCCTTATAACTTCCATGTCCTTTATCATAAATGCACGGATTTTCTTGCACTAAACTAATTAATAATTCGTCGAAGGTCACAATTTTGTTTGCCATTCCGAACCAACACTTTGCAACTCGTACCAAAACTCCACAAACTTCTCTGCTCTACCTTTCGACTATACACACCAATACACACACATAAACAAGAATCGATCTGGAGTCGACCTTCCTTCTCGCGGATTTCGTTGTGCATTTGTTTTTTTCATGCTGCTCTTTGATTGGTCTTCGGTAGAATTTCGACGTAAAACTTAAACGTAGAAGCTTGGAGCTTGCGAGCTCTCTAAGTTTACGTCTCACGACTACGTTTACGTCAAGGCATTGTGAATGATCTCGCTTTATAACCCATTTCTAGGTTTTGCGGCTACGTTACGGTTACGTTTAATTTTGCATTGTGAATGAGGCCTAACCCCTAAGTTCTGTAGAAAATTATTCAAATTAGTTTTTAAGATAAAATTTCCTACAATTTTTGTACAAAACATTTCTTTTGGAAGTATTACCAAGCGATCTACAGCTTCTCAAAAATGGTACTTTTTCATTTCTCATAACTGTGTGAAAAATACACATGTTTATGATAGTATAATCAACTTGAAATAAATATAATTATTAAATGAAACTAAAAAATGTTGTCTGGTATCAATAATACGTATATTTTAACTTAAGATATTTTCGATCGCGTAGTGACCATCATCAGGACTATCTAAAAAATTACAAGAGTATATGAAATAAAATTAAAAATTACACAAATGATTTACAAATTGGCAAAAAAGAGAATGTAGTATACAGATGCGTAAGCAAACTGGATCGTTCGTACCTTGCAGCTTTTGGGAAGAAAACGAAGTCCTACAGTTGTTGTTTTTTTGGGGGGGGTGCGGTTCACTTAATAAGGCAGGGCGTGTGTGGGGGCGGAGTAGGGGGGCGCGGCTGCTGGTGCAGGCGTGAGAAGGGCGCGGGCGGGCGAAGGTGGGTGGAGTTACGAGTGAACACATTGGGCTAATTTTAGCAGAGGTGACGAGAGTGCAGAGATTTGTTGGTTAAGGCAAGTCATATTCTGGTTTTACAGGTAGTTATGAATATGAAGGAATTCTAATTTTATTCTGTGCCAGTACCTATTTTCAATTTGTAGGATATGGAAATTAACGTGTTTGTCGAATGTGTGATTGTTTAGATTTAATCATTTCTGAACTGATAAACAATACAAAGTCATGTTGAATTGAAGGAGAAGTACCGCGAATCACTGTGGAATTTTCGATTGATGGACTGATTAGTGATTTCGGCGCGTCAACTGCTAAGATCATTAGTCCCATAAGTGTAGAGCATGTTTTATGGTTTAGGGGCCGGTGACCTTCCCCCGCTGGATGATGAGGTCCGACGCCGACCTACATCGGCTCGCGGGGATTTTCCGTGACACCGCCCCAGCCGGGACAAGGTCTAAAGGCCCATTCACAATGCAATCACAAACATAAGCATAACACATAGACATAGACATTAACACAAGCGAAGAGTTGGCGTATTCACAACGTCGAACATAAACACAGGCAAAATAAGAGTTTCTATTGGCTATGAGACGCAGCACACGAATCGACACGAATAGTTCGCCTATCGACTTCGATACTCGATTTTGAGTTAACGAACTGTGATTGGCTCATTCCTCATGTCTGACATAAGCACAGAAGCTTGAAGCTTGCAAGCTCTGAAGTTAACGTCTTACGTGTTATACTTATGCGAACGCATTGTGAATGAGTCCACTTGTAGACGTAGTCCTAACTTTTATGTTAACGCCATGCTTATGCTTATGTTTGCATTGTGAATGGGCCTTAAGCTTCCCACTGGTCACCCGACATGTGTTGTACTGTAGTGCATGTGAGTGTAAATGTGTGTAAATAAATGGTGAGATTAGGACAAGAGAAAGGAAAGATCGCGCACGATCCGTGGCCCGTTTGTTAGGTACTGCTCCGGTTTCGCTTGGTGTTGACAGGAGAAACCACGGGAAACTACCGATCAGAGCAGCCGGTCGCAAGAATTCTCGCCCACACAGCAGCTGAATCCGACCTAGCTGAAAAGCTAGTGTCGAAAATCCTGCCACCGTCGGGACTCGAACTCCAGAACCGCCCGGTTTGAGGCACTGCAGTCACAACAGTTGACGTCCTGAGTCATCTTTGCCGGTGTCAGTACGTGATCAAATTCACTTAAAGGATTTAAATATTCAATGTAATTTTTCTCTTTTCTTTAATTCTGTGTTTATTTTCCACACTTTCTACATGACCACAAAATGCAAAATATTTTTTTCTTTTCCAAGAGACCATGTAGCATTAATAAGTCGCAATAGTACTTCCCTCGTTTCGCCAGATCATTGGGTCGAGTAACTTGTAGTATTTCTGGTTTATATAGCTGCAAATCAACTCTTTAATTTCCAAAACTCGTGAATTTCAAACTTCTACAAATATGTGCCTTTACTTAATGGTAAATGATCTTGGCTGTCCAGGTGACGCCGCGTCGAAGGCTGTGTTGCCTGTGTTCGACGCGGCGTCACCTGGACAGCCAAGATCATTTACATGACTCTGGCCGCGGAAGCCTACGACTTCACTTTACTTTATGGTGTTTTTGAACAGCTGTGTGATGGGAGTATAGATTAGAAAATCTTTCCTTTGATCACGCACTAATTTCACCACTAAATAAAAGACATGGCCAGCAAAATAACTTAGATAATTTGGAATACCAAACAACCAGTTTTATTTATCACACAAAGATGACGAAATGTTTGTACTCACGTAGTTTTTCTTTAATTTAAACTGACAAATTGAGGTGCGATTTCTTCATTCTTACAACTTCAATTTCCCACTATATGAACAACATGTACAAAGACATCATTAATAAACATTGAATAATGCACTTATTGCCAATAGGCACGCTTCCAAGTTTGCTGTGAAATTTTTTTCAAAATAATGTGACAATTGCCAAAACTATATTTTGACATAAGCACTAGCACTCGTTTTATTATAATTGTATCATTTATTTTAACGTCAGTATTTTGCTACTTTATTTTATTAAAAAAATAATTTCCTCTTTTATTCGTTGTAGCCTTCCGATTGGGAAAATCCATGTCCTCAAAACATTGTACAACAAACTTTGGTTAATGAAAAATAAAATCTTCTAAGTTTATGATTATGTGATTGTGTGTTTCTATTTCCAATTTTTAACTAGTGTCTGCCAAAAAGACCCTGTGCTCAAACCCATCTAATATAATTAAACACACTTCTTTACATTAAGAAGTTTTAATTATGATATTGAATAATTGAAAGTTCGATTAAATGTAAAGGCAGTTTTGTGTGAAATTACTATTTCTTTTCTGTATAATGTGCTGGAAATACTGAAAAAGTTAAATTTATTCATGTTACATTTGTAAAAGTAAGAAATGACTAGTGTTCCAGACAGCCGAAATAAGTGCAGATATTCACGAGATATTCACATTCATTTGAATTTGTTGAATTAGACTTTTAAGTTACAGCTAATGCGCTAGTAGGACCGAAATCGCATATTTCAATTATCATATTTCATATCATTCAATTATCATATTTCAATATTTCGCATAACTATTTCTCATAGTGTGAGAAACTATGTGCTGTTGTAGCTCTACTAGTTTCGTTACCAGATCCTGGCAATAAAAACTGTTCTGTCGCCAATTCGCCGTTTCTTCCCGTAGCATTAGAATACTTTCTCTGTACTGCGTTAGTAGCCAGAAAGAAAAAATTAAAATCTGGGACAAATTTTCCATAGATGCAAACATCAAATATAACACTTAACGTTCTGCACCATGCACTCTCTTTGTCATTATATAAGCAGGCATCTTCAGCTTTAATAAATAGACTATAATGAATTTTCTTTACCTACCATATCTTGTCTGTATTGAATCTGAAAATATTCAATTTCTCCTGTGCCTTCCAGTTCATCTGCGTTTATCTTCATCGTAACAACATTTATGTCTTGATAAGTTATTGTTGGAGGCCATCTGGAATACTTGTATGCTGGACAAAACAAATGAAAATTCACGTTATCAGGCTGGAATACATTGTTATTAATTGTAACTTTAAGCAATGATAACTCACGTGTATGACAGAATGGTCTCCTAAAGCCCGGCTGACAGTCGGCCGGACAATATCCAGTAAATCTGTCGCAAAAATGTTTTTCGCACTTTCCACATTTTTGTGTACAACTTGCACCATAGTATCCGAATTCACAGTCTACAATTATCAAAAAAAACTATTTTAACTAACTGCAAACTGTCATTAATCTCGATCGTTTTTATACACAGATTCATGTACCTTTTTCACAAAATTTTCCCTGGAATCCAGCAGCGCAATGACATGACATGTACTTCTTGCAAAACACCATCCCTCTACAACCAGTGGCGAAATTCGAGCACTCGCCGGAACAGTTGCGTCCAAAGTAGTGAGGACCGCAGCCTGATATCATAAGAAATATGAATAGTGAAAAGGCCACTGGTGTTGACAGTAGTCTAATTGTTATTTCGCAATATATAACCAGCTATTACCTCATTAATTAACCCTTGCTTTGGGGTAGGAATTAACCCAAATTATTTGAAAAAGATTGGGGTCACACCAATCTTTGAAGCGGGCGATGAGTGTAAATACAAACTGTACGTACACATTTCAGACCGATATCCTTGATATCAAACTTCGATAAGGTTTTTGAAAAAGTTTTAAAGACTAGTATTACTTGTGTCATCTCCAGGATAACTTTCTACGTAAATGTCAATTTGGTTTCCAGGTGGTTAAATGAGCTGAGAATGTAGCCAGATATGTCACTGATGTTACATGTGCAATTGGTGTATTTAAACCACTTCAGGTTTTCGTTCAGAATGGAATTTGAGAATTACTCTCAACCAAATTTAGAGTTTTTTCTTATAAAGAAAGATAGGGGGTCCTAAAGTGTTATTTATCATTTGATCTTGATAACCCGTTTTACGAAAAAACACTACACTTTAATAATATCACAATAAGAGGATAAATGCCTAGCTCCATCATTTCTTTATTACGTCAGTCTTAAGACCTACTACGTTCAATGTTGTTCCTTCTTTTGCCCATTTATTTTTCGAGTTGCAATAGATCTATGGAAAGCAGTCAACGTTTAATAGCAAGTTTTGTACGTTCAAAGATTAATAAGCCTTTAAATGCTAAGATTAGTGAGCTTATAAAACCCAAATTCCAACTATCATTCGAGCAGTCTGGCATGTGCATTTAAAAATACGTTCCATAATTATAATTATTTGTGATCCATTAGGTTTTTATGTTAAAATGGATAACAAAATTTCCTGCTATACTTTACAACATACATAAATATAAATCATTTCAATGACATTTTCAAAAAAATGTTGATGTAGTTCTAAGTCCACAGTTTATAGTTATTTTTCAAGTACTTGTAAACATCTCAATTCATTAGTTTTGGAAAATAATTACCAAACGGCATGAAACATCATTCTTTAGATTTTCGATTCTCGGCATCGGAGATAAATAGTAGTACCTTTCTGTTGTAAAAAGTTTCTACAGGTCTTCATTTTGCGCACGAATTTACATCTAATACATGAAAATCAATGTCAACCCATCTCGATCAGGTTTTTCGTTCAGTTTCCCTGATCCATTGAGCAAATGCTGAGATGGCCCCTTGTGTTGCTTCTGGACATAAATGTAACTTCATTTTCTGTGCACGTCTTCTAGAATTCAGTGGGAAACACAATTATTTAAGTTATCGTTTCCATGTTGTCACGGCAGGAAGTATTATTCCGAAGGACATCATGGATAAGAGCCCTCAATTTATTAAAACAATGTATTATTTACAAAATGTATTGCTTATTTATCCTTGAAAATAGATTTTATTACATGGGAGCTTTTTTTTCTTTTTTTAATTCAAGTAGTATATGACTTAGTGTAGGGATCACAGAATGTTGAAAATGTGCACACAATTCACTTTTCCCCATAGCACGTCATACGCAGTTTGAACTGTTTTTTGACGTAAAATAAAATAAATAAATAAATGTTTTTTTGTTGGTGCGTTTTATGTGCTGTCGTAGTGTTCATCCGACTCCGATAAACTCTGTCAACTTCTCGCTTGCACTTGCGCGAAGAACATAGGCATAGTAGAATGGGAATGTGGCTGTCGCACAATACGGGGGGTGCAGGTAAAGATTTACGAGTTCATGACGACTCATAAGGCCCTGAACAGAAGTTCTACGCAATCCGCCGCACCCTCGAATACTAAGCGTCTTCGCCGCATTTTCTGCCCCTGCGATTGTGAAATATTGAGCGGATATCTCAGACAAGTTAATAAAACTTCTCCAAGATAGAGTTATAGCGAATAAATGACCAAACTTGGAGAACATTTTAGGATATTTGACAACCATGTCCAAACTGGCTCATAGAACAAACCCATTCTCGTGAGGTTTTTCATCTTAAAATGTTTGCAGAGCATAGCGTAAAATGTAATTGACAATCTCATGACCAGTAACGTGTTTTCTGCACATCACGCATTTAGTTTTAGAGGTCTGAAATACAAATAATCTTTTAGAAAGTAAAGAGACGTTATAATTAAATATTTCCACAAGCTGCTTGTAACTTGCGGTATTCCTCAAGGAACAATTTTTGGGCCCCCCAAGTCTTGTAAGCCTCCCTTTTCTTGCATGAGCATAGAATATTGTCATAAGCCTTTCCTTTTTTAACGACCAAATTCAGAAATTTCAAGGAAAATTAGGTCTGCGTCAGTTTTACGTATCCTTTGCTCTAGCAATGAAACCAAAAATAAAGACAAAAATTGGAGACTTTTTGAAATTTTTTAATGAATTGCATTAACTTGGGAAATTTCTCAAAACTTCTGATTTTCCAAAAAATTGTACATAACGTTTTAAAGACAATTTTATGTAACATTTTATTTAAGAAAAACTTGTCATCAATATTGTACTTTCACAATGTAAATTTTTTGCAGTTTTTGAAACTACAGATTTCGCAGAAACTGGGACCAGGTCCACTTTTTTCACATCGTTAGGGAGGAGGGAAAATTTTGGAACGAGGGAAAATTTTGGAGCCGTTTAAGAGAAAATCATTGTTTAAAAATTGTGTATATTTCACACAAAAATTCGCGAATACTACTCCATTTTAGAAAAACTGTATATTTAGAGCGTTCAACGGAAATGACACCTGCGTCAATTTTATAAGCATTTACCCTCCGAGGAAAACTTGAAATATGTTAATCCTTCATGAAAAGTACTCAAAATATCCTTTTGAAATTCGCAGGGCCTTGAGTTCCGCCAGATCGATTGGGAAACACCAATTTTGGTGAAAATCGTTGGAACGTTTCCGACACTAACGCTATGTAGTCCGTCCGTCCGTGTATGTGTTTGTGTATATGCATCATTATGCTAGTGTCTAGCAGCTCTCGGTACAAAAGAAAATAGCCCAGATTCTGTGTTGACTTTCATAAAGAATGGTAGATCCAGTTTTTCCGATATGAAAAATTTCTTCGAGAAAATTGAGTTTAAATGTTATTTCGGGCGCGAAATTCAAATCCCCTGCCGCGTCACAGCAGACACTGGTGCGGCGTCTGCCAACGAGACGGGGCGTAGTGTCATTTCTCAGCGTTTTCAGTTCAAATGTCGAGTTAGGCAAACCTCACTTGCCGCACACTATTCTCCGTTCACCCTAAGAAAAAAGTGGATGTAAACAATAGCACGTGCTTTGGGATGTTTGCCATTGGTTAGTTGTCGCGTTGCAACCTCAGGCGTGTTCATGTGCAGAAGAAAATAGTTTTCGCAGTAGTGGCTCATATCTCTCACAATGTTAAAATTCCAGTGGAAACTTACAATTTATTTATTTATTTATTTATTTATTTATTTATTTATTTATTTATTTATTTATTTATTTATTTATTTATTTATTTATTTATTTATTTATTTATTTATTTATTTATTTATTTATTTTATTTATTTATTTATTTATTTATTTATTTATTTATTTATTTATTTATTTATTTATTTATTTATTTATTTATTTATTTATTTATTTATTTATTTATTTATTTATTTATTTATTTATTTATTTTATTTATTTATTTATTTATTTATTTATTTATTTATTTATTTATTTATTTATTTATTTATTTATTTATTTATTTATTTATTTATTTATTTATTTATTTATTTATTTATTTATTTATTTATTTATTTATTTATTTATTTATTTATTTATTTATTTATTTATTTATTTATTTATTTATTTATTTATTTATTTATTTATTTATTTATTTATTTATTTATTTATTTATTTATTTAGTCAAAAATAGTCAAAAACAGTATGTGACGTATGGGGGAGAAAATCATTCTATTCTAATCAATTTTTTACTCAGATTCCAAAATAAGAAGACCATTGTTCCCACGCCTGCCCTTCCGGAAGAGGAAATATCGATGTCGGTGACAGTTGCGTGTTCAGCGCCTCCTTGGTATCAGCTCTAGCGGAAAAAATGAATCCGAAGAGTGATTAAGAGGCGAACTGTACCCCACGCACGTCCAGAAGTCACTGGAGCCGTTGATTTCGTAAGAACTGATGACTGACGCAGGTTCGGTCACGCACGGCGGGAGGCGATTCGCAAAGCGAAGCAGATCAGTTTAGTGATTTTTGTCAAGCAGTTCGAAGCGTTCGCTAGATGTCCGAGAGCGGTGCAGGTCCTTCCGTAGTGAAACACTACACTGGTAAACTACGAGTATTACGGGGTGCGGAAAAACGTGTGATATTGTACGTAAGTGACGCCAGAACGCTGGTGTAGTGCATATTATTAAAGAGGAACAGAAGAAATGGGAGGCAGATGGCTTCAATGACAGTGTCGTGGACAAGGTAGTCATCACCTAATCGTCTGCTTCATATATGGAAGGAATTTAACCTCTTCCTGAAGCAAAGTGATCGTAAGTAAATTGTTTGCATGAGGTTAAAGGGTGAATATTAGTTAATACAGTCGAAATACTGTAAATGGGATATTGACATTTGTTTACTTCATTCCTGCAAAGATTTTTTTTTAAATTTAACTTTGCAAACTGGTTAAAAATGTAACTTTGAAAACTAGTTTTACTATCACGTAGTTTTTGTTAATGTTTGTAAACATGCGTCTCCGGAGCTATTAGAAATGTTAATATTCTCCTGGTGATCTGCACATGACGGGTTCTCTTTTTGAGCGACCACTGACTACACCTAGCGTGCGTGGCCGAAAGTAGTACGAGCGGAGTCGGAAGACGGATGAATACCTCGGGTTTGTTTACATCAGCTTTTTTCTAAGGGAGAACGAAGAATAGAGTACTTTAGTAGTATTAAGTGTTTTATGCATACTATTAATTTAATGTATTAAATCTGGTTAAAATTTATTTTTGTTATAAATTATAAACATGATATGTAGCGGCGTAACAATGAACGCTGAACACGAAAGAACCAAGTCTTGTGGAAATTAACAAAATTCCTAGAATGATGGAATTATTTCTTGCATATCTTCAGTGTGAGTGAAAGATATGCGCTTTAGAGAGCCACATATGGTTGCCACCTTCGAAGAACACATGACCCGGAGATCACTAGGGGTGGGGGATGAATTAACGAAAAGTAAGCGCATAAATTCATAATGAACATTTATCGTAAAATACTATACACCTTTTACCGATTAATTATTTCATAAAAGTAATACATTTATAATATTAATAACGCATTAATTACTATAATATTAAGTGCATTCTCTTTCGACTAGAGATGGTGAACTGATGGCATACTGATTTTGCGGCGAAGTAGTTTTATTTATATAGTGCCATTAATATGACATATGATTTAACATTCGTTAAAATTAAATTATTAAACACATATTGTATTTTAAAACGTGAAAAAAATTTATTTCTTTATATGACCCGGGGAATTTCAAAAGTAAGCCGGAGCCCGGAGATCACTCCTGATACCCGGAGTCTCCGGGTCAAACCCGAAGAGGTGGCAACCATACGATAAATGGTAGTTCCCTGCAATTTCTTTCCTTAATATCACACATGCCAATAGCTTAGTGCATTAAAATATTGAGTTTATCGTTTATTTCTTGGCTGGCACTTCGAACTGATGCTTCCGCGAGTTTTATTTTGGGCTATTCTAGCTAACGATAGGTTTTGCTTGGATAACCCAAGAAATGGTTGCTCACGAATTAACATGTAGATTTTCCTCCCCTCACATGTGGTAAATGCTCCCTAAGAAGGTTACTTCAAATTTAAAAAATGAGGGAATAGTGAGTACTTAATTACCTTCTTTAAAACAACCTAGCAAATTACGTGTGGCTTAGGGGAATTTCTGTGGGTTGATACGAGAAACCATGGTGGAAATATGGTTATTACCACCATGCGAAAAACGTTTTTCTTCTGCTAGGAATGCTTTTCAATGGAAATGAATTGAATTGGAATATGTAAGGAGTGGTGGTATGAGAAAAGTTTAATTACGAAGGCACTGGAGTTTTTGAAAGGAACTAGTGCTGGATTTCCCACTCTGTAGTCTATTCATAATTATAAAATAATATATAATGATATTTAATAACATTAGCTTGTTACTTATTCGGTTAAGATGAGCTCGGAATAATATTCAGTTAAGATGAGCTCTGGAGTATCGAAATTATGTCCGTTGGAATCCAAAAATTTGAAACGGAAATTCTTGCCATTCTATTGAAAGCGCTTAATTGCAAATATGTTACTCATTGTTGAACTATTTCTCATAAGCGCGTACCCTTAGATATTATGCAGGGCCTCATCATATAAGAAATAGTATTGAAGATTAATATAGTAGGGCGAATAAATTAACGTTACTCCAGTTCATGTAAAATAGTTTACAATTTTCAAGGAAAATATAAAGTTACGTGAAGAAATTGTGCATAAAGTTAGGGGTGTACATTGAAGTAGAATATTTCGATCATGTGGAAATATTACACAGCTTCTTTTCAGTGAAGCAATATGAAATCTGCAATCCGTGTACGAGCTACCACAGCAATCCAAAGAAGCATTGGCCAGAATGTGACCTTTAGTACCTATTCAGTACGATCTATAAAATCCATTAAGCAGGGGATGTGCTATTCTCTCTCCGCGAATTCCCAAAAACAGCTTAGTGCAGATACCCTGAAAGCGTTCATATGCGTTCTTGCAGCAAGAAAACAGTGTAGGCTCACTTTAATAGAAAAGCAATACTTGCCTTCTTCACAACTGTCGCCGGTGAATCCTTCAGGACAAATACACATCCTTGCTGTGCTCTCGTAAACGCCTCCATTTAGACATCTGTTCATTGAATCTGAAATATGAACACATTGAAAATGAGTTGAAAGTAATACTTGCCTTCCTCACATCTGTAGCCGATGAATCCTTCAGGACAACTACACTTCCTTACTCTTTCATCGTTCACACCTCCATCTAGACATTTATTCACTAAATCTAAAACACGAACATTTTGGAAGTGAGATATTAGCTTTCATGGCAAGTGCTCAACATGTATCAGACTTAAACACTACATTAAGTTCATTATGTTACCCATTCAGTATTCTTTCAAATTCTGCCAGTCTTCATGCATCTTGTTGCGTGTATTTTGCTAACGTACACACCGCCTGAGACATGGCATAATATTCTGGGGAAGCTCATCCTGTAGAACCCAAACCTTTAGATTGCAAAGAAAATTATTCAAATAATGAAAAAATGTCATTCACATGATCCCTGCATGATTTCATTGAGCTTGGAATCTTACCATTGCTTGCCTATTTATTTACGAGTCAGTAATGTTTATCAAAACTGACTTACTTAACGGTGGGAACATATTTTCAGGCAATGATGATATTTATAATTACAACACACGTCGTAGAAATCACGTTCATCAAGTGTCAGTATCATCAGCTCACTACAAGAAATCCACATACAACACGTACAAGCGTTGTACGTTACGTTACAACGCATTGGCAGATGACGTTGAACATTTAATGTCGGTACACAAATTTATGTTAAAGTAAAATCGTTTCTGCTGCGTAACAGTTTCTATACCATTAAAGACTATACTGATCATCAAAAAGAAAAACAATGCTGATTTTAACAAAACAATGATATATAATGGATTAGTTTACATTTTTATTGTATAATTTAAGGAAATACTTAATATGCCTGTAACAAATAATGTACTTCAGCTTCCGGATCAATGACCCCCATCTCGATCAGGTTTTTGTTCCAGTTTCCCTGATCCATTGAGCAAATGCTGAGATGCCCCCTTATTTTGCTTCTGGACGTAAATGTAGCTTCACTATGCGCACGTTTTGTTGAGCTCTCCTTTGCTTGTAGTGGTAGGAGTAGAGCTGAGGGTGAATTACTATATTGTTAGCAATGCAGAAAAATCAAATCTACAGTTCGTTTACCGTTGCAAAAAGCTTTTCTATAACTCGGGAACGATAATGTCTAGCTTTTCAAATGTTACTAATCTCGTGATTTTTTAAATTTTATTATTATTGTTATTGTTGTTCTTTTAACTTTCATTCCTCTTTTAACTATCGTTAAAATGTTGAAATGGGATTCTGGTACTCAAAAAAACGTGCGCAGATAATATACTTCCCCATAATTCATACACAGTTTTTACTGTTTCTTGACCGTATAAATCAAATCAAATAAATCAAAAGAAAGATATAGAATTGCAGGAACTCAAGTTGAGCCAGTTAGGAAAAAACTCCTTAACGCAGTTTAGTTTCCAGGCGTTGAGACAAAAGGATCCGTAGTCAGACAAGTGCGTGCATCTCGAAGTAGTATGTTGACTTGATACTTGGCAGTCATGACTATTTTTCACGTTCATCTTCAACAATCAACATGACAAAAATATTGTCATATTTTTCTCTTACCGACAAAGTTGGTTGTCAATCTCTACAAATCCTTGGCTCATATTTCTCGATGTTGTACATGTAATACGCACAACTGAAAACTTCGAGTAGTTCATACTTTGTCATTTAAACTCTCTAAGATCTCAAAATGAATTTTTCTTCACTTACTAATGCTAGGATTTCACAAAATCTCTAAGTTTTTCATTCAGTTTGTTTTCGACGCTTTCCTGCTCTTTTGGAAAAATTAACCTGAAAGTTGTTATTATTATTATTATTATTATTATTATTATTATTATTATTATTATTATTATTATTATTATTATTATTTGTTTTGTTAACTGAATATGCCCATTAATTCCATGAAAATCGTTGATTATCTCTATGTTAATAGCACGCGTGCAATTAAAAATCCACGCCTACCAATCAGAATTCAGAAATGGAGCAAAATCGTTCAGATAAGAAACTATAACACAGACGTAGCCTAGGTATTTACAGTCGGTGATGAAACATGAACAACATGCATCACATATTACTACTCATAAACAACGAATGAATAAATAAAACTAAATTGAGGAAATAAACTATGTTAGCTGTATTATGGACCAACATAAAATATTTAACGTAAATAAATTAAATGTTTTACGTGAAACCATTTGATCCTAGGATTACGAATGTAAAAAAATGTGAACGTCAGTTGTTTTTACCAGTTCTACAAAGTACGCTGTAGCAAAACTGTATCAGAAGTGACTAGTTTTTTTGAATATTTATTCATGTTGTATTCTCTCATATCTGTCTTTACTTTTCGTGGGAAGTAATATTTTTATGACTCTGTCACCTTCTTTTAATATTTTATCCGCAATATGTTAAGTACCTTCCATTTGTTAATATTTCGTAGAAATAAAAACAATGCAAGGCCCACTAAAATAGATATTTTTCAGAAGCAATATGACGTCATGAAACACATGCCTCGTATTGTAAAGATGTATTTGAATTTCTCAAAATTTAAATTATTTTTAAATGAAAACGAAAAAATATTGAACGTAACATGCGTGTATTAATTGCACTCCTAGTACATAAGAAAGCTGGCTCCTATCGTCGTTCGTTTTCTTGAACATATCACTCACGCAATTATTCCTCTCTTTAAACACTCGTTTCGTTAATTACTATTATTATTATTATTATTATTATTATTATTATTATTATTTGTTCAATCTCGCGATCAAATTCACTATAAGGTTCACTATAAGGGCGCAGCCCCTAATTGCCTCTACCCACGCGGCCACCTGCCATTCAGATCATGCTTTCGCCAACCCTCACAGAGCCCGCTCCCAGAGCATTCCAGCCAGCAGCCACGTATTGAAAAATATCCCAAAATACAATTAGACAATAAAATCATCTACGCGGAGTGTCTTCGTGCGGGCCTCTTCTCACGGCTCCGCCACCTCCGCCGAAGCACGTGCTTCAAAAACAATCTCTTCTTTGAGCCTCCGTCCGCCGCGTGCACTGACCGCTGCTCCCCGGTTGCCGGCTTAAGGCCCATTCACAATGCAAACATAAGCATAAGCATGGCGTTAACATAAAAGTTAGGACTACGTCTACAAGTGGACTCATTCACAATGCGTTCGCATAAGCATAACTCGTAAGACGTTAACTTAAGAGCTTGCAAGCTTCAAGCTTCTGTGCTTATGCTTATGTCAGACAAGGAATGAGCCAATCACAGTTTGTTAACTCAAAATCGAGTATCGAAGTCGATAGGCGAACTATTCGTGTCGATTCGTGTGCTGCGTCTCATAGCCAATAGAAACTCTTATTTTGCCTGTGTTTATGTTCGACATTGTGAATACGCCAACTCTTCGCTTGTGTTAATGTCTATGTCTGTGTGTTATGCTTATGTTTGTGATGGCATTGTGAATGGGCCTTTAGACCTTAGCAAGAACCGGGCCCACCCCGGTGCACGGCCAGCTTTCACACCCTCATCGCTTCACTACCTGCCGCCGGCCGCAAAATGTATTCAAATATTTCTCAGAATCTATGAACCCCCCTCGCCAATACAGCACTATAAGGCATCTCGCCGGCAAAGAGATCCACATCAGCGATGCGAACGCGCCCGCATGGCAGCCTCGCTTCTTCTCTATCTGCCAGCTAGATGCCGCGGTTCCCGTGAGAACAAACGGTAGCCGCCATCGCGGGCACCTCATATGACACCGCCTTAGCTCGATCCTCGCCAATGTCACTTGACGCTGCTCTCCCCAGACCTGAAGACGCATCCCACAAACAGGAAGCCGATCGCCGGCAGATCGCGTCTCACCGCCTCCCCGTAGGTTCAGAGTCAATGTCACGTGACTCTCCCTCCACGGCCTCAATAACATCCCAATTAATAAATACTGAAACTTCGCTCTCACAACAGTACAGAGCAGAGAAAGAACAGACTAAGAGAACATACTAACTCTAACAGACTTCGGACAGAACTGACCCTACTACTCATTGTTCAACTACGCATCTGTCAACAACGAGCGAGTGTATCAATACTCGCTCCATGAGTGTATCAAAACTCGCTAGGCAGATAGCCCGCGAACGAGTCGCCTGTTCCTGCTTCGCCTACCAAGGTTTCATCAATCAACCAGCTCGGCCAACAGGCCACTACCTCTAAATTTTGGCCACTCGCGTACATCAGCTGCTCTTTGGCCGAATTTACGACAAACTCCGCAACCAGTCCGGTCAACTGAGTCCGCGCCCATTCCAGTTCGCACCGCTGAATTGCCTGGAGTCAACAAAAGCTCTGACGGCATCCACACACTCAGCTGAGTGATTTGGGTTGGTGTTTGCAGTACAACAAACTGTAAGTAGAGTGAACTTCAAGAAAGAAGAGCATTCATAAACTTTAACTTTCATTGGTCCTCCAGTTTTCTTCTCACTAAAATAACCTAATTATATTTATGCAAACATTTAACTTCAATTTACTATTTTTCCATATTATTTTTCATTCATCCTAAAGGCAAACAATCCCCTGAAACCCGTTCGGATCCGCACTATGTAGTCGCACTCGCAGCACGGCACCTCCCACGTGTTGCATCTGCTACATTTGTAACAAAATCGTCTTCTCCCTCTATTATATACTTTAATATGCCCGTTTATTAGCCAACGTTTCAAAATTCTATAAATTTATGCGGGCGTGAACTTGTGATGGCCTTTGTACAGGGACCGAAACGTAGTACTCGTGCAACGCGCGCGTGGACCAGCATCTAATTACCAGAAATCACAACACATCATTGAGAGGTTTTACTGATAAAAACAACTGCGTTCATCGTGCTTTATTCTATACGATTCTCTTTTGTTGCTAACTGATTCCTTTCTTTCATTAAACACTGGTAACTAGCACGTAAACAGAAAACAGAACACCCTTCAATGACAACATAAAAAATCAATTGACACAAAAATTAAAAGAAAAATCATTCACCCTGAAAAACTTACAAAAATTTCATTCATACCGAATGCGCATTCTGAACTATTGCGACTCTTAATCTATACAAGCTTAACATTACTTAGTCTTCTACATCTTCGTAGTAACCGAAAACAAATTAGTCATCGCACTTCCGTGTTTGTTGGTTCGGCATCTCACGGCGTTCGTCGCCAGCTGTCACTCGCGCTCCATTAGTCCACTATGACTGCTAAGCTCCGGCCACCGTCATCTCCATGGACATCACCATCGCGCGAAACTTTCTTCATCACCCGCGGAATTCGCCTTAGCACGCGTAAGTTTATGACTGCTTCGGCTTATCCCGCATTACAACTCCCGCCGATACACCATGTTATTTTCGTAGAAAACTTTACTTGCATTTCCCCTTTTAATGTCAAGCCAGAATAACGTTGGCATTCGTGCTATTAAACACAACACACAAAATGACAAATACTGTTTACCGACAAATCCGACAAATATTGTTTACATCACGATAATAACAAAACTCTCTTATATCGCCACTGTTTATCAATTTACGTGCGCGTTTTTTACACAGTTCGCGCGCCGTCAAATAAATAAAATGTTTTTAAGTTACAAACTCGTAACAATTATTAAAATTCTTGCAACCTAACACGGATCTCGCGTTCACGCTCCGAGCAAAACTTCATCTCTCTCTGACTGACTGGCATTGTTGTCCTCCAGCTTATATGGTTACGCCGCGAACAAAAGCGGATCACCCGCTTATTGCGCCGAACAGCATAACGAAAAATATTTATTCTTCTCACTTATCAGCGTTTTCCTGACCTGTGGTTGCTTCTACATCGTGTCCAAAATTCCTACGATAATTATCGTGTCGTCTGATTCGCCTCTCAATGCTTTATTTAATTAAATATTGCTATCTTCTCATGACGTCACAACGATATGTCTCTTGTTTCGTATATTTATGCTGTATTTCGTAATTTATGCTGTATCAAATGTTTGTGTCGCGTTTCCCTTTCTTCCGCGCATTCATTTAATTTTAAAAAAATGTTCGTTCGCGGCGCTGCCGTCATTTGTCTCTTTGAATATAATTTATATCATTCTATTGGTATTTTTTTCTTTTTTGATTTAAAGGAAATGATAATTGACCTGGAAATCATTACATTTCTCCGGCCTAAGATGTTGCTCAGCTAATGACGAAGTCATAATGAGTCGACATCTAATACTGAATTCTTCGTTAGGAAGTTCATCCTACTAGTCTATCGTTGGCGTCCGC